>OX401413.1:28733087-29114853 GCA_947846245.1 Cerastoderma edule | reverse complement strand
CTAAGTTGAGTGTGTTGATCAATATAACTCAAAGATATCAGACTTGTTGAAATGTGGCCCAAGAGTGCCCTCTGTTGACTAGTTATTAGAGTTTATCCTGTCACTAGTGTCATTTTGGGACGTATAACTAGGTGCCGTATAACATTTGTGATATCCGGCACTAACCATATAATACATCCACGCGACAAATCATGACGTCATAAGAACGAAATGACGTCATGTTTACATCATTCTCTACATATTGTTCATTCTTTCTCGTGTTTTATTTGTATATTATTTGTTGAAAGAATACATAAAGGTAACAGGATAAATAGAATAGATGGTTGGTGTCTTTGAATGGGAAAAGTTATCGGGCTCGGCATCGGAATATTATCCGTTTCGCCTTCGGCTCACCGGATAATATTCCTACGCCTTGCCCGATAACATTTCCGATTCACGACACCAACCATCTATTCTCTATATGGAGCTTGAAATCACGGACCCTTCTTCGCATGCTTCAAACGACGGTAGCTATAAATTTGTGAGGTCTTTTCGTGGATAACTTGCGATATATCATTAGTTCTATGGTCGTGACGTTACAGACAGTCAAACTTGTGTTAAGAACCTATAGGACAGAGTACATTGGCTGTTTAAGACAGGTTGGCTGCTTAACACAAATTGATGTACACTATAAATCTAAAAATGGGAGTTTCTGTAGTGGTTGTTTAAGGCAGGTTGGCTGCTTAAAAGGGTGGCTGCTTAACACAAGTTAGACTGTACGTCGCCGTTATCAATCCATGATTAGAAGGGCGTTGTAATATAACAATAAAAACAGTGTTGATAAGATGTACAACCAAACTTAACAAACAAAAAGTATCAACCATGAGTTTCCTTGAGTCTGAGTGTTAATTGGTGCCTGATAAAAAAGTTCATATTGTTTCGACCAGGTACTATCGATGTGGCGGGGAATCACGCTGTCAGATTTGAGGGAAAAAATGGCCACCGAACCATCGATTCGAATTTTCAAACTGTTACATCTTCCTTAAATCAAAACCCAAATCGAGGGTTCGGCGGTCATTTTTTCTTGAATCTGACCACGTGATTCCCCCAATTGATTTTATGAACTATGTGTCTGTAAAGTAATCAATGCGTAGCGCTCATATAGTGTAGATCATTCTTAGAAATGCATTACTTTTTATGAATGAAAAACAAAAACATGTTTGGTGTGATATGTGTCCGAACGATCATTCTGTTAAACAATCAAGCTTTTCCTGAGAAGTCATCACGTATCTCCCTGCATGAAAACCTGTACGAGCAAATACAAAGTTTTTTTTACTGAAAGAGCTTATTATATAGTATATTATGTAGTATATTTGTATAGTGTTTAACGCCGTATCAACAATTGTCCCCTTATATAACGGCTTTCCTGTAATAACCAGTTCTAGGCTAGTGCTCTGAAATGATTGGCAAATGTCACTCCCGGAGGCGTCAGTGAGGCTAAAACTTATGATTCCCGAGTTTTAAGTCCTTCACTTTATCACTGGGCCACGCAGGACCCTCATATAGAATCAATGACCGAGATATTTCGATGTATTTTGGACGAACACTCGTGTTATAGATTTGCAAAATTTCGGAAATACAATTGCCCAAGGACTTGGAAAAATGTTGGAATATATTTTAGACCTGTCTTCTATTTTCCTTAGAAAGTGTTCGTCCTAAATAATTCAAATTATCTCGATAAATAAATTGTGATATTTCCGAACAGTTTTGCAATGCTCCGAGGTAACTGTAAAAGTTTTCTCATATCGTCTATGGCATGCGTCGACATATTTTTGATGTTTCCATTAGGATTTTGTAATGGAATGTTCTCATTACAAAAGCAGTGATTAACTACATATGTATTTCAATAGGTCAGTTCAAATATGATTTGGTTATCCGACTTGTCTGTAAAACTTTAATCAAATGTTTAGAAAAAAGGAGGTAGGATTCGTAGAATTTTAGATAAGATGTGTTTACCAATATATTTAAGTGTTTACCATATATGTTTTTGTATAAAATATTACTGTAAATATCGAATGTGTATTATGCATGCTATATGACAATAAAATGCTTTCTAAATACGTTCTACCTGACCTAGCTTAATCTTTGTCGATACCGCAATACCCCAAGGCGTGGCTATGGATATACTTATTAATTAGCACTATTCTTTTCCATCATTAAAGCCATTAGTTCGGATACCGAAGGCTCCATTTCAGACTTTTCTCATAAGCATGAAGGCCTTTCCAGCACTATAAGGGTTAAATGAACGGAGAGCGAAATCTGGTATTCATTTACTTGTCCGTAAATGCCAAATCGTGTCTGAGCTTGTCCGTAGAACTGACTTAAGTAACCACTTTTACTAAAGGAGAATGTTTTTTGCTTTTTACAAACAATGTCTGCCTTGTTCACAATGATTTCTATCCCTATGTTATGTTATGAAACACATAGTGCCATTGTGGGATGTACTAATTCCCGACAGTCCCACATAAAGAATAAAATGTATACCACTTGCTCCATAAAACTACAATTTTGGTATACCTGGAGAAAAGATACTTATGAAATCACCTTGATTAAAGAAGAAATTGCTTGTGATAAGCAATTCCTCCTAAAGTCACGGAGGTTTCATCCTTAAACCGTATAGCATATTTTGTTTTTACTTTTTGTCAACAGCTTTTGTTTTCCAGTTCAACCAGTCAAATATTTTCCTAAATCAGGGGAATCGGTTATGAATGGCGACCTTTTAATACTGGTATCGCAATAAACGACCCAGGTATACATGTACTTCTTCATCCAGCTACGACTCTGACATAACTTGTAAATGCATATTCTCACACATTCCCCTATCCTTACTATCGGACTCTGACATAACTTGTAAATGCATATTCTCACACATTTCCCCTATCCTTTCTATCGGACTCTGACATAACTTGTAAATGCATATTCTCACACATTTCCCCTATCCTTTCTATCGGACTCTGACATAACTTGTAAATGCATATTCTCACACATTCCCCTATCCTTACTATCGGACTCTGACATAACTTGTAAATGCATATTCTCACACATTCCCCTATCCTTACTATCGGACTCTGACATAACTTGTAAATGCATATTCTCACACATTTCCTCTATCCTTACTATCGGACTCTGACATAACTTGTAAATGCATATTCTCACACATTTCCCCTATCCTTTCTATCGGACTCTATCATAACTTGTAAATGCATATTCTCACGCATTTCCCCTATCCTTACAATCGGACTCTGACATAACTTGTAAATACATATTCTCACACATTTCCCCTATCCTTACAATCGGACTCTGACATAACTTGTAAATGCATATTCTCACACATTCCCCTATCCTTACTATCGGACTCTGACATAACTTGTAAATGCATATTCTCACACATTCCCCTATCCTTACTATCGGACTCTGACATAACTTGTAAATGCATATTCTCACACATTTCCCCTATCCTTACAATCGGACTCTGACATAACTTGTAAATGCATATTCTCACACATCTCCCCTATCCTTACTATCGGACTCTGACATAACTTGTAAATGCATATTCTCACACATCTCCCCTATCCTTACTATCGGACTCTGACATAACTTGTAAATGCATATTCTCACACATTTCCTCTATCCTTACTATCGGACTCTGACATAACTTGTAAATGCATATTCTCACACATCTCCCCTATCCTTACTATCGGACTCTGACATAACTTGTAAATGCATATTCTCACACATCTCCCCTATCCTTACTATCGGACTCTGACATAACTTGTAAATGCATATTCTCACACATTTCCCCTATCCTTACAATCGGACTCTGACATAACTTGTAAATGCATATTCTCACACATTTCCCCTATCCTTACTATCGGACTCTGACATAACTTGTAAATGCATATTCTCACGCATTTCCCCTATCCTTACAATCGGACTCTGACATAACTTGTAAATGCATATTCTCACACATCTCCCCTATCCTTACTATCGGACTCTGACATAACTTGTAAATGCATATTCTCACACATTTCCCCTATCCTTACTATCGCATCCCTGTAAAGGGTGTATGGTATTGTTGTTCATTTTTTGAAAAATGGAATAAACGAGAGGTCACGTTGGTATGCTATAACTTTGTAAATGATTTCAATTTACGTTCAGTCAAAAGCTGTGCTTTTAACTGTTGGTCATTCCAAACATGCATCGCCTAAACCCTTTACCATACGCATTATTTCCAACTGACCCAAACTGAAAGAGATTGCAGACGACATTTCAAAATGTGATGAAATTGAAAATTAATCATCCGATAGAGCAGAAAACATTGTGGAAAATTGAGAAATTTCTCGTTGAGAACAATCTCTTTCTTTTCCACAATGTTTTCTAGAGTCGTCTGCAACAAGGTGGTCGAATGTTGCTATTGCTTGGTAAAGGGTTGATCAACATGATTACATGTAATACGCAAAAATAGATTATATAAACCAAAGTGTTTATTAGGTCTTTGTATAATTACTACGAGAGAAAAAATAAGTATTCGTAAAGAGCATTTTATTTCATTTTTTGTCACAATAAAGTTTACAAAGTGTCAAGAGCATTTTAAAATGAGATAGGCCTATACCGGGTACTACACCGGGTACTATACCTGGTACTATACCGGGTACTATACCGGGTACTTCCTTGAATTAATTGTGAACACTTCTAACTACAGTAACTATATGTTTATAACGAGATAATGATCACTGACCGCGGGCAATCAACTACAATGGTGTGAAGTGGTGAAGAGTGACCTGTATTGTATAAAGTATTTGCCCCATATAAACACGTTGTTTGAATAAATGTTGATAAAAGAAAATAATAGTGAGAATGAAGACATCCATCAAATCGAAAAGCCTGCTTTTGTCGCAGTGAAAACTTACCAATAATTAAAAGAAACATTTAAATACTTCCATTCTACTTTCGTTTTGAACCAGTAGCGAGGTCGCATGTGAGGTCGATACCAAAGTAGGTCAGGTAAGGTAGCAGGTAAACTATTTTTAGAACATACTTGTTTTGACGTATGTAGTCATCTCGTTTCGTTGGATATGGTGAAATAAACAATTAATTTTGTTTAATACTGGACACATAAGATAAACACGAGGTACTTATCATCTCTTCTACGATATTTTGTATAACAAATGAGTATATAAACAAGTAAAACGATGGTATGTCGTCGTAAGCAAGATCGTTCCGAGTATTTTACCTGTTCTACATGTTTTACATAACATTATTCGTTCTCAATATATCTCGTACCAAAGCTCTTTGTAAACGCTTTGGTGGACAAGAATTCAATGTGAGTTGTTTAAATTTCTGTCACTTATTACATCAGCTGTTCATTGTTTTGGCAATGCTAAATGGTTTTAAAAGAATATATCTAACAAACTGAAAGGTCCTTTTAAAATTATATCGTGAGAGAGATAGGTGGAGAGAGAGAGACAGACAGAGACAGAGAGACGGAGGAAGAGAGAGAGGGGGTGAGATATAAATAGAGAGTCAGTAGGAGAGAGATGGAAGGGTTGTTTGAGGGAGGGAGAGATATAGAGACCAGGGAGAGAGAGAAGGAGGGGGAGAGGGAGGGACAGTGAGAACTAGTGAGCGAGAGAAAGAGAGAAGAAGAGAGAGAGAGAAAGAAAGACAGAGGAAGAGAGAGAGAGAGAGTGTGAGATATAAATAGAGAGAGTCAGTAAGAGAGAGAGGGAAGGGTTGCTTGAGGGAGGGAGAGATATAGAGACCAGGGAGAGAGAAGGAGGGGGAGAGGGAGGGACAGTGAGAAAGAGATAGCGAGAGGAGAGGGAGGAGAGAGAGAGAGAGAGAGAGAGAGAGAGAGAGAGAGAGAGAGAGAGAGAGAGAGAGAGAAGGAGAGAGGGAAGGAGAGAGGGAAGGAGAGAGGGAAGGAGAGAGGGAAGGAGAGAGGGAAGGAGAGAGAGAGAGAGAGAGAGAGAGAGAGAGAGAGAGAGAGAGAGAGAGAGAGAGAGAGAGAGAGAGAGAGAGAGAGAGAGAGAGAGAGAGAGAGAAAGAGAGAGAGAGGGTTAGAAGAGGTATTTTGTTAATAGAAGTCGTCCAACTCATTGTTTTGGCGAAGCTGAAACTTGACGCGATTTTGGTATTCGACAATGGCTCCAGTTAGATTTTCCCTTTAGAAAATAAAACTTAATTTTCACGTCGAATATTATTGACCATGACCCCAGGCTATTGGGGGGAAGTTTGGCAGAGACACGGAGAGAAAGATTGACCAGTGCATATGGGAGGGAAATCAAGTTTGGGGTATTGCTCTATTATTATGAGTCTGGCATCGTAACATAATTAACTGCTGTTATCAGATACTATCTAAAACCTAAATGATGACAGGTAAGCAAATGCTATTCAACCCTTTACCAAGCGCCAAATTTTCCACTGTCCCCAATTCAAAGAGTTTGCAGACGACATTTCATTATGTGATGATATTGGAAGAAAATCTTCTGATAAGGCAGAACAAGTTTTTGGAAGAGGAAAAATTGCTGATCACGAGCAATTTCTCCTTTTCCCACTCTATTGTCCAGGGTCGTTTGCAACAAAGTGGTTAAATGTCGTTATTGTTTGGTAACGGGTTAAAGGAAGACTACTTTGGAAACATTTTTATAACGTTAACGTTTCTCATATACTAGTATGATCGTTCTCTCCAAAACGTGAACAAAGGAGTATTAGTGCAGAAGTCCAGGTAAGAGAAAGAATCCTTGCTAACCTCTTTTATTTCTCTATCCGTAAGGCAATCTAAATCCAGGGTTCAATGCAAGACTATAGTAAGTGCTTCATAAACATGAACCCTCGAAATAAGGACTCCCAACATCGGGTTTAATAAATAGTTATAAGATAGTTAATTTTAAGGGCTCTTGAACACTTTTAAATCTGGACCCCGGTAATTAGTGTTTAATAGTATGTGGTTTTACGTCTTGTCAATATTTCTTTAAAAAAATCAGCATAAAGCTTTTAAACCCCGGGAAATGCTGTAATAATGCTGAAGATATATTAACACTTCGTAAAACCATGTAACCGACTATATTAAAGAAATAGACAAAAAGAGAAATATAATGGACAATTGAAGTTATATTAAAGAAAGAAGGAGATAGTATTGGATATTAGTTGTCGTAAAAAACTATCATGAACTCTCAAGAAGTATTAAATTATTTTATCGTAATTTATTCCTGTACACCATGAAGACGTTTACCTCATTTTTATGGCTGAAAATGTGCTAACACGGCGTTAAACTATGTGCCCAAATATGGTTTCGATCTCGAATGATGAAGTAGTACATTATTTACTCATAATTCATTCCAGTAGACCATGAAGACGTTTACTTCATTCAGAGACGTGACGATAAGCACAAACGTTACAGAGCAGGCCGTATACCACGTGGATTTTCTCAAGGAAGTGGACAAAGTTCCCGCGCTTAAATCCTCAATCAGACTGTCTCGGGCTCTATACCGCTACGAGCGATACTGGCTCCCTCTAGCCAGGGACTACAAGGACGAATGTCTGTCGGCACCGATAGATATCGAATGGGTGTGGCATTGTCACATGCTTAGACCGAAGAAATACCGAAGCGACTGTCTGGCCGTTGTGGGCCATGTGATAAACCACGTGTTCCGAGGCAAGAAAGACTATGCTTCCGGGTTGAAGAAATCCAGAGCCTATTGGGAGAAAAAGTATCCAGATGTCCCGTTTTACTTGGATACAAACATTGATGAATCAAATGGCGGAAGTGTGAAAGTTGATGAAGACACTGATGGATTTCAGTCTAAGATAACGTATGATGTGATTGCAGCTGTTCGTAGACAGGAGGAATTCTGTTATAACGTGTCGCTTCCCCATTACAAGGATCAGAAATTTCTCAAACTCGGATTGGAACGATACCAAAAAATGCTTTATTTGAAGCAGGAAATACCCGATCAGTACCTGATACCTTGCTTCGATAACGACCTCATTTGGCACACACACCAGTTGAACCCGCTGGCATACGAACATGATATGATGCGGTTTTTTGGCGACATATTCGACCATGACGACACGACGAACGACCGATCTGAGGGTTCGAAACTCACCAATTGCTATTTTGAAACCATCGAGTTATGGTCGAAAGTGTTTAATGAACCGCTTGCCCAGCCTGGGGCAATGTATAGAGGTATAACACCTGATGGGTTGTTAGATAAACTCGCCGATGATGACGTATGTTGCCTGGCAACGAAACGGGCATCCGTGACCGTTGACTTAGTGCTCAGAATTGATGAGGTATACGATGGGAAATTTTTAGTGGAAACTAATGGTTATCTGAGAACGAAACAGGTCACGTGTTTTCATAAATCCGAACAACTTCCATACAAGACAGAAATGAAATTCAAAACGTTTCGATTTGATTTTGACACCAAATGTACAAACCGCATCAAATTTGAAATATCAAACAAAAGTAAATTGGCGTTTTACTATACAGACCCGTCGTTCAACTTACTTCCGGTTGTCGAAGACAAACAAAACCAAAATGGCGGCACATTTCATAGTGTTGTACCTCTTGAGACAGAAGATGGAAACCTAGAAATTACTGGGAAGTTCTCGGCGCCAAGAAGGGGTCCTGTAGTATTATTTATAGAAAAGGGTGACTACAAACCGGGAACCATACCGGAGAATATACCCGAAGAATGGGGACCAGTAAACGTTAATAAGCTGCGGAGTGGTGTCGACAGGAAGTGCTTCATTGCAACGCATAGGTAACTATCTAGACTCGTTACCACCTAACGCCACTTATTTTAGTCTTGCACCAGACGACTTTTAAAAAGTATTGTGGCAAAAGGATAAATTGCTTGTCACAGGCACAATGCTTTTTTTTTCAATCTATTCACATATCACAAAAGCAGAACTAAAAGTTGTTTCACATGTTTACAAGTCTTTTATAAAGTCGTCTGCTTCAAGAAAAGAATGTCGTCTGCAGGTGGTAAAGAGGTTAATACTGTCAGCCTTTACCTTAGAGTTGTTGCTTTTGTTTTCTATCAATCCTTATGGTGTAGAAGTGTCAACTGAGCAGCAATCGCTGATAAGTTTCAAATTACAAGGTTAAATGTGTGAATATGGCATCGAATATGGTAACTACAGAATAATTATACCCCCCCCCCCCCCCCTTCACACACATACAATGTTAGAGAATATATATAATTCCTTATCTTTCCAAAGAAAGTATTGTCACAAGTCAATTATACACAGCATGAAAACGCCGACTCATGCCCGCCTTTTTCTACCAAACTTGTAAAACTGCCACTTAATATGGCAGTTAGTCAAAAAGTTGAAATAACTATTCCATAAGTGTTAAATATCATAAAATACAGACGCCTAGATGAAATTAGTCGTTTGTCACACTGGATACAAGGAGCTTCTGCGAGTCTTAATGTCCATCTTTTACTTTGAAATAAAATTAAAATTTTCTTCGGATGCTTGAGCTCAACAAGCATTTCTTTGACAGTGAAGTTGTTCTTACTGCACATGTGATTGTTGTAACATCGTTGTGGTTGGTTTTTTTTTAAATAGTACAAATGTACGGACTCTAATAATATTGAAGAATAGCAGGTAGCAATGTTGTTGTTTTTTTATTTATGATTACAATCAAGTGATTTATAAAGAGCGAAACAGCTATATACATGTATACGCTTTGTATGTCAAGCAGTTAAGTATTTTTCTTCAAACAAATATACAACAGAGATATTATAGTCCTAACGTATCATTTATGTTTATTTCACCCAGATTTAGGAACCACGTGGGTAGTAGGGACCTGTCGGCGCGGGTGATACACTGCTCGTCTATCTGTCAGTCGTTTGTTCAAGTCTTACATCGAGACAAAATATACGCCGTGGCTCATTTCATCGGGACGGATCAACTTCCAACTCCCAACTTGGTAAATAATTCGCTTTATTGGTTTGATTTGTTTAGTCACAGTTATCGAAGACTGACATGGACTTAGGAGGTTGTCAACTTGTTACAGTAAACTTGTTTAACCCTTATAGTGCTGGAACCGACTTCATGCTTATACAAAAAGGTTAGATCAAGGTCCCCAAGTAAATTAGCGGCTGGCCTGTGATCTAACCTTTTTACTACTCTGGGTATCTTTCCTCATCAAAATTGAGCCGATATTCAAGGTTCTAGAAAGGAGTTCGACCTAAAAATGTATTATTAGAAGATTACGCAACATTCTAAGGGTTAAGAGACTATTGATTGGTATTGATGAAGCTGTAACTGCCAAATGTTAGTGTGTCATTTATATAGAAAGTCCATTCAAGACATGTTTTAAGCTGTTTGTCGATTAACTCACCAACACATCATTTGAAAGAAGATTGTTGTAACTAAAGGAAATATGCTTCGAATTAGCAACGTTTTCTTCCTCATAACTGTGTACAATTAATCGTCTGTGGGTGCACCAAGTAAAGCGTTCATTCTCTGCTTATAGATATCTGAAGAGTTTAACATCTGTTTTAACACTCTAATGTCTACTTACCTTAGGACACACGTGGCGTGGGTTCGAATCCCGTGAGAAGCGGGGTCTGCCTTGTGACCTTTCATTAATCCGCATTCGGCCACGAGTACTGTTTATATACAGGTCGCAGAATCGAGAGTAATCTATTTAAGTTGTAAGAACGTGTTTCAAAATTGATGTAACATAAACAAGTTTAACCTAATGTCTACTTATACCATCGGTTTGCTTTGTTCATGCGAATGTATGTTGTGACATATACTTACAGGTAAACAAGCCTGTGTTGACACTGGAGCCGGATGCAGGCGAGCGAGCCATGCTGATCAAGAACCACAGTGGAGATTGGGCAATTGTCTTCGCCAAGTGGATCAAAGACAAGAAACCTCCGCAGATTGAAAATGGTACGTATTTTAGGAGGGGCACATTCATTAACATTTAGAATGCTGGGTAGTTTTTTACTTTCCAAAACCTTAAATATCTGCTTGCTTTCGTTGAGGAAAGATACTCAGAGTAGCAAACATGTTAGATTACAGGCCAACCGCCAAATTACTTGGCGGCTAGCCTGTGATCTAACCTGTTTGCATAGGTGTGAAGTTGATTCCAGCACTATAAAGGTTGACAAATGTCCGAATATGTTAAAAGATAGCCTGAAGATTAAAAGACTGAATACAACTTGTTAATCAGAATTTGGTTTTACACAATCTGAAACATTTAAACGTAAAGCAATAAACGGCTTCCTGAAAGATTTCCATATCAAAAAGTTATGAAGTATTGTTTTGATGAAGGGCACTTCTAATTAAAGTAAATTGTTGCTATTGAGATTCAAACTTGACTCATCTGCTCTCATGTTTTTGACGCTTACCAAAGAATGCAACAGCGATCCTCTAAGCCACCTGGATTACCATATACTATATTACTTGTTTACGTCGTAGTATGTGTTATTGATTCTCAAATTAGCCCTTTATTTTCATGAGATTCAGTACACAAGAGCTGAAAGTTATTTGAATGAGCCTTTAACATTCTGATAGTTCTTCATCTTAGGCTTTAAGCATTTCGTCCATAGCTGGATTTTCAACTATTCTTAAATGGAAGCAACCGCAGACAACAGACATAAAATGACGAAAACCTTTAATTTTTCGTGATTTAGAAGCCAGTGTGTTCCAAATTGAAATATTCGTAAGGATCAAACTGTTCTTCTATCACAGTGTTTTTTTTTAAACATTTCTGTAGTAGATGTGTCACTGTAGCGTATCATGGAGTGAGATTTACATTACTTATTATAGAGTAGGGGCTACAATAAATATTATCGCGTAAGGGCTACAATAAATGTATAAAAAAAACAATACAAAAATGTATTGAGGCATTCTGCATTAGTCTGGATTACCTGCTCCTTAACATTGCCATAGTACGATGGGAACCAGACTACATTCTGCGTCAGCTTTCGTAGGGCAGTATTTTCCCTTGTATAAGAGATTAATAGAATGAATGAATGAATGGTGTTTTAAGGCGTAGGGATTAATAGAACATCTAGATTTAATAAAGACTAATTCATTAAATCTCACTGACTCCTCCCACCTTTGCAGCGCCACCTAACAGCGAAGGGACCATGCACGCCAAGGTCCACCGAATGTCAAACGGCAAGGTTTCCCGCTGTAAACTCGGTTACACCAAACAAACATTCAACTTCAACCTCGACAATGTGACGGCAGACCTTCCAAGGGGAACCGTAGCTATAGATAAAGACACGGATGAACTTGTGGAGAACATAGCCCTGGTTCTGTGTATGGCGATTCTCCATGACCGGTGTCCGCCAATCCCAATGTAACGGAATTCTGGAAATGGTCGTGGTTATTTTGGCCTCTTTTCTTCACGCTTGATCGCACGCTGGATTCCACTTAATTCCACTTAATTCAGATCCTGTAGGAGAGCACCACAATGATGCACATTGTAATGAATAAAACTGTGTTTCCCCAAATGAAAACATACATGTCAAGGGTTCAGTGCAATACAATAGTAAGTGCTTCATGTTTATGAAGCACTTACTATAGTCTTGCATTGAACACTTGATGTGTACCTTCTTTGCAAGGCTTGCAGAAAACAAGCTTGTTATCGAGACGGGACGATTTCATAATGTCAAAGGGCAGAACAGAGTTTTTTAGATGTGTAAAAAAACGAGATGGAAGAATCGTAATATTTCTAAAGATCAAATAAAAAATATCCAAAAAACTACGTTTTGAGGTTAGTTTATCAAAAGAGGAGATGGCCAAATGTCCATAGATTGGTTGGTTGATATTCTCTCATCAAAAAGAAATGTTAAGTAAATAATCAAATTAGCTGACGAAATTACTTTTTAGAAACAAACCATTTACAACTTCTTTCTCCCTCTCTCTACGCATTTAAATATATGAGAGTAGATATAGTTAGTAATTAAATATAGATTTGTATGTTATATTTATATATCCATGTGTAACTTTCTTAGTTTGTATTTATTATTGTCATGACCATATTTTCGAAATGTTTTGTAAATGGCCATTGGCATATGTTGATGTTGAATGCCAAATAAAGTATAGTTGCGTTAAGTTTGTAAAATCTAGCACAACATATCTTTCTTAAACAATGTTCTTATCTGTAAAGACACGATACAACAGTTCCCTCGAATGATTATTTAATTCGATAAAAAGACAGGAATCACCTTACAGAACTTTCTTTATGTAGAATATAAGAGACGAATTGTATTTTCATTGATAATCCAAGATATACAGTAAAGAAATTTAAGCTTCCATTTCTCTTCCAAATTATGAGAGATGAATACAAGATCCTTTTTTGAAACAAAATATAAGAGAAGACACATTTGTTGGCATTTATCGTCAGGAAAGAGATAAGATGGCAAAGTTTTGTCTGAGCACATCTAAAACATTCTATCTTTTCGTCTTGAAAACAATAGCCAGCATTTGTACAAAACTGTATTAATTTTCAGCGACATTCATAGCTGTGTTGGAAAAATATCAGTTTTTGATCGCTTTGATTGTATGTTCTTACCTGTCTTACGCTAAATGTTCATATTGGTCACTTTATTTAATTTTGTCACAAACGTGTCTTCTTTTCCTTTTTTATCTGTTATGAAAAAGAAGAGTTGATTCGAATCACATAGACCTGTGTTAATTCATATTCTCATAACCGACATTATGCCGAATTGTGTCAAACTCTTAGCTTTCAGAGCATTCCAGTGGTGCATGATTAGGAGTAAAACTAAGCAAATGATTCTCAGAGTGTTTAATGAAACATGTATATAAATCGTTATTAAAAGTCGCATCATGGTTACAACATACATTACTTACAAATAGAAATGATAACAAACACATAAAGCCATGAAATACAACTTTGAGTTTCAATAGCCATTTTAAGACTTCACTGTTTTCACGATCGGACAGGCGTCCAACGACAACATTCTTCAGTTACTTTGAGCGATAATATGTAGAACTATCCCACAAATTTTATTTGCTTTTGGAAACCTGCTTAATCGCTATGCTGTCCATTTCTCAAATTTAGCCCAACTGTGTCACGCAGTTTGATGCAGAAGATTTTGCCGAACTCTTTCACAGGGTCTCTTCTTTCTCGTCGATATGCCTAACTGTAGTACCGTCCTCTGCGTCGGTCTCTACCACAAGCAATGGTTGATCAGAAGCTTTTACAATGTCTTCTTTGTCGATTCCATTGTCGTCAACTTGCTCTCGCTAAAGAATGGAGTGATATTATATTAAGACACTATTTTCGGTTTATCAAATTAATACTTAGAATGCTGGGTTATTTTCTAAAACTAGATTTTTGTGTCGTCTGCTTCCAAAACCTTAAATATCTGCTTTATTTTGTTTAGGAAAGATACTCTGAGTAGCAAACAGGTTAGATCATAGGACAGGCGCCAATTTACTTGGTAGCTGGCCTGGATTTAACCTGTTTGCATAATTGAGAAGTTGGTTCCAGCCAAGTCGATGATATATCTTCTTCAGTGTAATGTTTATATAGGCTTTTGGAATAGTTAGCAGTCGGATATTCATCATCCGTCATCCGTTAAACATTTATTGGATTGTGAAGAAAATATTAGGAATTTTGAGAAACCTGACTTCCAATTGTCCAATAATCTCCGAGGGAATACCATTTAAAGCGACCAAAAGATCACCTATCAAACAACTACCCTACAAAACAAGACGACTTTGTATGTAAAGTCTCTCTGAGAGCACAAGAGCCTTAATCACCAAACATGCTACAAGACTTATGGTTTGGTTTATGCAACCCTTAAATGGGATTTACTTAAACGCAAGACTTTGTTAAGGTTGGAACTATCAACTTTGACCATCCTTATATGGTATAATACATCTGAAATCAATAACGCAAGAGTATAATCAGATAATGTTATTCCTCGATTTGCGGATCGCTAATGTTGCCTTCGGCTGACCCAAATATAAGTTATAGGTCTCGCTCTAATGCGATGTTTAAGTTTTAATCGAACTAAACCATACCTGAGTTGAGGGGGTGATTGGAATATATGCGCGTATCTATCTATCTATCGTTGCATTTACCCCATATCACCAGTATCCATTTTTTCAACTCAACGATGTACTGCGTTGGACCTAAACCCATTTAGATAGTCAATATTTACCTTTTTACTACGATAAGCCTCTACCAACAAGACGACACAACTGGTCACGAGTCCGCAAAGTAATAAACCAAACAAAGGCCCGAGTTCTTCAAGGGTTAAAGGCCTGTAACCGCCTTGCCCTCCTGCTTGCCCCGTAACGAAGTCTTCCTCACGTGACACCGGACATGTGTTTCCGCCGGAAGTCCACCATTTCTGCATGAGTTGTTGTAGGACGCCATTATCAGCGAGCAAATGGAACGCCATCGAAATCTCCCCACACAGCATACCACCCTTCTGGTCATGTGGACAAACAATGGCGTACTCTATGGGGAATAACTGTTCACGAAGTAACATCAGGTCGCAATGCTTGTTGGACAGATATTCCCCCTCCGTCCCGGACAAGATGGCTGCAAAAGGTCGGTCGGCCTTTTGTACACGTTTAACGGCTTCCTCTATGTTTGTGTAGTACGAGAAACGGGAGGAAATGAACCTATCCATGGTTCGCTGGATTTGTTCGGCGGGGTTGAGCGGCATTCCGAACCATCCGCCATATGTCACATCCGACTGCTGGGCTAGTTGCGTGAACGTTTTGAAGGGTATCACAGGTTTATCACTTCCGGTTGTCACCAGTAGACTTGTTAGATTGGCCAAGTACGTCAGCGTTGTCAACAGTACGAATATCCACCAAAATGGTTGCAGAAGTTTACTGTCTCGGGATCTTGACATCATCTCTTGTCCTGCAATAACGAGAAATAAAGCTATAAACAAATGACTGTAACCACTACATATATACGTTTTAACCCTTAGAATGCTGGGTAATTTTCTAAAATCAAATTTTTGAGTCGTCTGCTTTTCATCACCTTCAATATCTGCTTATTTTTGATGAGGAAAGATAATCAGATTACCAAACACGTTAGATCACAGGCCGGCCGCCAATTAACTTGGCGGCTTGTCTGTGATTTAATCTGTTTGCATAAGCATACAGTCTGTTCCAGCACTATAATGGTTAATGCACTTGCGTCCAACGACTCTTATACGTATTGAGAGGAAATCGGAAATTGGTCGTACCGATCTGCTTTGCTGCCCCAATGCTAGTGGTTAAGAATGAGACCATAAGACCACATGGTCACGTGATCTTAATCCATGTGTGTTCATATCACAGTTCAAATTATACGAGGTAGTCTCCCAGCTGACGTACAGAGTACGGAAGATTCTATACAGCTTGCATGGGAAACATGTCATGCCATCTTCTTGAATCCATCATTAGCTTTGCATTGCATAATGAAAGACGGACATTTGAGGCAATATGGAACCATTATAAACTAACATAATGCTTTGGTTTAGGAAGTATGCTTTCTTGCGGTTGATGTGATCCATTCGACATGATCTGTTCTTCTTTAATTAGACATTTTTTGTTATAATTGTGGATAATTGCTTATAATAGATAACCACAAACAAGTTCCCGTTATGTAAAAATAATCAAAATTGTTTTTTGCTTTTTTGTTGATTAAATTTTATCCTTAATCAGAATACATAAAATAACAATTAACCCCTTACCAAACGCCGAATTCTTTACTATCCCAATTTGAAAGAGATTGCAGACGACATTTCAAAATGTGAGGAAACTAGAAAAAAAATTTCTGATAGTGGAGAAAATATCGGAAAAAGGAGAAATTGCTCTTCACGAGCAATTTCTCCTTTTCCAACAATGTTTTCCAGAGTCGTATGCAAAAAAGTGGTCAATTGCCGTTATTGTTTGGTAATGGGTTAAAACGGAATACTTACCCCTTATAGATAGCGGACTGAGTACGATAAGCATGCTGCGATAGAGCGACACACATCTAGTTTCCTGATCGCCTGTAAAAGCCGTCATTCGCTGGACGAAGTAAAACATCAACGTTACAAGTACCAAAGAAGCCGCCAGGAGAAGCCATACATAGAGGCTAAACGGTGCAAAGAGCATGAGGAAAGTCCTTGTGTCGTGTCCTTGCGGCTTCTTTATTAACAATTGAGCCCCTGTGGAAATAAAAGGGCGGGAAAAGGAGACTCGTTTCAGTCTTTCGTCGGTTACCACGACATCGGCGGCACCAAGGTCGGCGACCTGAGGGTAAAATTGTTTTTGAAAAGTTATTTTTTGTATTTTTTTTATGGAATGAATGTAACAACCTGCTTTATAATAAAGTTGCATAATGTTATTATTATTACAAAACGGGTTGAAATTTTGAGAAAAAAAATCAACCCGTTTCGTAATGTTTATTACAGATTGCAATTTTATAACATAACGGTTTGGCATCGGAAAAAAACTCAACATGTAATAAATCTCAAACTGTTTTGTAATAGTTATTACATTATGCAACTTTATTACATAACGGGTTGTTACAAATGAATAAAATTGCTCTAAAATATCATTAAATCTTTACCACCTGCAGACGACATTCTTTTTGTTTGATGCAGATGTCTTACGAATAGCTTTTATGAGCATCTGATAAGCCTTCCAGTTCTGACGTTGTGATATGTAAATCGATTGAAAAAGCATTGTGACAAACGGAGCAATTGCTTGTGACAAGACGCAGAAATGAGGCGCTAGTTGGTATTGTTTTAATTGTAATATCGGGATTCCCACTTTCTAAACAAGTTCTCGGACATTTCATCATAAGAAGATCATAATCAAGGAATTGTTTCCTAGACTTCTGTCAATATTAAAGTGGTTCATGTTCGCACTATAACCTAAATACTGGTTGCACGATGTAAAGTCCATACGAATTGCCATCATTGGACAGAGGCGAATCGAAATAGCGTAATACAGGCTCTTTTATACTACAATGGTATATTTCTATAATGATAAAATGTCACCATTACGTTGCAAGCCTTACTTCAGAATAATCAGAATTTATGTTATCATTTCAGCCTACGGGATGGGCAAAAACATTTAAAGTATATTGAATTCGGAAAGACTGTTCACTTCACTTTCACATAAAACAGTAAATAATCGACCGCTGATGATGTTGTGAAAATTTGGAATTTGTCATTATAATGCGATACAGTGCATGAGAAAGGGTCCCGGGTTTGAATCCCCGTTAGGCGAGGTGACAATTGCCGAGACTAACCCACAAATCTTCGCGAGTGCTGGTGTATTTTCCAGGAAGCAGTCATCGATAGTGATTTTGAATAGGTTTAATCAAGCTTACCGCTCAGTCGATTTAAAACAAATCAAACAAACAAACAAAATATACCACTTTTCTTTCGACGTTATAAACACATCATTAAATAATCAAACGATCAAACTTGACAAGATAGTGTCACATGGTACCTTTTTCTGAACATCCTGTACAATGCTGTCGTATTGCCCGTGTATATAATCCACGTTGTCATGTTGACCCGGATTGGTCAGCTGTAGTTTATACTGGAAACGAAGCCTTGGTCCCAACTCGTCCAATAGATCCACGATAAACCCTCGATAACCTGTGTCGTTCTTCATTACCCATGGCTCGTGCTGGTGAGAGAAAGGGCAAAGAACCTAGATACAGTTTTATGTTACTACCTTGTCCTCGTTGCTCTCCGACCTACATGTACCAAATATCAGCTACGAAACGTTCAAACATCGTATGCCAGATACTATTAAGCAGACATAAATTCAAACGGGATGATAATGTGACCAATGTTTACGAAAAATGTTAGAACAAGATGGCCGCACCACAGGTATTTTTTGCTTTCTTCAGAAGATTACTTTTGTTTTCCAATATTTTATATACGCCATGTTCACACAGTAACACTCACACAGTAACTTTAATTTCGTACTTAGGCCACTGGCCCATATACAATAAAGAATACATAATATGCAATTACAAAAGGACATGGAATGACTAATATGAATACAGTTATAAAGTTTCAAAGTGACATGAAATGGTTCCGACCATCAACTTTCCGGTTCTGGTGGTATAGGATAACACATGGTTTGTAACGGCGTTACGTCTAACACTCGGAACAGATATTGCAGTCGATGGGTGGTGTTTTTTAGGTCATTCGCATCCCTCGACTCGAAATTCTCTGCAAGGTTTTAGAGCAAACAACATGGCCAAAATTGAAACAATAATATAATGCCATTTTGTTATAATATAATCATTCGATTTGTGTTTTAATTCCAGAATTAACCGGGTTAGAATAACTTTATTAAAGGTTCTTAATAAACGAATGCGAACAATAAATGTTTAAAACATACACCTTCTAATTATATGCTAATCAGTAGTCCAATGTACATATGGTAGAAAAGCAATTACCCGGCTTTCATAAATGAGTAAAATTAGATTGGTATGTTACATATTCTAGATACTTACCAATACAGTTGAAACTCTGTATAGAGGCCATGAGTCCTGTAAAAAATAGAATATAGATAAGTGGTTTAAAAAGAAGAAAAAACGTAGAGTCGGGAGAACTTATACCAGAGTATGATCATGAAAGCCATAAGAAACATACCATGAAACTGAAACGTGCCGAGTAAACAGACTGAAAAACAATGTAAACAATATACATGTATTTAGCTATGGATTAGTTCACAACCATGTACATTGTGTTACTGAATATTTCATGCTATATTCAAAATATATATCTATATATCAAACAAACTTTCGAAAACCCTTATTTTGTGGGTACTTTTTAACGTTAAGGGGGAAAATAAAGATTCTTATAAAAGAATTCACTCATATCATCTAGATCGCTGGTTAGTTGGTATTTACAATCTTATCTTTAAACTAATTCGAAGGAATTTTCAAAGAGTCTACATCAAACGAGTGTTTAGAAATGTGAACCGTGCCTAGTCTTGGGTACTGACCATTGTGTATAAACCGCGCTAGGGCTAGAACTGGGTATACCCACGGGCCAGGACCCCAGGCTAAACCTTGCCGTGCATTTCTAGCTACTGGAACGTTTGTGCAAACGGAAACCCCCATTACAGCTTGTAAAAATCTTGATTGTAACTGTTAACATCCAGACCCGTGGTTATTTTTCACCCGTGCGTACCTCACATTATTCCATCCAACGTTCTGTATCCTTTTCACAGGAAATCAAATGTGTAGTGCGAAAGACGAGTGGAATATCGGGCTTGATATCGACTGTGCAGGGGTTCGAACTAAGGAATCCTATAATTCATTTCAACTTGCTCCAGACAGATAAACTGTCCCGTTGAAGTTTTTATCAATTAAGTAATGATGATTCGACTATTATGTTAACATTGTCGCATTATATTTTGTTTTTCTAAGGGCTGATTTCCTTTCTGACATATCGAAAGCCTATTATTTTACCATATTTCAACCAAAATCTTTGGGAGAAGTGTATTTTAGGGTTCCTCTTACGCTTACGGTCGGTGTTGCAATGTAACTAAAGTGCTGTTGATGGAGTATAAAATCAAAACCATAAGACCATTAATAAAAGCAACACACGATTTATGCTCTGAAACTGAATTCAAAAGATGTTGACAGGGAATATAAGCCCTAGTAAAGTTTCAATCACGTTCTCTTAAAACACTGTTCATTGAATGAAGCTTGATAGAAATGAATGTGAGCCTTTGATAATGAAATGGCTAATATTGTTCTTGAAATATCCACGTAAACTAACTACTTGTATATTGCACATGCATGGGGTAAAAGACAGAAATTGCCCATGAAAAGCATTTTTCTATTCAATTCCACATTGGTCAAATCTCAACAAGGTGTAATCGCCTGAAGGAAAAGATTGGGTGAGTACATACGCCCATGAAAAAACAGAAACCACCACGCTTCATTGATAACCAGAAACGCTTTACGTCTGTTCCATTGGTCTATAGGGATTGTTAGACAGTACTGGTATTAAAGAAACGATCGAGTGAACCACAACGATGTTAAACGACAGGATTCGTGATTCTGATATGTGTTTCACCACAATACTAAAGTGGTTCAGTTAGGATAATTCTAATTTTGGTAATCACCTATTGCTCAATTGCACCACATCTGGCGTTTATCTATTAAACGAGGTTGCCTCGGTTTTCTAACTGCATTATAGTTGGAAAAGGGTTTCTAGTATCTTGTGAAACATTACTCGACAATGGCTAGACACAAATGGAGATGAGTTTCGGGACAAATATTCTTACAGACCTCCTCAAATGGAACTGTTTTTGGACGTTCGTTGGTTCTCACGATATAACACGTATCTATTGAGCAATGCTAGAATATCGTTCCGGTTACATTGTCAAACTCTATAGTACCCGTACGGTATACACAGACGGTTTTAACGAGAATATTATCGTAATTGACCGTATCGTTTGGAACTTCATATTTCATTCTCTGAAACTTAAACTCTGGCTTTTAGGAAATCTCTGATAAAGAATAATCTGATATCATCTATCAGCAAACTTTTAAAGAAATACAATGATATATGTACATGTTATCATTTATTTCAAATTTTCAAACCCGTAGTTGTACCCTATCGACTAAAACACATTTCTCTTATGTATTCTCGTGATGATAAACAGCAAAACTTACATAAAATAAGACAATATTTTTGTGAGATTCTTAAGAAAGCAGTCTGGATTTTTTTTTATCTGTCAGTGTCTGCCTTTTTTCATTAATTTTATAACTGAAGCTATAAGTAATAGAACTCGTTATGTAGTTGGGTAGAGATCATCATAACAAACATTTGCAGGGGAATGCTCATCAATTACAAGCTAAATAAACCTGTTAACAAGTGTATTCAATGGTTGGCATTTGGTTAGATTGTCTCTTTGCATTGTTTGCATTATTACATTGTTAACATTTCTTAGATTATATTTCAATGTCAAACGCAATTTTACTAGGCAAAAGGGTCTGTTAAGAAGGGTAGAACAATCGACATTCCGCCAGTCAACCAAGAGATGTTAACAATCAAATATCGTTTCAATTGCGGTTTACTGCAAACACGAAATGATATCTTGTTATATGAAACTAAGTAGCACGAACTCTAGCAAACACAGATACAAAGTGGGATTGTAAACTTAATGCTTGCATTGGTAACTCTCTCTGTATCATGTATCGTGATAGTAGTAATATAATCCGATCGAACACAAAGACGCGAGAGTTTAATGGAAAACGCATTATGTTAAAAGCCACAGGGTTTTACCTCTTGGTTTACTTCTTGTTATAAATAGATTGTAACGCCATGTCAAAGGTAAGTCAGTTATATAACGACTTTTGATTCACCTGTGCTAGGCTAGGGCTCTGAGTTATTTTTGCCAAAGCTGACTCCTAGAAAATCGTCAGCATCGAACCTGAGACTCCCCCGAACTACAAGTTCGCCACTCTAACAACTGGGCCAAGTATAACCCCCTCACTGTATACTAAAGTAGAAGCAATGTGTGTATAACCGAAAATAAACCTAAAAGTACTTTCAGACTTTGATAAAATGTGCATCCTTAAACTTACCACCAATGTTTATTATTTGTTCGTTTTATCAAGATAAAAAGCGAGCTATGAGTCTTCATCATTGAGGTTTAAAGGGATATGTGATAGATCCTATTTCGTCTCGACGAGAAGATTCTAACAAATGCATAATCAATCTGGTAAAGACACGATCTATGTGGGCAGTTGTTTCCAGCTATGCTTTTTGCATCGCCACCATTCTTTTTAACACTTTTCAAGCTTCCCGTAATCTACGACAGGCGAAATTGATGTTATATCAACATATTGCATTTGTACCAGCACCAAAGGGCATTGCCGTTCAATGGGTATTGAAACCGTTTGGACCAAATAACAATTTCCTCTTCATGATGCAATGATAATTTTTAGAAGTATTTGAAAATATTGGTTTTGATAAACCCCTTTACTACAGCCGTGATTCAGTAGGGGTTATTTTGCAGGTGTGTTGGTTTTTGTTTATCAGAACGATAATATCGGATGTCGTATGGATATATCAGATTGTATTCACAGTACGTGCTCTCAAGAACATCGCTTTCCACATTCACCCCCGAAATACAGTCTCGTTTAAGGGAGACCCATGCTGGCGTTCAGCTGCTGGTTTCCTGACTGAAGGTATTGTGAGAACAAGAACAGGGGTCCAGCGATCACGTGACCACGTGTGTATTGTTCCATGCTGGTGTTTGGTTGCCGGTTCCCTGCCTCACAATATTGCCAGACCGCCAGTCAGCATCTTTGTTCTTGTTTGTGAATTGTTTCATTGCAAATAATCGGATATTTACTTACATTACTTTGTACATAATATCAATAATTAGCGAGTAATCTCGATATATAATATGTGAGTGGGTCTACGTGGTCTATTGGTTCGATATTAAAACTTCACATTATAAAGCCCATTTTCTGCGTTTCTTATACACTGTAGCGTAGATAAAAGCTTCCATGGGGTATTTATTACTACCTTTCCTTTGTAATACCGAAAGGCCTGGCCATTTGTCCGGGACACATGCGCATTTAACAAATGGGCCATGACCTAATCATTTTGATGCAAGAAAAGCAATATAACTTTAAAAATATTGACGTAGTGAAAACTATCAAAAGAAAACCAACAAGTAAATAAACAAAACAAGATAAGTCAAAACAAACAAAAAACATCAAATTCTGGTGACCGTATAAAAGAGCAAAGCTAGCAATGCACCTAAAGATCCCATTCATTCGTTCGTTCGTTCGTTCGTTCGTTCGTTCGTTCGTTCGTTCGTTCGTTCGTTCGTTCGTTCGTTTGTTCGTTCGTTCGTTCGTTCGTTCGTTCGTTCGTTCGTTCGTTCGTTCGTTCGTTCGTTCGTTCGTTCGTTCGTTCGTTCGTTCGTTCGTTCGTTCGTTCGTTCGTTCGTTCGTTCGTTCGTTCGTTCGTTCACAATTCTATTCACTCATTCATTAATTCATTCACAATTTCTTTCTTTCTTTCTTTCATTCATTCATTCATTAATTATTCATTCATTCATTCATTCATTCATTCATTCATTCACAATTTCTTTCATTCATTCATTCATTCATTCATTCATTTATTCATTCATTCATTCATCCATACATACATTTATTTACTCCCTATTTTACACAAATCGCGTCTGTCAGACAATGTTATGTTGCAAGCGTGTTATCAAATCCCAAAGGGCGTTTGAATCTGCCAAATTATCTAGTGCGCGTACAAATATATGAAAACGCAAGAATGCACTTGGCATGAACCATCAAATTTATTACTGAACCTCACTTTGATATCGAACCCCGAGACGTATATCTCTGTAAATCTCATTTTCCCCACATCATACGGCATTAGATGTTTCTTCTTCTTTGATAATTCAGAACGTCATATATTTATGTCTTATTAAAGCACGGAATATTGTTCCAGTCAAAACAGCTTGACAGTTGCGAGTTTATTAGGCCAACATTATTACAGTAATATTACCAATTTAATCAGAATACTTCTTACCCCTCTGTGCTAACTGAAAGACAAATAGATACTTGTAATTCAGATATCGAGGGTTCAATGCAAGACTATATATAGTAAGTGCTTCACAAACATGAAGCACTTACTATAGTATTGCACTGAACCCTCGATATAGCGTTTTTTACAATGCAAAGATAGAAGCTCAATACAGAAACGTATATATATAATTTGTTTTATATAATTTTAACTTGTAATGTTGAAATACACCAGGACATTTCCATGGCCCAGTGAGCTCGATTCTTACTGGAGGCTGCTTATTGTGGGTTGACTTTTGCTTAAGAACGTATTCTGGAAGATTGACGTTACGGTAACGTCATCTGATTGCTTAATTCTAGAACGTGTCAAACACTGGTCTTTAAAACAAAGATTGGTGAGTTCGATCCCCGACTGTAAACTTCTGTATGGGTTTATTAAAATGGAAATCAAATAAAAACATAACATTAACAGTGTTATGTTTTTTTATTTCCATTTTAATTAACCCATACTACATACTACATCACTTTAACCCTTTCCCAAACAATAACGACAGTTGACCACTTTGTTGCAGACGACTTTAGAAAACAAAGTGGGAAAAGGAGAAATTGCTCGTAACGAGCAATTTTTCCTTTTCCCACAATGTCTTCTGCCCTATCAGAAGATTATTTTCCAATTTCATCACACTTTGAAATGTCGTCTGCAAACTGTTTCAATTTGGGACAGTCGAAAATTTGTTATTTGGGAAAGGGTTAATGTATTTGCTATAGAGATATTTAGAAATCACGTTGACCAACACATATACTGGTTCTGGTGAGAAATATTTTCGTTCTCGCAATAGTGACTATCCAATACCATATTGAAAATGAGATTTTGAAATATCATTTTGTTGTCGTCTATTTTATTTTTAATTAAAACCACTTATTTTATGTGGGGAAATCAGTTAATATCGAACGTTATTTACCGAGTGAAACCCGTAATATAACTGAACTTTTGTTGGCCTAAAACTCTTTAAGGATTCCATATGTACCGAGTAGACGTACCTATTGTCCATAACAACAGTTCTCTTGTTCGACGAAATGACTTTAAAAGATAACTGCAGATAAGTATACTGTTTTGTAAATCATTTCTGAACAAGAGAATGCAAATCTCAGTTTTGAGTTTGATTATCCAAAGATACAGGGTTCTTTGCAACATATCTTAGAAATCAACACAGAACACCCTGCTGTCTATTCCAGGTA
The DNA here is from genome assembly GCA_947846245.1 of Cerastoderma edule. Taxonomy (NCBI): domain Eukaryota; kingdom Metazoa; phylum Mollusca; class Bivalvia; order Cardiida; family Cardiidae; genus Cerastoderma; species Cerastoderma edule. The sequence continues at coordinate 29,089,028 of OX401413.1, read as the reverse complement.
TTCCTACAAACATCTGAACTACGAGGCATTAATCTCAGGCACGGTAGAACTAAATTCAAAGTGTTACTTCGATTATTTCCTTCGTTATCAAAACCAGTCTAAACGACCTAACCATTGTTGAATGCGAACATAACCAAGTAATCGTTTTAAAGGAAAGGGTGAGTTCAAAGGATATTTTCAGTTAGTATTTTTGAAACATAGCTTCATTATATCCGAAGCTCAATCACTTGATGCTATCTATACCTGCAAATTACCACCTAACACCATGTTTTTGCGTCTTGCAAAGATGACTTTCAAAAAGCATTGTGACAAAAGGAGAAACTGCTTTGCAAAGCAAATGTTTTTCCTTTTGCCATAATGGTTTTTCAATCTATTCACATATCACAACAGCAGAAGTGAAAGGTCCTCCACATGTTTACAAAGCCTTTCTCGAGTCGTTTGCTTCAAGTAAAAAAGAATGCCGTCTGCAGGTGGTGAAGAGTTAGTGCTAGTCCCTTTCTACATCTTAAGAGTTACTGGTGGGAGAGGGATGGAGGTTTGGAATGGAAGAAAGGGTCAGCTAGAACAAAGAGAAACAGAGAGATATACTTGATCAATATTAAGCAGTAAACATTTCACTCTCTTTGATGTAATGGTACTCATATGTAAATATGTACATGTTTATTAAGTATTATACAGTGAACCCTCGTTTATCCGAACACGTCCGTTCCCAACAAAATGTCCGGTTTACCGAATAATCCGGACTAATGAAGCAGAGCAGGTTCTTAGTCACATTAAGACATAAACGGTCTGTATGAGCGGTGTATAGTTATAACCCTTTAGCAAACGCCAATTTGTCGACCGTCCCAAATTGAAAGAGTTTGCAGAAGACATATCAAAACGTGATGAAATTCAAAGATAATCTTCTGATATGGCAAAAAACATTGTGGGAAAAGGAAGAATTGCTCGTCACGAGCAATTTCTCCTTTACCCACAATGTTTTCAAAAGTCGTCTGCAATAAACTGGTCCAATAATTCCGTTCCCTTACAATTTTGTTCGGATTGCGAGACATCCGGATAATCGGTGTCCGGATAAACGAGGGTTCACTGTACTTCCATTACCAATCGAAATATATTTCCACGTCAAAGTTACCAGACAATTCGAAAACTATCACGTCTAAAACTCATATGCCATATTTAAAAAAGGATCACTTTCTTTATTCCACCACCATTGAGACTAAACGAATTTACTAAGTCATTTTACTTTCAAAATAAAAGATTATGCTTTTGAGACTTTTTAACTTTTAACTTTTAGAATGCTGGGTGATTTTCTAAAAATAGATTTCTGTGTCGTCTTCTTTCCAAAACCTTAAATATCTACTTAATTTTGACAAGGAAAGATATTCAGAGTAGCAAACAGATTAGATCACAGGCCAGCCACCAATTTACTTGGCGGCTGGCCTGAATCTAACTTGTTTGCATAAGCACGATGTCGGTTCCAGCACTATCAGGGTTAACACGAAAACGTAGAGTCGTGTGTACGTGGAGTGGGGATATATATTATCTCATTTGATGAGAATTATGCAGTCCACATCTGTTTTTTAACGAGTTTATTTATCTAATTTTAACAGTTTTATCTGGTTTTACTGATAAGTCGAGTATTGCTTCTTCTTTATCCTTTAGACGGGGTAAGGTCAGACTGTTTAGAAAGGTGCATTACTCGCCGCTTACTTCACGGGGTAATTATATTCGGGGATTGGATTCTCGAAACCACGAATTGGTTATAAATGACGTTAGAGAAAGTATTGCTGCTAACTTGCGTTGTGGCGATAGCTTTTCCCAATTACTTTCACCAGGTCTTATAAACAATGAAGCTATAATGTGCAACAATATACAAACTCTATGATATATGATATATAATTTCCCGATATAATATCGGGAAAAAGATGTCAAAAATTGTTACATCATTTAATACAATTGCATTTCTTCCATCTATAATGCATGTTTATAGATTTAGCACCATTATAGTAAACAAAAACCTTCTATGACATAGTTACAGATTAGGGTATGCAACAGTTGATATTAAATGCATTGTTTAACACAATTGTAAGGAAAATCGACATTTGAGGAATTCGTTTGAATCGTGATGAGACAATATTTATAAACAGGTACCCGCAATATAGGGTTCAGACATAAAATAAACAAATTGAATTGCGGAAATACGCGTCTTAACTCTAGACGCTCAATGGATATATTCTTTTTGTCAGTTTTTCAATTTTCCCCCATATAGTGATCATCAATACATTTTAACAGCATTTCGATATTGCTCCAAATTCTAGTCAAACGTATTAACTGCTAATCACGAAGTGCATTTACATGAAACACATTTCGAACGTACTTACTTTAAAAATATTTTATCGCAAGATATCTTTTTACAGTGAATATCAAACACAAAATGTACAAGTTATGGCAAAAGGATCTGTCCACAAGTTCTCACAACATTAGAATGCACGTAATACAGTCTAGAAAAAAAAACTGCTTTCAACTGCATTAATCTTACTACTTTTTTAACAAATATGTATACAAATTCTAACATCATCACAAAAAAGCTAACAAAACCGTATACGATACACATAAAGTGATGTAAATTACCTCCGATGAAATAAATCCAAGTGAAATATAACACAACAGGAGAATGGTTAGTACCCTACCCATAGCTCAGATGCGGTGTAGAATAACTCGCTTAATGAACGAGCGAACATATTCCAAACGCTAGAGAACCACCCCTCCCGCCCCCAACCTGACGTATGAAAACGGTTGACTCTCAGCGGGAACATGATATGGAACACGTTTGTGGAAATGAACTCTTAGAGCTGCCTGTTTAGATATTTGTTTAAATTAGGAAGTTAAACTTAAAATTTCTTTTAACCCTCACAGTGCTGGAACTGACTTCAAGCTTATGCAAACAGGTTAGATCCAGGCCAGCCGCCAAGTAATTGGCGACTGGCCTGTGATCTAGCCTGTTTGATACACTGAGTATAAGTCCTCAACAGAATTAAGTAGATATTGAAAGTTTTGAAAAGCAACAATATGTTATGTTATAGATAAAATTGTCAAGCACACTAATCCTGTTTTATGTAAATTTCATAGATCTTTGTTTAGATTATTTTTGGTAGAATATATTTCATCAAAACAATATCAAAATCTCGATCTGTGAGAAAGTCACTATGAAGGCAACATACGACATTTTCAGATAGTTTTGGAGTTTTAAAGGTAAGGTCCCGTTACAACAATTTTGCTTTGTGTGAACGAGTCATTTTCCGTTGGTGTAGATTGATGTAACCCACAAGAATGTTTGATATTCCCAATGATAAGATTAAGTGTCAGGTATTAATTGGTCGAATGGTGTATCCACATTTTTGCCTTTATCCCATAGAATGCTCGGAAATTTCTATAAACATTTTTTTTGTCGTCCACTTTCTAAAACCATAAATAACAGCTTAAATTTTGATGGGGAACTATAGTCAAAGTAGCAAACAATTAGATCACAGGCCAGCCGCCAATCAACTTGCCGGCTGGCCTGTGATCTAACTTGTTTGCATAAGCATGAAGTCGGTCCAAGTACTATAAAGGTAAGAATGATATAAGTCTTCAACTAGCGACAAGAAATAATCACGTGTCACCAATCTGGTTGTTAATAACTGTCAAACTCGTGTTAAGCAACTATCCTTTGAAGCAGCCAACCTGACTTAAACAACCACTACAGAAAGTCCCATTGTTGGATTAATAGTGTACATCAATTTGTATGAAGCAACCAACCTGTCTCAAGCAGCCAATTTTCTCAGTTCCGTAGGCTGGCCTCTTAACACAAGTTTGACTGTAACTGGGTATGGTCTTATACATAATTTATGACATCTATCAATTGACAAGAAGTTTTATTTACATACATGTTACATACTTTAATAACACCAACCTGGTTAAAAACTGCCCAAATTGATCAATCTTTGCAAGATAAGCAATTCAGTAAATCAGTGTTTTCTCTAACAGACTTAATGATAAGTCAAAAATAAGCGACGTGAAGTTTGCCTTCACCTCTGCCCGATGCAAATAATTCTAAATATTTCCCAATCGTGTCAAATTAGTTTGAATAACTTTATGGAATGAATTCTCAGGTGTAAACAACACTCAATTATATGAAAAAGCAATCATTGAGCTAATATGGAAAACATTATAGGGTTCATATACAATACTGATGGAATGTTTACACTTTTCCCGGCATGTTTATGGGATCTTATATAACTTTCTATACGTGTTTTACTTTGCATCAATGTTATTTCAGCAATGCTGCGATGCCCGGATCACTACATTGATGAAGGACGGCCTCAAACTAGTCTCGATAATGTTCCATTAACAATTTTTTTTTTCAACCATTTGCACATTATTCGTGCTTCGCTTCGTCTCAAAGGGGTGAGTAAATATGGCAATAGCCTTCGAGATCAGGCATCTGGGTACCGTTTTACTAAACAACTTAAGGAAATATTTGCGTAAGGCATAACTGATACACATGGATAGTATCTTCAATGAAAGTACAATATTGCAATGTGACACGTCATTGGAAGCGGCTCGGAGAGACGATTTCAATGATGTGTTCCTTTGCAATATTGCTTCGCCCAATATTGAAATAAGAGGACTTATTGTTTTAGACTTACGCAAATCGTGACCGTAAACTGTTTAGTAAAACGGCACCCTGGACTAGCCCCAAACTAAACTGCAAATAAAGACTGGTCAAGCGTGGTAGAACAGGCGGCATTCCATCAATCAACCGGAAAACTACCTGTCATGAAAATCCGAGCGTGGAATACAGTGGATGAAAAGTAGAGCGTCGGCTTCTGGATACGAGGATCGTGGGTTAAAATCCTGTGAATAGCGGGATCTGTCTTGCGACCTTTCATTAATTCACAATGGGCGTGAGTACTGGTTATGTATCCAGAAATTAGAATCGAGGTTGATTAGTCCAAGTTATAATAACTTGTTTCACAATCGCTGTAAAATATACAAGTTTAACTAAACTAAACGCCGTCACCGATATTTGAACCCAAGTTATTTACCCTAACCACTAGGCCACAATCGAGGCCCCTCCATAAAAGTAGGGTCTTAATATATTAAGGGGTCCTGGTCATATTAGATCTTGCTTTACGTACCGTCTCTCTGTCCTTGAAAAAGGTAAACTTGCAGACGATCTTTCTGGGTACCTTTTCACCTCTCAGATTAGTAAGAGAGCTTAACTCTTTACCTCAGGCAGACGACACTTTTCTAATTGCAGCAACTTTTAAAAAACTTTGTAAACATGTGGAAACCCTTTCAGTTCTGCTGTTGTGATATGTGAATAGATTGAAAAAGCATTGCGGCAAAAGTAGAAATTGCTTACCTCAAGCTATTTCTCTTTTTGCCACAATGCTTTCTAAAAGTCGTCTGCTGCAAGACGCAGATGTGTGGCGTTAGGTGTTAATGTGTTAACCATTAAAGTGCTGGAACCGACTTCATGCTTGTATAAACAGGTTAGGTACAGGCCAGCCGCCAAGTAAATAGACGGCTGGCCTGTGATCTAACCTGTTTGCTACTCTTGATACTTTTCCACGTGAGAATTAAACAGATATTTTCGGTTTTGGAAAGCAGACGTCACAAAAATCCATTTTTAGAAAATTGTCCAGCATTCCTAGGGTTAATACTTTATCTGTAAACATATTGGGAAAACTACGACATAACTGCCTCATAAAGTGTAGCCTAGCGTACATGTATTTGTAGGATAGTCAAAAATCGGGCCTCCCTTTTTTCTATACTTGACCTCAGCTATCACGTGTACTATAAAGCTTTACTCGACATTAAGGTAAGACTGCACCAAAAATTACGAAATCTTTGAATACAATTACAAAGAAATAGCTTTATTTTCATACAGGGGAATATGTGTCCCCTGTTGCGGTGAATTGTTAAAAAAAGTTCTTTGTGAGTTTAACTCGTTATATTCTTAAATTAGATATAAAAAAATGTTTCAGCTAAATTGCGACGTTAGGCTTCTCCTTTATCTTTCTCAGAATTCACCAGGGTAAAAATTGGATGGGCGAACTTACACCGTTAATACAAGTTATTGTTAATTTTACTCGTTATACTCTTTAAGTGCATGTCAGCAATATTTCAGTAATTATTACGACCATAGACTTCTCATTTATCTTTCTAATAATTAATCTAGGGTAAAATTGAATAGATGAACTAACTTACCCATTAATATAATTTGTTTATTTGAATATAATGAGACCAACAAATCATAAGACTCATTATTTTAAAAAGAAACATTGATAATATAACCCTTGTGGTGCTGGAACCGACTCGGTGCTTATGCAAATAGGTTGGATCCAGGCCAGCTGCCAAGTGAATTTGCGGCTGGCCTGTGATCTAACCTGTTTGCTACTCTTTCCTCAACAAAATTAAGCAGATATTCAAAGATTCGGAAAGAAGACGACACAAAAATCTATTCGTAGAAAATTACCAAGTATTCTAAGTGATGATTATTACGAATGTCTTTTTGGCGGTCTGCATAAACTTATAAGCATGTATTAAATGTCCAAGAAGGACAGTGTTGCTCATTACTCCGCCGAACTTTAAAAAAAGTGACATTTTTCCCATTGTACGGTGTTAAATTTAAATGAATATTATAGATAAAATCAACTAATCTTTTTGCGAACGCATCTTTTTTCGAAATAACATTGATAATGCCAAGGTCGAAAATGCATACATAATACTACACCATAAGTAGTACTATATAAGACCAATCTACCGAAACCTCCTGTCCTATTTTCTCTATTTTACAGCCTAATAACCATCAACAAGTGTTACAAACAATAGCAAGTTTATTAGAGTATTATTGAAATGTTTACAATGCCGGTGAAATGGATTAACAATTACTTCCTGTTTATCCTTAAAAAATAATCTCTTCTTTTGGATTTCTTCAAGTTGTTCATGGAGCATTAGGAAACATGCGCGCCACCCAAGTTTATTCTCGAAACCCAGATGATAAACATCTTGTTATTCAAATAAAACTTTAAACTACGAATATATTTAAGACATCTGTTGACACCGGCTGGGAACTTCTTTCCTGAAAATAACAACATGATTACTTATACAACGATGACACTGCAGCGTTCCCATATACTTTTGTTACCACAAACCGGACCTTTTCTCGATCACATTAACTGACTATTTTACCTATATCCAAATTAAGAATTCCCAAAATGAATTTCCTTATGATGCCTGGTTTTATCTTGAAACCCTGAAATCATTTAGAAGTTTCGTGAATGGTAATATCGGTCATTCACAAGACATGGTGACTAGTAAATATTACGGTTATTTTTCTGCCGCGTCCCAATTTTCCAAGTGAACAAACTTCTAACATTACCTGATCCATAGGCCATGTTAAACTTATTTCTTTCTGAATTTCTGCTTGGTTTATCGCATTTAAAGATACACTGAGTCTACTGCAACATGGTTTACATAAACACCGTAACATCACCATTAATTACACCATTATACCTCAATACACTGAGTCTACTGCAACATGGTTTACATAAACACCGTAACATCACCATTAATTACACCATTATACCTCAATACACTGAGTCTACTGCAACATGGTTTACATAAACACCGTAACATCACCATTAATTACACCATTATACCTCAATACACTGAGTCTACTGCAACATGGTTTACATAAACACCGTAACATCACCATTAATTACACCATTATACCTCAATACACTGAGTCTACTGCAACATGGTTTACATAAACACCGTAACATCACCATTAATTACACCATTATACCTCAATACACTGAGTCTACTGCAACATGGTTTACATAAACACCGTAACATCACCATTAATTACACCATTATACCTATTACACCATTATACCTCAATACACTGAGTCTACTGCAACATGGTTTACATAAACACCGTAACATCACCATTAATTACACCATTATACCTCAATACACTGAGTCTACTGCAACATGGTTTACATAAACACCGTAACATCACCATTAATTACACCATTATACCTCAATACACTGAGTCTACTGCAACATGGTTTACATAAACACCGTAACATCACCATTAATTACACCATTATACCTCAATACACTGAGTCTACTGCAACATGGTTTACATAAACACCGTAACATCACCATTAATTACACCATTATACCTCAATACACTGAGTCTACTGCAACATGGTTTACATAAACACCGTAACATTACCATTAATTACACCATTACACCTCAATACACTGAGTCTACTGCAACATGGTTTACATAAACACCGTAACATCACCATTAATTTGTCATTTTATGCAAATTATCCTTTGTCATAAAACCAAAGTTACAAAGAAACCGTGTTATTTTTGGTCGTCTGCCATTCCTTCATTCATGAGCATTCACATACTTTAATTGGGGAGGCTTGTTACGCCTTATAGTGCTGGAACCGACTTCATGCTTATGCAAACAAGTAATATCCGGGCCAGCCGCCAAGTAAATTGGTGACCGGCCTGTGATCTAGCCTGTTTGCTACTCTGAGTATCTTTCCTCATCGAAATTAACAGCAGAAATTCAAGGTTTTTGAAAGCAGACGACACAACATTTTTTTTCCAGAAAATTACCTAGCATTCTAAGGGTGAATCAGTTCCATTGACTGTTCCAAACCTCGGTCACCATTAATTCATACGGAGGCGATCCCATTGAGTTTAACCGAAAACAAAATATATGGTATAAGGTGTATGGAAAAAAAAGTACAACGACGAAGAAACTATTTAACAAAACGACATAGGAAAAGTATTTGCGTAAGTCAAACCTGATATACATGGATGTTATCCTTTATATAAATACAATATTGCAACGTGACAGTTTATCGGAAGCGTCTCGGAGAGATGATTCCAGTGATGTGTTACTTTGGAAAACTGCTTGTCTCAATATTGAAACAAAAGGGAATGTCGTTTTGAACTTACGCAATTTCTAAGCATAAACTATTTAAATAAAAAAAACTACCCGATGGCCTGTCTAACAAAGGTTCTTACGATGGATTTTCTTATAAAAGTACAAATAAAAAGGAAAAACGGGCTCCTGAGGAAACGTTCACTAAGACTTATACAGAATATCCTTACCAGTGAAATGTTCTGTTTCACAAAGTCTCTTTCGATAGACTTTTTCATTAAAGTACAAATGAAAAGGAAAAAGGTGGTTCTAGGGAAACGTTCACTAAGGCATACACAACACATCCTAACCTGTGAAATGTTCTGTCTCACAAACGATGGACTTTCTCATTAAAGAACAAATAAAAAGGTGGTCCTAGGGAAACGTTCACTAAGGCATATATGCAGAACATCCTAACCGGTGAAATGTTCTGTCTCATAGAGGTTTGTACGAAAGATTTTCTCATAAAAGTACAAATAAAAAAAGAAAAAGGTGGTCCTAGGGAAACGTGCACTAAGGCATATATGCAGAACATCCTAACCGGTGAAATGTTCTGTCTCATAGAGGTTTGTACGATAAATTTTCTCATAAAAGTACAAATAAAAAAGGAAAAAGGTGGTCCTAGGGAAACGTGCACTAAGGCATATAGAACACATCCTAACCGGTGAAATGTCTCACAGAGGTTCTTACGATGGACTTTCTTATAAAAGTACAAATAAATAAAAAAAAAAGGGGGCTCATGGGAAAACGTTCGCTAAGTATTATACAGAATATCCTTATCTTTGAAATGAACGTCGTACCTTTAAACGTATGACTTAACTTGTTATTTATTTTATTCACCAAAACTAAGTAACGTAACGTCTAAAATTCGAGGGCTACGACAGCTTTGTAAACGTTGACGTCAAGAAAAGAATCCTTTTGAGACATGCTCTTGAAATATTGTCTATAAGGTAATACATGTATAACGCAAGTGCTGGCTAGGATCAAGGGAGTGGCATAAAAAAATATTGCAAACGGCATTAAACTTCTCACTAACAAAGAAACAAACAAGCGAGAAAAAAAACAGCAGGTGTGAATATCTAGTGAAGATTATGCTTTCGAACAAGAAACCACGTCATTTTAACATTTTATCTGCTCTGGGAAAGATGTTCGTTTTGAGGTAAGTTCTTCAATATACTCATATACTAACGTATCACGATAGTGATAATTGTGGACAAATAAAGGCAGATTAGCACACACTCATCTTTAGAAACTTGTGTTGCAGAACTAATTTGGGTGTCTTATTGCAATTTGAAAAAATTATAACAACTTATTTCGCAATTAAGACCAGTTGTGCAATAAACATTTCAATCACGAACTTGTTAGAAATAACCGGAAACTATGAAACCAAGTTCCAAATAATATTGAAACTTAAGTATAATCTATAACGCATGTCAGAAAGATCTTTTTAGACCGACATTTAAAAGTCGGAAAAATGATATAAATCTTTTTTTACATTTATGATATGTGATAACAGAGAGTGTTTAAAAAGCAATTTTTGTTAAATTTCAGAACAAGATGTTAAAATAGAAAATTGTTAAATGTATTGCAAAAATGATTGGGATTCCTTTTTGCAATTTAAAATTTCATAATAGCCCGTTTCGCAATAAAGCCCAAATTTGCAATGAACATTTCAAACACGAATGAATTCGTTTAAATTGACGGGAATACGTGAACTCAAATTTCAAAAAGTGTTCTAGGAAGTATGTAGCAACTTAACAGATTTTCCCCAATTCTAGATTTTCATCGAACGTTGCCTGCAAGGAATACATCTTAACCTTCTCCCAAACAATAACTACATTTGACCCCTTTTTTGCAGACGACTTTAGAAGACCTTGTGGAAAAAGGAGAAATTGCTCGTAACGAGCAATTTTCCTTTTCCCACAATGTTTTCTGCCCTATCAGAAGATTATTTCAACACATTTTGAAATGTCGTCTGTAAACTCTTCAATTTGGGACAGTCGAAAATGTGTTGTTTGGGAAAGGGTTAAATGTAAGTGAAAATGAATACAAAAGCTTGTTAAAGCTTTATAAACAATTCAGTGTATGCTTCTATGTGTCAAGAAGTGCAAAGTTGGAAATTTGATAGAACAATCAAGAACTGATATCCCTGTTTGACCTAAAGGTACTCAGCTAAGAAAAATCGACATGTCCGAGGATATACATGTATATACGTGTATTCTCCTTTCCTTTCATGTGTAAAAAAAAGTATAAGAATAAAAGGAGAAGACCATCAAAAAGGAAAACAATCTGCATTTCCCTAGAGGCCCGGAAGCATTCAGTAATATATCATGCATTGGTATGTAACTGTTGCGGGTACAAATACAAATACATATACTCAGAACAGAAAACGATGTGCATTCAAGCATGGATTAACCATTTCCCAAACAATTACGATATTTGACCACATTGTTGAAGACAACTTAAGAAAACATTGTGGGAAAAGGAGAATTTGCTCGTAACGAGCATTTTTTCCTTTTACCACAATGTTTTCTGCCCGATCAAAGGATTGTTTTCCAATTTCATCACCTTTTGAAATATCGTCTGCAAACTCTTTCAATTTGGGACAGTCGAATATTTGCTGTTTAGTAAAGGGTTAAGAGATGCAAACAATTGTACATAACCTTAAACGTCGTCTTTTGGAAATAAAATACCATTCATCCCCTTCAATATTTGGTTGAGCGGACCCAAATGAAAAACACGTTAAGAGGATTCATGGTTTCAGGGGCCCGTTTTACTAAACAACTTACGGAAAATGTTTGCGTAAGTCATAATCGATTAACATGGATAATATCTTCAATGAAAGTACAATATTGCAATGTGACACGTCATTGGAAGCGTCTCGGAGAGACGATTCCAATGATGTGTTACTTTGCAATATTGCTTTGCCAAATATTGAAATAAAAGGACTTGTTGTTTTAGACTTACGCAAATCTTAAGCGTAAACCGTTTAGTAAAACGGGCTCCCGGTATTATTTTGATACATGCACTTTTGTCACTCAGTAGAATTTCGACTGTGTAATCATGTCGAAAAGATTCCAAATAAGATGAGAATATGAAGCCAAAGGATAATAGAATCGCTCAAAGCTATAGCCATTGTCATTTTCAAAGTCATACTTACTCGGCGCAGCCAACAAATGATAACAAATAAAGTCATATAGAAAACTCCTCACAGTAATCTCCCTTTAGTACGCTGCATCGATCACTGCAACCACAAGATTTTCATTCGGATTTGAATGAAATTTTAATTATGTGGGTTTGTTTTAACCGGAAATAGTAGATAAATTGTCAAAATGTTTTCATGTCTTAATTACTTACCATTTAAATTGAAAAAAATCGTTTTCTTAACAATTGTAGCATAAATGGATGGTTCCTTGGGGTTTCGCCGTCATCTTTAAACGCTGTTTCGTTTCCTAGCAGATGGTCATATGACATTTGTGGTGACAGTGATAACCCATATAAAAGGGAGATCACTGTTAGGAGTATGATCATATTTGACGTTTTATTATACATGTGATCAAAATTTACCACTTTCATCGACTTTAGAATGTTCAGATTGTAACAAGAAATCCTAGTCAGAGGCGTGCCTGGCCCTATTTTGAAGATACGCACCATATCTAGGGGGTCCGGATCTTTTTTGCCCTATAGACACCGAATATTCTTTTTAGAGTGTACTTGGGACCAAAATACCTCTAAACTTAATTAAAGGCAATATGTCTCAAAATGTGAAATGATTTATTTCTGTTGCAACGATTTTCATTGCGGTTTTAGCGCTTTTATTTTTTCGATTTTTAAAATCAACTACACGCACGGGAGTAAGTGCGTAACGCCAGGCACACCCCTGCTAGTCCGTTCTTCAACGGGTTGAAACAAAGAGCTTTATTCTTTACGTATGAAGTTAAAGTGTCTACAATGGGAGTTTAACCCTTGCAATACTGGGTAACTCTCTAAAAAAAAAAGATTTATGTGTCGCCTGCTTTCCATAGCCTTGAATATCTGCTTAATGTTGATAAGGAACGCTAGCAAACGGGCTACATTACAGACCAGCCTCTAATTCACTTGGCGGCTGGCCTGGATCTAACCTGTTTGCGAAAGCATAAAGTCTGTTCTAGCACTATACGGGTTAAAGAAGATATATTCGACACATGCATACATGTATTTAGGTAAGTTATGTATTATATATAGCGCATATAGGCGTATTAACTACACGTTATTTTTCAAAGGGGGTACGATGGACATTATTCAATGTGTCACCATGTAAGCATCTGCATCTTAAAGCCATACTTGCGCTCATTTCTACTTAAATTGTGAAAGTTCTAGAATAATTGTAAATTAACTTAAAAGTACTTTGAATTCCCTTTTACAGAAGAATTTAGACTGTAGCACGTTCATATGATGCTTTTAAAAGAGTGAATACTATTATGTTTTTTTACAATTATCGATAAAACTAGGTCAGCCGAGAAACGTTGGGAACCAATAAAACCCAAGAAATTATCCATTTTGAATGTTCACGTTGTTAATATTGGATAAAGGACAGCCTTTTTATATGTTTCGCGTAAGTTTTCTAACCAGATGACCGCAACTTATTAATTTGGACGTTTTTTTGCTGTTTTAGATGTTACCCGTATGTTAACAATGAAGTTAAATTGGTGGGCACCAAATTTGTGAAAATGGCACTTTGAAAAATATATATTAAATGGAGCAGGTGTTGAATTGTTATGATTCTGTGGTTTTCGCTATGTTTCAACAAATTCTATCATAATGTATAACTTATATTACTCAATTGTGCAGTTTTTCTGAGCTCTAGTATGCTTTTAAAGTTTAAAGCACCACTTTATATATGTTTGATTTGATTAACCAATTGATTCAATTTAGGTAAACGAACAGAAACATGTTTGACATTACATATGACAAAAAATAGGCCTATCCCCTTTTGTCAAAAGGGATTGTATCTGAAATTATGATGAAAATCATAAATTTTCTTATCTTATTTTTACCTTATGATTGAAGCACGTGATTGGTTCAATTTGAACCAGCGGCAAAATTAACATATGACGGAATAAGTATCTGTCGCTTCAGTCGAATTGCATTCGCTTGATATAGTGTCTTTACAATCTGCCTTCATGTAGGTGGATTGAAAAGTAATAGGATCGCGTCTAAACTTTTTCTAAACCGTTTATGCTAAGAATTTGCGTAAGTTCAAAAGAAACTCCCCTTCCCGAAACGCTACAACATGTCAAATTACAATAATGTACATATGTAAATATATCCAAGAGATTATTCATGCTTGTGGGTTTCGACTTACTCAAATGATTTCCGTAAGACGTAAAAGAACAGCACCCATGACTCTTCGCAGCGATTTAAAGTTGACGATGACTTTGGTACACTTCGTAAAGGTAAATCAAAGGAGAGGAGTACAAATAAATTACTGAAAAAATATATAGAGTTCTTTTAGTATGTTCATGAAAGTCACGAGAACAAGTTTAGGAATGCATTGAGACCATATTAAACAGACTCATTTAAAATAAATCATTTTGTGCTTTAAACATGGTTGTCTCCAATTCAGTCATGTTTATCAACAACCTGTTTGTTTACATATTCAAAATAACGAATTCTGATTGGTCGATTCAAGAATGTGTGTTTCAACTGTCAAGGTCAGAGGTGAAGAATCTGGAAATCTGATTAATAAAACTTGCAAATCTGGGTTATTTCTGGTTTACTTTCACATTTAAGTTGTGCTGATGGTGTTTTCTGGTGATTAGTATTTGAATCTGTCCAAAAATGTACCAAATGATATAGTTTTATATAGAATTAATCTCCTTTAATGGGCCTTTAAGCAGACCTTCACGTCCAATTATACGGATTTAGACGCCCATAAATGTTATATAAATGTTGATATCTATTCAAGGGATGGAGACACCATTTAGGTCTCTCTTAGATCACTCATGTACATTTGTAAACTAGTTACTAGAGAAATGAACATTTCCCAAAGAGGTACTTAACCCTTTACCAAACAATAAAGACATTGGACCACTTTGTTGCAGACGACTATGGAAAACATTGACGGAAGAGGAGAAATTGCTCTTAAAAAGCAATTTCTTCTTTTCCCACAATGTTTTCTGCCCTAACAGAGGATTGTTTTTCAATTTCATCATATTTTGAAATGTCGTCTGCAAACTCTGTCAATTTGGGACAGTCGAAAATTTGGTGTTTGGTAAAGGCTTAACCCATGAGGGTCAAAACCAATGTGACACTAGATTTGAACCATCCTGGGAGAATGCCTCGCTGCTGACTATTGGAATGTCCATGATTCGACCTGTCTCGACAGGCCCTCAAGAGCAATTAAGTATGTGGTCTTCTCTATATAGAACGCTTTAGAGTACGCAGTTTACCCTTTAGAATGCTGGATAATTTTATCAATAGATTTTTGAGTCGTCTGCTTTCCAAAACCTTAAATATCTGCTTAATTTTGATAATGAAGAATACCCAGAGCGGTAGACAGGTTAGATCACACGCCAGCCGCCAAGTACGAGGCGGCTGGTCTTGATCTAACATGTGTGCGTAAGCATGATGTCGGTTCCATCACTATAAGGGTTAAATTACCAAATAAAGATTGTTGACGAAATGTAAATCCATGACAAAAAAAATAGGTACTTAAATGTCACCGACCGGAGGAGGAGTTTAGAATCAACATGTCAACAATACATTTTTTAAGTATTGTTTATTGCAACAGACGTGTCATGTTTGGATCTTCTACACTATTGTCTCTTTTTTTATGATAAACATTACCATAAATAGCTACAATGTTTATTTGTTATACTCTGCATTCATGCATGTACGCGACCACGTGAACTTGAATCACTATATGTACAAATAAATTATATAAGGTACATTGACACTGTTTAAGTACTCTATCACCACTTAATCCCTGAATCACATTGGATGAATAAAAATACGGTTTCAACCAAATATACATCCTAATGTAGATGCAATATTTATTTGTCCAACGGTACCCATAAGGTAAGAGTTGGCCTACCTACCAAAAGAGGGGGTGTTTAAATGCTATTCAACAATTCCATAAACATTGAACTTCTCAACGTGGACACTCATAGGTAATGTGTAAATAGCCGGAACTTTAAACACAAAATTTGTAGCCCTACCCTTATATACGAGGACATTTCTCAGGTTAACGGAAAAACCAAAAAAACAACTTGTTATTGTATGTGATTAGGTCCATACTTTCCTGGCAGAGAAGGGGCAGACTCCACAGAAAAGACGAATTAGTAAACTTTTTTAGACACATATACGAATATTCTTATGGAAAACTGTATTTAGTACCATGGAAGCAATCATCGAGAATTAAGTCAATAACCTTCTAGATTTTGTCAAAATCAATGTTAAATAAATCAGTGAAATCCTTAGATTGCTGGGTAACTTATTAAATAAAGATTTCTGTGTAGTCTGCTTTCCAAGACCTTTAATATCCGTTTAATTTTGTTGGGGAAAGATACTCAGAGTAGCAAACAGGTTAAATCACAGATCAGCCACCAATTTACTTGGCGGCTGGCCTGGATCTAACCTTGTTACATAAGTATGAAGTAGGTTCCAGCACTATAAGGGTTAAAAACTAACCCCAATTTGAATTTTGAGATGGAAAACAGCTTTTCAGTGATATTTATAGCGTCAAATTGTTCCGCATCGACTCGGACATAATACCTCTCATGAAATGTACAAAGGTGTGTGGGTATCAGATGAACCCTTTCTTGAACTTCGTCAGCGATTAGACATACATAATATTGCAGACTCATTATACATGTTAGACCTTGATTTTTAATCTTAATCGCTTACATAAAGTGTCCATCAAAAACAATTTGGTTGTGTATTCGTTTCAATATCATTTTTACATGACATCAGCCATATCTTGTTGTTTATGTGATCCCCATCTTATAGTTAATGCAGGAAGACCGCTGTTTATACAGCTACCACTTTGATCGGAACTACTCGGGTATTTTCGTGAGCTGAGATAAACCCGATGTGTTCAGATTGCTACCACTAATGTTTGAGCTAGATCATCGGCATGACGTAAGATAGCCATGTTAGTCTGTTCGTCGTAAAAACCATACGAAAAGAAAATCGGTTTTCTTTATCTTATGAAAGCCTATATCTAAGTAAACAAATCTCAGAATTTAAGATTCACCATGTGTTAATAAATGAATGACGAATGTCGTATCGAACAATAGCGTTCACCCACTGCTATAAATCCCTTTTCTTTTCAGCAAAGGTCCAGTGTTACGCTGTCAGCGTCAACAGATATTCGTACTTACCGTGTTGTCGATTATCGGCGTCATTACACTCAGTAACCTATCCATTGAATACTTGACACGTCGTGAGAAAACGTCATCTCCTGGAATAAATGCTGCACTAGATTACGACAAGTTGGTAGAGCAAGATGGAGAATTGGAACGTTTCAGTGTTTCGAGATCATCACCGGATGTCCATTCTCGGAATTACTCCACAACCGAGAGAAAGAAGCGCTTCCCGAGTTGTATTATCATAGGATCAAAGAAGAGCGGCACCGGGGCGCTAATGGCTTATTTAAAACTGCACCCAGCAATTGAGTTCGCTGGATCCGAAACGCACTTTTTTGATATGGAACGTAACTACATGCGTGGATTGTTGTATTACAAAGAACAAATGCCTTTCTCCTTCCCTAACCAAACAACGATGGAAAAAACACCCCGCTATTGGGTTCATCCATCAGCGGCAGCGAGAATATATCAGTTTAATAAGAACGTACAACTAATCGTTACTTTGCGACACCCTATTCAGCGTCTGATATCCGACTATTGGCATATACTGCGCTGGACAAAATCATGCTATAACATTACTCCTGGTACCACAGATCAATGCCAAACGTTTGAAAATCTCGTGATCGATCAGACAACAGGCGAAGTAAATACCAATTATGAGCCTATTATGGTCAGCATGTATTATATTAACATGAAGCGCTGGTTACGATACTTTAGAGAAGATCAAATTCACATCGTCGATGGCGACAACCTGATAATAAATCCCGTAGAAGAGCTAGAAAAGATTGAAATGTTTCTTAGCCTTGAACACAAAGTTACCAGAGATTTTGTTTATTTTGATCAAGCAAAGGGGTTTTATTGCATAAAAAGATCAAATACACAGTCGTGTTTGAATCCGAAAAAGGGACATAACCACCCTCCAGTAGACCCAATCGTATACCAGAAACTCATGGATTTCTTTGCTCCCCTTAACGAACAGTTTTTCTCTCTGGTGAGAAGGAGATTTAATTGGAATTGATCACGTCGTTTAATATTATTATTATTATTATTATTATTGTTATTATTATTATTATTATTATTATTATTATTATTATTATTATTATTATTATTATTATTTATTATTATTATTATTATTATTATTATTATTATTATTATTATTATTATTATTATTATTATTATTATTATTATTATTATTATTATTATTATTATTATTATTATTATTATTATTATTATATTATTACTATTATTACTATTATTATTATCCTTTTTTTTTTTTTTATTTACTTCCTTCTCGAAGAAGATTTTCCAATATTAACAAAAACATGACAATACAATGAATACATTTACAAGCATGACAAAATAAATGATAAAGTTGAAACGAAAAATGATAGAGAAGTCAGGAAGAATCAGAGCACCGAGAAGAAAAATTTAGAGATACATATTAAACAAACCATGTTGAACCATAGATATGGATAACAGAGTCAACCAAAACGAAATATTAAGTCAATATAACAATATGATTATGCCCGTGATTTCATACTAGTTAAGATGACTAAACTGCTTGCAAATGAATGACTTAACCAAAATATAAACAGAGAACATTCGGAATAACATTAATTTTCAAATACTGATGTACTTTATGTAAATCTTCAAAGAGATAGAAACAAAGTTAAAGATTTTTAGAAGTATATGATAATGAGAAATAAAGTTATTTCGACGATTCGAAAATGCAAAAGAAATTAGTATAACAACGCAGTAAAATATGGCACGAATATTAAAGAAATTTTGAAGAATTCGAATTCGGTTACTATTTTGTTTTTAAATTTTAATTAATATTTTTTATCATTTTCATTTTCAGTATTTTAAATGCGATTTATTTTAGGTGTATCGATTTGTTAAAAAAGGAACGCTCAAATTAATGTAAATAATCATCGTGGGATTACACTATCTTGTATTTTTTCAAAGGTTTTGGTTGTGGTGCCTTAAAGAGCCATCTCACAGAATGGACTTTCAATCGTTCTAAAATAAAATGTATTTAACGAATGTAATAACATCACATATCTATTAAGTCACCGTATTATAACTATATTAAAGATACACTTATTGCCCTCTTTATAATCATGTGATGAAGTTACATCCGTGTGGTGAGGATACATCCGTGTGATAAAGATACATCCGTGTGATGAAGATACATCCGTGTGATGAAGTTACATCCGTTTGATGAAGATAGATCCGTGTGATGAAGTTACATCCGTGTGTTTAGGATATATCCGTGTGATGAAGTTACAATTGTATGATGAAGATACATCCGTGTGATGAAGATACATCCGTGTGATTATGATACATCCGTTAAACTGTTTTATTTTTAAGCAATGGTTTAACTTTGATTTACCCATAGCTGAATGGTAGATGTTTTAGATATAAAAATCACATGTGTCTCACTAACATTTGAATGCACATGGTCATATCTTATTTCCGTCATGTGAAATGGTTAAAGAGTTTACAACCAAAGCACTGAAGGAAATAATGCTCGTTTCATTTCTTTTCTTATTTAAAACACAGGTATTTGGCAATTTAAGAATGAAGATATTAAAGTGGCCTTTTGTTGAATAACGAAGATGGTTTACTCCCCATTTAAACGTTTTTTTACTGAAAAACACAATCTGTGAGATAGTTCCTTTAATAGGGGTATAAGTATGTGGGTCGAGATTAAAGTGTTTTCATGTGACACTTAATTTGGATCAAGGTGAAAACACTTGAAATCACCGTTGACCGTAGAAGTAATGTTCCTACCGTGTCCTGTTTGGGACACGGTAGTAAATCCGCCCTCTTAGCTCTTTGGAGCAGGCCGGTTGTGTATCACAACCGCTACGATAATTCAAAAATGGGGCAACTAAATGCAACAAAACTTCACCTGATTAAACATATGCATATAATCTCATACTTCAGAGTCCAAAAGTTAATATTTTTTCATTATTTTAAGAGAATAGAAGCATTTTTCGTAATCCTTATTCATTTCATTTCTCAAATCCATCACTTCCGGTTTTCATTTGGATATCCAGGACTATCCTGCAACAATTGACAACCAATTTGGGTCAAATTGGGCGGAGCTAAACCTGTAGGGGTATTCCATATTTTGAAGTTGTAGTAAGGTTGTAAAAAAGGCGGGAAAAATATGTGTTTTCATTGGATGAGCCCTTCATGTTCAGTGGGTAATTACCATATTTTTAAAGCAGAAAGTGCGAGAAGTTGCGAAAAAATCAAAATGGCCACTAACAGTTTGTTTCACACTGAATTTCACCAACAATTAAGAAATACAACTTGATTAAGTAATTTTAGCTTCTATCAAGCTGTTTGATTTGATATTTTAGACAATACTGTGCTAGGGTTATCATAAAAAGGTTATCTATCATGTGGTTGTTGAAATTGATTTTGCTCCAACAAGTGATGAGCGTGGAATCGTAACGTCGGTGGCAACAGATAGCAGCCACAAGACGTTACGACATCGTATCTACGTTGACCGGTGCGCATGTAAAAAAACATCGCCCGTCGACTGCGGGTTCTCTGAGTTTAGAACCGGAAAGTTAATGGTCAACTCATGCGGTGTACACAGTGTGGTTGTCATTGGCAAAAGTAGGTCAAAAAAGCAAAAATATATCTGTTCCGTCATGGCCACAGTCATCTTGTTCGGACATAAGATCGTAAACATTGGTCAAGTGATTCCTCCTGTCTGTAATTGCATAGCTTTCTTTGCTGGTAAAACACATTAAAACAAATAAATGTATGTATTATAACTTGGTTTATTTTTTATCGCTAAATTGTCTCCTTGAGCCACAATAAGAAATCGTGCTGCGAAATGAAAGCTTCTAGTCGACTTTCTTATCCGCATATTGAATACCATTGCGAAAACCATTCAAATATATGCTATTTTTAGACTGTATATATGTATGTCTGGCCTTCCTTCCCTCCCTCCCTGGCTTACTGTGTAATTGAATAATAAAGGATTTCGAAATATTTGGTGTAGTCTTACCATTTAGTTTTACAATCCAACTATAGCCGAGGCAAAGTATAGAAAAAAGGGAGACCCCAAAAACATGCTGCACGATTTTCTCGATAATATTATTTCTCTTCGAGTTAACGAAACCCTAACGCACGTGGCGTTCTGTCACTCTGGACTCGTTTTTTAAAGGTAACGGACACATTTTAAGTTGCTCCTTACATTGCTTGATTGTAAATGTTTAAATACTTACTTTGTGTCGATGTCTAACTAAATTATGTTTCTCGTAAACACATTTCGATTTTTGACATCGATATTTTCAACAAATACGAGGATTATATGAATAGGCTTTGTACTACGTATGAGGGACCAAATGCGATGTTGACACCATTTTGTCTGCTCCACGTGGCATGTCTAACATGGTTCTTTTCAACAGGTTTTAGTGCACGTTATCAACAGGACATAGGTGCACATGTTATATAATGTGTCTCTGACATCAGCAGATACATGTATGTAATCTTAGGCTCAATTCTATGTCGCCTTTTGTCATCCTCTCCGCGTGGGTTCAAGTCCCGGTGACGGCATTTGGATTTTCATGAGAGGTATAGTTTCCCGGTAGTCAAAATAATTTGACGTAAAGATTGCTTTTATTTTCTGATTGGGCAATTTCTCAATATTCTCCGATCGCGTCAAATTAGTTTGACTAACGTCTAAGTCGTCCGGCAGACTAACGGAATGCCGATGGTTTTATCTTGCTTGATCAGCCTGTTAATGTTATTATCAGTCGTAAAGGGTGGTTGAGTACGGGGTATTTCTCCATCGTTAAGAGTCGGGCACCGCAACATAAATAAAATAATGTTGACGCATGTAAAACGAATATAGATGCCAAAAAATACAAATGAATGTGGTAAATATGGTAGGAATATGTTTAGGATCTATCTGATCAAGATAAAAAGATTTAACCCTTTACCAAACATCAAATTTTCGACTGGAAAAAGTTTGCAGACGACATTTCAAAATGTGATGATATTGAAACAATCTTCTGATAGGGTAGACAACATTGTGGGAAAAGGAGAAATTGCTCGTTAAAAGTTTGAGGCGACAGGAGATATTGTCAGATGCAAAATGTTCTCAATATTTCCTGATTGTGTCAAATTTGTTTGACTAGGAAAGCACTCAAAATTCTATTTTTAAAAAAACACCCAGCATTCTAAGGGTTTGATACGGCCACTTTTACTTACACATGCAAAGATGTGACACCAAATTTGCATATGGACATTGGTTTAAAGATAGTTGCAAGACATCGTCAGTCTCCAATGGTGTTTGGTTGGATGAAATATTTGATTTCAAAATAGATCCCAAGGTCTTCTGTAAGATTTGCTCCTTTCATCCTTACCTTTTCTTACCTATTTACATTTGTCTCTTGCTATGGCTTCTACTAACAATGATCAATGAAGCATAACAATGATCAATGAAGCATTTTTTTGCTTCTAATCCAGGACAAGGCATTAAAAACGTAGATCTGCTAGCAAACTTTTAAACCTTATGCAAACAACATAACTTAATTTGATTCAAAAGACTGTTTTGGGGACAGGAAAAGTGATGTTCATTCTCTTGACCTGTAAGTTGTTTATTTCTTACATTGTACATCTTAAGAACTGTATCAAAAGATTATGAAACTGTGATTTTGGATGAGAATCTGTTAATGAGCAGATTGTCATTTTCGTAATCACAACAAAGCAGTCAGTAAATCATTTGCATTGAGACAGGATAATGCCCAAAAATGAAGACCCTTAAAGTAAAATCCCCATAATACATTATGCCATTTTAAACATCTTTTTTTGTCAGATTACTTTGATCACAATCAGTATACCTTGGTTTGAACTGGAACTGTTTGGTTTAATGCTTCTTTCTCTTTTTTTAGCTCACCTGAGCACAATGTGCTCAAGGTGAGCTTTTGTGATCGCCCAATGTCTGCGTCCGTCGTGCGCTGTCAACAATTTCTTTTAACATCTTTTTCTCCTAAACCATTGAGCCAATCTCAACCAAACATCACAGGAATGTCCGTTGGGTGAAGTTCTTAAAAGGTTCAAAACAATTGATTCCCTGTAGACCTTGGTTGCCATGGCATGAAAAGGGGTGAATTTCTGCAATTTTTAAAAAAATCTTCTTTTCTAAAACCATTGGTCAGATTTCAAAATAATTTCACAGGAATGTTTTTTGGGGCCTCTTTTTAAAGATTGTTCAAAGAATTTTGATATCTCGAAAAACATGGCAACCAGACTGTGTTGAACTTTGAACACGTTTTTGTTTTCACTATATACATGTTTAGTAAAATTTATAACTTAACAAACATCTTTTTTTTTCGAAACCTCTGGGCCAATTTCAAAGAGATATTATATGAAGCATCCTAGTTGGATGGGAGAAAGATTTGTCAAAAAAAATAAGTCATGTGAGCAAAATGGCTGCCATGCCCATATTTGGTAAAAACCTTAAAAATATTTTCTTGTCACAAACCTCTAGTCAGATTTCAAAATAATTTCACAGGAATCTGTTTTGGGGCTTCTTTTTAAAGATTGTTTAAAGAATTTTGATATATTGAAAAGCATGGCCGCCAGGGTGCATTGAACTTTGAACCATTTTTTGTATCATTATATACATGTATGGTTAAATTTATAACTTGACAACCATCTTAT
This sequence comes from Cerastoderma edule, assembly GCA_947846245.1. Classification (NCBI taxonomy): domain Eukaryota; kingdom Metazoa; phylum Mollusca; class Bivalvia; order Cardiida; family Cardiidae; genus Cerastoderma; species Cerastoderma edule. The sequence continues at coordinate 29,064,989 of OX401413.1, read as the reverse complement.
TTTCCCAAACCTCTGGACCAATTTCAATAAGATGTCATGTGAAGCATTCCTAGTTATAGGGAATAAAGATTTTTTAAATAAATTAGTTATGTGACCAAGATGGTTGCCATGCCCATAAATGGTCAAAACCTTAAAAAAGTTTTCTTGTCTAAAGCACTGGTCCAATTTAGAAGAATTTCACAGGAATGTTCTTCAGGGGCCCTTCTATAAAGATTGTTAAAAAAAATAGATATCTCTAAAAAACATGGCCGCCAGGGTGCGTTGAATTTCGAATGTGTTTTTGTTTTCACTATATACATGTATGGTAAAATCTATAACTTAATAAACATATTTTCTTTCCAAACCTCTGGGCCAATTTCTATTTGATGTCATGCTGAACAACCCTTGTTGGAAGGGAGAAAGATTTGTCAAAACAAAATTGGTCATGTGACCAAGATGGCTGCCATGTCCATATTTGGTTAAAATCTTTTTGTTAGAAACCACCGATCGGATTTAAGAATAATTCTGCAGGAATGTTTTTTGGGGCCCCTTTTTAGAGATTGTTCAAAGAATTTTGATATCTCGAAAAACATGACCACCAGGGTGTTTTAAATTTGAACCTGTTTGCATTTCCACTATATACATGTATGGTAGAATATTTAACAAAATATACCAATATCAATTTGGATGTCCAAATATGCCAAAATGATAACCACAAAATGGTAACAATAGATCATATTTGACCAAAGTACAGGCTGATCTTCGTACATACAATTTGTAAAAGTAAAATATTCTTTTTCCGCATTGTAAGAATTATGTTCCATTTTAATGTCCCACATCAAGCATACAGTGTCAAACTTGTACAATGGGAATAAAAATACGTCAATGCATAAAAGCACAAGAAACTGTGTATAAAAAAACATGTTTTAAACTATTCTTCAAATAGTTTGTAATCTCAGGTGAGCGGTTCTAGTGCTATTATGGCCCTCTTGTTTTTATTTTTATTAGTTCATTTCCTCTCCATTTTTTGTGGGAGGGGAGTAGATCTTAATATGATAATGTGACCTCTGTTGTCTAGTGGTTAGAGTAGAGAACTTAGAATCACATGACCCCCCTCTGCTTGGGTTCAAATACCAGTAATGGCATATGGATTTTAATGAGTCCTGACTTTTGGAATGCTAATGGTCTGGCTTGACCAACTCTTTTGATCATTTGAGTATGGTTCATCCAACATGGATAATAGTCGGGCATTGCAATGTAACTGAAATAATGTAAGGCAGGATCTAAAACCTTTGTATGAGTTGTACGAGTATGTCCATGTTATCAATGAAGGAAATAGACTGGGGGAAAAGGGAACAATTGAAGAAAGAATAAGTTTCAAAATTGTGCATTATGAGGATTGTGCCTTAATTAGAGCCCAGCTCATTACAAAGGACAATAGGTATTTATAGTCTCTCAGTGGTTTTTATCCTTTTTGGTTTGGTACTGTAAAACGGACCATTTCACTATCAAGTTAACTGACTAAAATCTTTTAATATCCCAATGAAGGTTATGTCTGAATTTAGTTATAAAATTTACGATTTTAGAAAAAATTCCATGATTTTTACCGGTACTTCCTAAAAGTTTCAAGTCATGTGAGGAAAACAACACAATGCAATGTAAACAGAGGGCCACGCGTAGAAATGATATCCCTGAACCCGAATCTAATGGAACTGATTCAGTACAAATGGATACTGATTTAAATAGAACTGCTTCTGGTGGGTCATCGCGTGATTTTGGATCACCAAAACCATCGGATGACCGGTTACAAGCAGTTGAAACGGATACAAGTGAAGTAACAGTTGAAGCATAGGATTGTGGTCAAGGCCTTAATAATTTTGAAGGGATATCTTTTCTGACGTGGAATATAAGTGGATTAGTCAACAAATTTGAATGCTCTAATTTTAGAGGATTTGTTGCAGATTTCGATATATTAGGCTTTGTTGAAACCTGGGAAAATGACGTTACACAAGTCGATGTAATCTCAGGGGATTATACATGTTTTATGTGCTCTAGTTATAGGGTAAAATGTCGTGGAAGAAACATGGGCGGAGTATGTGTTTATGTCAGAAATTCTTTTGACTCCTATGTTAAACGCATCATGAATGAATTTACATATGGGATTGTGTTACATATATGTGGGGCTTTATTTAATTTGTCGAAAGATGTTATCTATATATGTATTTATGTACCTCCTGAGAATTCGTCAATCTATGATAAAACTAGTATCAAAGGTATTGAGATTTTAGACAATTTACTTGAAAGCATAAATAGTGGGACCAGTAATTCAGAATTTCATCTAATAATTACCGGTGATTTGAATAGTAGAACTGGTATTGAAAATGACTTTTTGGCCGAAATAAAGAATGTTTCACTTTTCAATGATTTTGATGAAATAACGAAAGGGATTAATTCATTGCCAATTAGAATTTCAAGTGATAAAAAGGTCAATAGCTATGGTCGTCGACTACTAGAATTATGTAAAACACAGAGTATGTTTATTGTAAACGGGAGAATAGGTAAAGATAGTCATAACGGTAACCACACGTTTGTAAGTCATCAAGGATGTAGTGTTGTTGATTACTTTATTGTCTCTCACGATTTACTAGATGTTCTTATTGACTTTGAAATACTCGACCAAAGTGAAAGCGATCACATGCCTATGAAATGCGTTATTAGGTCTGAACAGTTTATTCAAATCAATGATAGTGATAAACAGTTAAAGGCAGGGACCTTTTGAAAAATCAAAATCTTCTTTTGATATTAACAGAATCGAGGAATTCAAAAATGAAATATGTTCAGCGGTTCTTTGCGGTGATTTTGATGATTTATCAAATTTGATAGATAAAGAAAGCATTTCTATGTCAGAAATTATAAATTTGTTTGAGAATAAACTTCTTCGTGCAGGTAAGAAGTTTTCTAAAACACCACAAAACAAAGCGGCAAAATGTATTAAGCGCAAAACCTGGTTTGATAAAGAATGCAAATCACTAAAATGTTTAGCAAATAAAACATTAAGAACTTTCAGAAAGAGCAAAAATGTTCAAGATCTTAATAAATATATAAAAGCAAAAGCAGATTACAAGTCTGCATGCAAGCACAAAAAGTCTGCATATAATATAAAAATCAAGAAAAATATTGAAAATTCATTAAATAACCCAAAGCAATTTTGGAGAGAGCTCAAAAGCTTAAACCATAGTGAACAAAAAATACCTAAAATAACAACAAGTCAATGGTTTGATCACTTTCGGAATCTTTACTCGTTAGAAGATATTGAAAACGAAAATCTACCCGACTACACTGAGGGTATGGATATTGTTCATGATTTCGATGATATTAAGGTTTCAATCTTGAACAATGACATAACTGATGACGAAATCATTAATGCCGTTAAATCGTTAAAACCTTCCAAGGCGACTTCGGGTGACCTTACGGCTAATCATTTTATCCATTGTATAGATCTGGTTTTACCTTATGTGCGTAAGATATTTAATAGAATATTTAATTCGGGTGAATTTCCCGTAAGTTGGTCGACATCTATAACAATTCCTGTTCACAAAAAAGGTGATGTGCATAACCCTGATAACTACAGGGGTATTTCACTAATAGACACATTTAGTAAAATTTATATACATATAATAACAAGACGTCTTACATTTTATTCTGAAGTATATGACAGGATATCTGAATGCCAAGCTGGATTCAGAGCGGGCTATTCAACGATTGATAATGTTTTTGTTCTACAGGCAGTAATAAGCAAGTATCTGTCAAGGAAACATAGGAAAGTGTATGTAGCCTTCATCGATTTTAAGAAAGCGTTTGATTCAGTTGACAGATCGAAGTTGTATTCTATATTATTATCTCATGGTATCGACGGTAAATTATTTAATTCTATTAAAAGTATATATTCTTCAGTAAAAACGGTTGTACGTTCAGGTAATGAGTTTAGTGATCCTATTGATTGTCCAGTGGGCTTGAGACAGGGCTGTTCGATGAGTTCTATACTATTTACTCTCTTCATTAATGAATTCCATGACTTGATATCTAAAAGTGGAAACAAAGGCATACAGTTAAACCCGGATTTCATCGAGATATTCATGTTAATGTTCGCTGATGACATCGCGTTACTTGCAGATACGAGAATGGGTCTTCAAAAACACTTAAATGTTTTACAAACATACTGCAAAGATTTCAAACTTAAAGTTAACATTGAAAAAACTAAAGTTGTAGTTTTTAGAAAAGGAGGTCCCCTCTCAAGGTATGACAAATTTTATTTTGAAAATAAATCTTTAGAATGTGTAAATGCTTTCACATATGTTGGTGGGAATTTTACAAGTGGTTTATCTTCGTTCAGAATGGCTGAACAGAATGCTCTTAGAGCGAAATGTGCATTGAACTTAGTATTGACTTCTTTGAAAGGGATTTCACCTACCAATGGTAAACTGTTTTTTAAAATTTTTGACACAAAGATTGCACCGATATTGTTATATGGGAGTGAGGCATGGGGTTTTCAATCGTTTGACTGTATTGAAAGGGTCCAAAAATATGCATGTAAGCGTTTTATGTGTGTACCATCGAATACCTCGGATGCGGCTGTCCTTGGCGATTGTGGTCGTTTTCCATTATATGTTTACACTTGTATAAGAGTTATAAAGTATTGGTTGAGAATTCTTATTATGCCGAATAGCAGGTATGTTAAAAAATGTTACAATATGTTAAAAATGTATGATTCATTTGGATATGTAAATTGGGTATCTAGACTAAGAAGTCATTTATGCGAAAACGGATTTGGTTACGCTTGGGAAAATCAATTGATAACAAATGAAAAGCATTTTGTTGCTCAGTACTTGCAGAGATTGAAAGACCAGTATTTGCAAGTATGGAGAAATAAATGCTGTACCGAAACAAAACTATTTTACTATACTGGTTTTAAGTCGACATTTGGGTATGAAACTTATTTAGACATTTTAACATTATACAAGTTCCGTAAATCTTTCGCATGCTTTAGAACAGCAACTCTCAAGTTAGCTGTAGAGGAAAACCGCTATAAGAACCATGAACAAGATAATAATAATTGCTGTTATTGTAAGAATAAGACTGAAGATCTATATCATTTTTTACTTATTTGCCCACTGTATTCTGATCTACGTGATACGTATTTTCAACAAAGATATTATAAAGTTCCAAATATACAAAAGTTTAATCTACTTTTGACACGTAAGAATAAAGATGAGGTACGCAATATTGCTATGTATGTATACTATTCTTACCAAAAAAGAGAAAATTTTATCAATTCATTATGAGTAAGAGTTAGTAGACTTTGTTTTGTAATTATTTTGATTGCTTTCAACAACCTCCTATGTATATTGTTTAAATATGCTTTACCTTTGGCTGTACATGTTAATCTTTATATGTATATTGTATTGTTAAGGCCGGGGGCCGACTATCAATTAAATAAAATGAATGAAAAATAACAGGAATTCTAAATTGAAAAGCTGGGAGTAATGTGTGACTAATCCGGAGTCATTGAAAAAAGAATTGTGGGTCATCATTAAACAGATATAAGACTGCTACAAGCATTCTATCAAAATCTTTTCAATGATTGGCACCTTCGCCGTTGCAGTTGTCCCCAACTCCTGGTGATGACCTGGGGTCTGGCTCCACAAGACTGGACTCTAGGCACCTTTCTTCTAAAGACAACCTAGAGCCTATAGCAGAGAGGTTATAGACCCAATCCTGTACTGTACCCACACAAACCACGGTCTCTCTCCCTGCACAAGACAAAGTGTTCTGTGATGGTTGAAATCTAGGCTTATATGAGCACTGATTTCTGTCATCAACCCGATTCCTTTTACCTTCACTGGAGACAGATGACATCTCATCTGCACTGTCTCACCTTGTAACATGAAGTCTTGCCAAGGCCTTAACGTCTCAAGGGTAACAATATTAAAAACAATATGGCCCATTATTAATCTGATATTGCTGAGCATTCTATCGAAACCTCTCACACGATTGGCACCTTTCCCATAGCACAAGTGATGACAACTCATTTGCCCACTTCTGGTGATGATCTCGGGTCTGGTTCCACAAGACTGGACTCGAATCACCTTTCTTTTATATACCTCCTAGAGCCTATAGCAGAGTGGTTAGAATAAATCCTGCTCACACCAGGGCCAACAGTAGGCTCGGCTCGTCTTGGACAAGACAAAGGTTCTGTGCTGGAGGATACCTAGGCATATCTGAGTATTAATCTCTACCATCAACCCAATTTCTTACACCTACACTGGAGTCATCAAATGACACCCCACCCACAATGAATAGAATAGGAAAGTTTATTTGTAGACAAAGGCCTCTAGCCCATAATACAATATACATATAAAGATATACACATGTTATAAAGTTGTCCAAACTTATAAACGAACATCTAATCTTAATTGGTTGTTCAAAGTTCTTATATAGAAATTAATCATAATCTTGCATGTTCAAAGTTGTATTTTAAGATTGTTTCATGATTATAAAGATGTAAGTCACATTTATGGCATGTGCTTAAAACAGCCACCATCGCTGTCTGGATCATCTTTTATGACATCATGTCTTTCAATGGATGCATTTCCTTCTTTGTTCCCTTCAATCTCTTCCTGGATGTCGGTAGTCATCAAGTTTCTCTTTGCCTTCAATTTTATAAGGAAGGTTTCAATGGAAAGTTTTCTTTACATCTGAGATGTCTTGTTTCACCACAAAAACAGGAATGTCGTGTCTGGGTTGGTTGACAACTGTAAAAGATTCTTGTTCAAATTTGTCTGATATCTTTTGTTTTCCGTTAAATGAAACACGTTTCACTAACACATGATCTCAAACTGTAAGGTTTACTGCCCTGGCCTTCTCGACATAGTACTTCTTTCCTCTTTGCCTTCAATTTTATAAGGAAGGTTTCTATGGATAGTTTTCCTTACATCTGAGATGTCTTGTTTCACCACAAATACAGGAATGTCATGTCTGGGTTGGTCGACAATTGTTCAAGAGTTTTGTTCAAATTTGACTACTATCTTGTGTTTTCCATTAAACGAAAGGCATTTCACTAACATATGATATCCAACTGCAAGTTTTACTGCCCTGGCCTTCTTGACGTACTTTTTTTGTTGAAGCTTTGTTTTTCCTACATGGTGCTCAACACTTGCCCCTGCTTCCTTCATAGGTTCTCTCAATTCTCAATATATTCTGTTGTTGATTTGCTTCCTAGATTTTCCTTGATGTTGTCGAATTGCAGGTCTACTGGAAGCTTTGGTCTATGTCCAAACATTAATTATAAAGGGGTAAATTTTGTTGATTCATGTGGCGTACAATTATAGAAATAATCAAGAGAGTTGACATATTTCTTTCAATCCGCCTTCATTTCTGGCTCGTATGTTCCAAGCATATTTAGTGGAGGACAATGGTCAAAGGGAAGAATGTCGGCCTCTGGACACGAGGGTCGTGGGTTCGAATCCTGTGAGTGGCCATGCGACCTTTCATTAATCCACATTCAGCGAGTCTTGGTTATGTATCGAGGAATCAGAATTGAGAGTGATTTATTTATTTTAAGTTGTAATAACTTGTTTCACAATCGATGTAAAATAAATTAATTAGAATAAAGGAAATGTAAATCCGGGAGATAAAGTGTTGAGATGCTCTTCATCTTCACAGATGTCCTCTTATTCAAGAGCCTCCACTGGAGGTGGTGGCATATGGCGTACTTTCGCTGCCAAATCCTTAGCAGTCTGACGATCAAACTCATGCACTCTGGAACGATGAGTTACCACATAGCTCCTCCTGATGAACTTTGCAAAACATGTCGCATCTGCACTAGGGTCAAACCTCTTGAAAGGATGTTTTTCATGAATGTGTTTGTCCAAACTCTTTTTAGAAGAATAGTCATGATGGCATTGGTAGCAAGCAAACAATGTTTTATTCAAGGAAGCAAGTTATTAAATGACCAAATTCTAACAACCTTTGTTTATATAGAGAACTGTTCTGGATTCGTTGACGAGAAACATCTACAGGTGGTGTCGTTGCACAGGATTATTTGAATACCAATCGGTACACAATTACAAGGATGAAATGTATTTACTGCAGAGCCATAGCACGGGCTGTCCAAACACTTCAAACAACATTTGGACCGTTAGATGTGCGAGGCTATCTAGCAGCAAAACCTAAGCACTTGATTTAATGACTACACTCTTTAAAATTAATTATCTGTAATACTATATACACTGTTTATCGGAACGTATTGTCACAATTCCAGAGTATCAAACCCTTTTTTAATCCTTTTGCTCGCGGTTTCTGCTGTTTGAAGTTTATGTCTGGAATGCATATTTGATTTTTCTGAAGGTATAGTCATCTTTTTGTCCTTTCCATTTTGACGTTAAAACATTTTTTCAGAAAGCTCTAAAGGATATAAAAAAGGATATAAAAGGTTTATAGTTCTACCTATTCCTTTGCCTGAAGGAACGACTACCTAAGCTGACTGAACACAGCCTGTGAAATGATCTCTGCATCCAACTAACTTTGTCATTTTCCCGAACTTCCAATTACATCTAGATGTAAAGGATACGTGAAGAACCGACCTCCTTGGGGGAAAATAATTATTTCTTCCTTTTTTTCTCATTAAGTGTCATTCCATAATCATAACAAAATTCCTAAATTCTGTTTAATTGATGTTGTAGCTCTATCACTGAATCGGCACAATTTGCCACATCTTCTGCAAATAGGATGCATATGATGTTTTGAATCTGATGTGTAACGAAAATACCCCTGTGTCCCCTTTCTCCTTATAATTGAGACAACTCATTAATACTTAACCCTTTCCCAAACAACAAATTTTCGACTGTCCTAATTTGAAAGAGTTTGCGTACAACATTTCAAAATGTGATGAATTTGGAAAAAAATCTTCTGATAGGGCAAAAAAGATTGTGGGAAAAGGAAAAATTGCTCGTTGCGAGCAATTACTCCTCTTCCCACAATGATTTCTGAATTGATCTGCAACAAAGTGGTCAATGTCGTTATTGTTTGGGAAAGGGTTAAATTAAAAATAATCATACTTGTAATATTCCTTTGTTTTGTACCGATGTTGCATTTGAAGCTTTTTGTTAGTTTATCATTTGATACAAAATGTTACAGGTAATATTAGAGTTCATTACACACACGGCCTAAGTATTATAGAGGTTTCCCCTTTAAGGCAATTTTATGCAATGTGTAAAATAGTTGATGTGGTAATCCATCAAATGCTTTGTCTAAAATCGAAGTATAAAAACATGGCCCCTGTTTCACATGCATATTTTTTAACTACGCTTTGCAATGTAAACATATCTGTTGTTTGAACAACCGTTTCGAAATCCAGTTTGTGATTAATCAATTTTGTTGAACTGTTCAGCCCAAGTACTTCTTCTTTTAAAAACAATATTTTGAATTATTTTGTACATAGTGTTCACCAGAGAAATATCTCTATAATTAGAAGGGCCTGTCCTTGATTCTTATTTATGTATGGGTACAATACTGCTTTCTCACCAAGATTTTGGTAAACCACCCGAACTAAGAATGAAATTAATCGGTTCACACAGTACAGGACTAATTATGTGATATAGTGCATTTTTTTTATAAGATCCTTCTTGCATTCTGTCTAGACCTTGTGCTTTCCTACTTTTAATTTTTGAATACTACTTTCAATGACACCCTTGGGAACACTAGGTCTTGCTATATCCATCCCAACGCCTTAACGTCTCCGGGGTCCCAACATTAAAAAAAAAACCAGAAATGTGGACCATCATTAAACCAACGTTGCTAAGACTGCTATGTGTTCTATCAAACCTTTCTAACAACTGTCACCTTTCCTGTAGCACAAGGGTTGACAACTCATTTGTCCACTCCTGGTGAATACCTCGGGTCTGGCTTCACAAGGCTGGACTCTAGGTACCTTCCTTCTCGAGACCACCTTGAGCATCTAGCAGAGTGGTTAGAACAAATGCAACACACCAGGGCGAACCACTGACATCAACCCAATTCCTTTTACCCAACTTAGAAACTGACGACATCCCATCCATACTGTTACCCCTGGGAACGTCAGGCCATGCCATATCCAAACCAAGGCCTGAACGTCTCAGGTTGCAACATTGAAAAAACGAAAGGTGGACCATCATGAAACAGATATTGATTAGACTGTTAAAAGTATACTATCTTAACCTTTTTATCAATTGGTACCTGTCTTGTAGTGCAAGGGTTGACTCTTTTGCCCACTTCTGATAGGAACTAATCTTCTGATAGGGCAGAAAGCATTGTGGGAAAAAGAGAAATTGCTCGTAACGAGCAATTTTTCCTTTTCCTACAGTGTTTTCCAGAGTCGTCTGCAACAAACAGGTTAAATGTCGTTATTGTTTTGTAATGGGTTAAGCGAAAATCAATAAATGAAGAGAAAATACTGGTGCACAAGACAACTAACGTCTTAATACGGGCCCAAGTCGTACAGAAAGGTCCAGAAGGATATAACTAAATGGATCTTGGGTCTAGCTTCACAAGACTGGACTCTTCTAAAAACCACCTAGAGAGTCTATGCTGCAATCATCACGGCAAACCATGGACTCTCTCCTTGCACAAGACAAAGGGTTCTGTGATGGAGGAAACCTAAGCTTATCTGGGCACTGATTCTTACCATCAACCCAACACCTATACCTAAACTGGAGACCGGGAAATCCTATCTGCACTGTCACCCCTGGGAACATTAGGTCTTGGCATAGTTATACCAAGGGCTGAACATCTAAATCATCGCGTTTAAGACCCCTGGCCATATGGTCATTTGCTAAATCTTGAGGGTAGAATAAAGGGTTTAGGGGTATTTCCTTTACCTTCAGGACCTTGGTTTGAGCCCAACTGGTGCCCCGGGTGTAAAGGAAGTGTCTTTTGATAAGACACTTTAGAGCCATAGCTTCGTACTGATTAATTAAAAAAAAAGCCAAAATGTAAAAGATAACATAACAAAATAAAAATAATTACATTGTATTCAAAAAAACTGCTGACAGCTGCATTACATCCCATTTATACATACAAGTAAATTAATGTAAGGGTATCAATTCTAAAGGTAAGGCCTAAGATGCTTTTTAATTTGAGGTTTATCACTAGGCCCTTACCTCTTTTTTTATTCATTTGATCTCTCATCTTATTTTATGTTCAATATCTCAGCAAAGTTTGAATTGTGCATTCAAACCCTTTCCTGAGTGACCCACACCAACACTACTATGATTTACCTTCTTTTAAGTCCTGTAATTGTGAGTTTAGCCCTCATTAATTCTACCAGCAACTAATCAAGAATCATTAAACCTATAGGAGAATAATCATATCTAGTTATATTCAATATGTTTGAGAGAAGGCAATTGCTGTGTATACATGTTTTGTGGAGTGTCATACCTAAGCATGCTAAGCACTAATGTGCATCAATTTTCATAAACAATAAACCACCCTTTTTTAAATCAAGGCATTTTCCCAATGTGGTGGACATGAGAAGTTGTTCATTCCTCGCACAAGTGAACGTCTATTCTTAGTAAGTGAATGGCATACACAAACAATGCACATTCAACTGTAACACCCTTGTCATAAGCATACAATGTTTCAGTTGTTTATATTAGCGGCATTGTGTGCGACAGGTGCCCTTTGCGCTAACCAGTGAACTATCACTTAAAGAATTGATAAGTTTTGGGAAAATCGGATACAATCAGAGTCCATATATTCCAAGTTTAAAGTATGTTGTGTACAAACTACATGATGAAAATGAAATTGTCACAATATTTTTTTTTTTTTAAATTTATGAATATATTAATATTTCACAACTATGACCTATGCAACATTACCTTACTTCTGCAGTCTGTTGCTTAGAGATCAGACAAGTGGCATCTGTCTAATCTTAAAGCAAATGTTAACATTTCATCCAAAATGAGATCACATTTCAAATTAATGAAAGAGGAAGAGTTAAGACATGCAATCTATCTATCTATCAGACCAACATTACCCTTGTTACATGCCTGTGCAATATTAGTGTGAGATGATACATACATGAACATGCTTGTATGAATTGATGTTCATACATGAACATGCTTTTGTGAATTGATGTACATACATGAACATGCTTTTATGAATTTAGACAAAATGCATAATTATGACTGTTGGCCTTAGTTGTAACCTTATATTATATTTATTAGGTTTAAGAAATGAATATAGCTGATCACTACATTTAAAGAATGTGAGTTTGTAACCTGTTGAGCAGGATCTACCCAGCATTCTAAGAACAAATAATAAAGATCTCTGCTTTAAAAGTTTGTAGGTTTGTGTCCTGTTTAGCAGGATCTGCCTTGCATGCTAAGAACAAATACTACAGATCTCTGCTTTATAAGTTTGTGGGTTTGTAACCTGTTAAGCAGGATCTGCCTAGCATTCTTATGGCAAATAATACAAATCTCTGCTTTAAAAGTTTATGGGTTTGTATTCTGTTGAGCAGGATCTGTCTAGCATTCTAATGGCAAATGATACAGATCTCTGCTTTAAAAGTTTATGGGTTTGTATTCTGTTGAGCAGGATCTGCCTAGTAATCTATGAGCAAATAATACAGATCTCTGCTTTATAAGTTTGTAGATTTGTATTCTGTTAAGCAGGATCTGCCTAGCATTCTAAGAGCAGATAATACAGATCTCTGCTTTATAAGTTAGTTGGTTTGTATTTTGTTAAGCAGGATCTGCCACACACTCTTAAGAGCAAATAATACAGATCTCTGCTTTATAAGATTGTTGGTTTGTATTCTGTAAAGCAGGATCTGCCTAGCATTCTAAGAGCAGATAATACAGATCTCTGCTTTAAAAGTTTGTAGGTTTGTATTCTGTTAAGCAGGATCTGCCTCGAATTCTAAGAGCAAATTCCTATATATAGTCTATGAAATGTTTAAAAGGTGAAGATTTGAAATATCTAGAGAATGTAAACCCCAAGCAATTGTATGTTCATTGATGTAATGTGTATGTATTGTTTCGCACAGCAGTTGTTCCTTGGCATGACAATAAGCTTATGGAATTTGTTATTTGATGGTTTAACCAAATACATTTTAACCTGTAAATAATTTAATATACATTTATCCACATCATCAAAAAGCGTGCTATATGACCTTAGCTGTCGATGCGCCTTAAAACACCATTCATTCATTCATTCATTCATTCATTTGATGGTTTGACTGGTGGCAGATAATTGTATTAATTGTTGAATTAGTTGGAGCATGTGTAATAGTTGTTTAATCTTTATCTACTGATACATATATCAACAAAGATAGCTGCCTTTGTGCTGCAAATATAAGCAACTACTTCCTTAACTTCTCTCTTATCACTTCGAAAGGCTATGGTGAACTGAATTAGCATGAAATCTAGTCACATGACCACTCAATCAACCATATGATGATAAACGCGGGAAATCTAAAACAAATAAGGGTAAGAATAAAACAGGTGCTAAATACAATAAGAATCATCCAGTTAAAGTTTGAACATAGAAATTGTAGGGGATGTTGGTGTAGGTTCTGTTGTTATTCACATAAACACAATTCTGGGCTTCAGCCTGCGTTTCAACTCTGTCCTTGATGTTCTTTTCTCAATTCAAAATACTTGTGAACTATTTCTTTTCCAACTAATTAGAGGGAAATGATCTGCCATAGAGCAAAGGATTTCTCTCTCTGTAGAGAAAAATATTCCTATCTCTATCGTTTTGAGGGTTTTTATCTTTGATAAGAAGAGGGAAAATCTCGAGAACAGTGTTCTTTCTTAAAACCAAATTTAAGACTTTTTGACCAATCTGCCTGAGCAGATTGAACACTGGACTAACTATACTAGCTACATTTTTAGTCAATCAATTTCAATTCTTTGTTTGTCTTATTAAACATTGTTATTAAACATTCCCCACGACCATTCATTCATGTCTCTCTTACATTATCAGATAGTGCTGCCACTTTGATTTATGTTTGCAATTACTCACTCTTTCTCTAAATACAATGAATATAAATTTTACAAAGCAATTAAAGAGTTACTTATAACTCAATTTATTTCAAATAATTTTTGTATGGACATGTTGATTAACATTTTTACTTTTTTTTTATTTTTTTATGGGTTTTACATCACATCAACATTATTTCAGTTATGTAACGATGCCCGACTCTTAATGATGGAGGAAGACCCCATACTCAACTGCCCATAGGGGCTGGTCAAGGAGGGTAGAGCCATCGGCATTCCGTAAGTCAGTCGGGAGACTGCCTCTCATCGAAATCCATATCCCTCTCAGGATTTGAACCCACGCGGAGAGGGGCCATGTAATTTCAAGTTCTGTACTCTAACCACTAGGCCACGAGGCCCCCGTCATAATTGTTTGGTAATGGGTTAAGGGGCATTGACAGCTCAGGTCATTTAGCGTGCATTGTGATGATGCGAATAAACTTATTACAGGCTAAAATGTGTTTGGTTTGAGAAAACTAAACAAGAATTTGTAATGAATGAATGATAATGAATAGAAAATTTGTAAAGATTTAATGATAGTAAATAGATCATTTGCAATGAATGTGTTGAGATTCAGTAAAATGTCCATATTGGTGGTACTGAATATAACCGTCTCATGACAATTCTAATCTTTAACAACAAAGTAGGTTTTGTCTATTCGTTTGTTAAAATATGTTTTGCTAACTTATTTAGATGAAAAAAAAAACTATATTACAATATGACACTACTTACCATAGTTACGTAGTTGCGTAGTTGAAAAGCGAATGATAATTAAAATCTAGACGCATCAATAAAGGTGGCAGGAAGTTGAATTATCACAGAAACACCGTATGAAGACGACATCAACAGTTGAAGGGAAACCGCAAAGAACAGCACATGAAAAGAAACGAGTGAAAGAAATAAGCTTTATGAAGGCAATTTATTTATTAATGTATTTTTTAATTTTGTATCACCATCATTATAGTTTATGCTGTGATACCAGACTCATTATGATGGAGGAAGACTCCATGCTCAATTGCCGTTAAGGGCTCGTCAAGCAGAGTAGAACCATCAGCATTCCGTAAGTTAACATATTGTGAAAGTCCATATAACATAACATGATTTTATACAATATTTGATAAAAAGTATTGAGAACTGTCATTTGTAGATGACCCAATTCAAATGTTGCAGGATGAAGCCTTTCTAAATGCTCTGCACCTGAGAGTCTCTCGCGTGTTAGCTGATCACCACCTATGTGAACTTTCTATTATCCCTCCTCTGCTGCTTGAATGGCAAGTTATAAAGCTCCTGATATGAGTCAAGACTTTCGATCACATCTGAATGTTTTTGTTCATTTTTATGCAGGTTGGCATCAACATCTTATCGTGGTATATGGTCATGCAATTAACTCATTGCTGCCTTGGCAAATTTTAACCATGGAAAATGCTCCACAAGAATCTGTGCTGATAAACACAAATTAGTGTTACCAAGGTTCTGGGGTTCAATTATTGCAGGACGCGCTTCTTCGTATCACAATCCATTTATTCATAGGTAACGCCTAAATCCCACACGGAACATCGACGAAAATGGTATCTGCAATATAATACAATACAATAAAAAAACACTAAATAAACTATTTACATTCTTAATGTTACTGCTTAGATAAATCAAATATGTGTACATTATGACAAAGTAATTCAGTATTTGTAAAAACCAGTACTCATTATTTTAACCAAATTGCTTAAGGAATCCATGTTTGAAAGTTAAATTATTACAATTAGTCGTTGTTCCAGTGTCTTTCTATAGATTAAACATTTACATACAACTATGAAACATGTACACATACAAACTTTTACAAAACACCACATTCTTACGTACCAGTTTAAGGAACCAAAATACCAATAACATTCCACCTTCTCACCACACACAGGTCAGTGACCCTAGTGCTATAATATTAAACCATGCCAAGAAATATTAATAGGCCAAAAACATCATGCTAGAAAGATTAGAAGTGAAGAGAAGAAAGACATATTGAGGATGTCGCCATTCGGAAAGTCATAAACTGAGCGTAACTCAAAACAACGTGACAAAAGGGGAATTCCACCGAATATCAATAACCCGTGCATTGACACTATAAATGATAATAACATACCCAACATGTGCATACTAACCAAAGTTGTATCTCCTCATGGACTACAATCAAACTAAACTTATTAATTATTCTCAATATGAACGTAACGATTTCCTTTCAAATTCTAATTTCGAATGCCAAACTTTCTCCTGGGACTAAGGTTTAAATAAGCTCGCCTGCACTAACTATATAAGACTATCACGTGCAAGTCAAGATAAACACATAAAGCATGATACAACATTTCTTTTTCTAAAGTATTACTGAATGACTATTACCTGGTAACTATAGCTAATAAACTTAACCTGGTTACAATTAGTAATCTGTTCAGATATTTTTGTGTGTGAAATAGCAAATCTTGCGTAACGGACTTGTACCAGATCTTGCTTTGGGGATATGTCTGACAAGCATGTCAGATCAACATTTTGAATGATGGCAGCAGATCCAAACCAATGCTTCATATGTCTGGACTAGCCAGCTTTATCTCCAAAGAAATCTCCAATACGCTCTTAATTGATAGACCAAGATATTGCCGACATTTGCTGAAGCATTCCATTGTGGTAGAGACACCCAGATTTTCTGAAGACGATCATATACCAGAAAAATTGTGAAGAAAATACGTTTATGTATGATACACACATTAGACCTGTTTTATATTTCCTTTCATGACATTCAGCCAAGTATAAATTATTTATGATAATCTGTTATTCCGGGTAGAAGGAAAACCGAACATATAAGTGTTAGTGTACGGAACAGGCAACCATTTCATTAGCAACATACTATCTCACTCAGGATTCCAAACAAATTGCGTATTGCCAATTGACTACGGCAATATAGTTTGTCCATGCACTTATGCATTATCCATTTCAAAAACACGCTGAGAGATCGTAGACACAGATTGCTGAATAGCTGTCCTTGGAATCCTCTTCTACGCATAACTACGCTCAAACCTCACTGTATTATTGCCGAATTCAATATCGACAACTACAGGAAATCGCTACTTCTGAATCAACCAAACAATAGTTAGACATTAAAAACAAGAAATTGTTTTTCTTTGTGAACAAAAACCTTAGACATCTTTTTGAACCTCAAGGAGGTAAGGCATGATATGCAAACACTTCGTCTTTAGGAGCGCTTTAATGCATCAAGCGACCATTGAGTTCAAATACTATTATGACAATGCATTTACTGTTATATAGCTTATAAATGGAACGGGTTTTTAATTTTGAAAGATTTGGCCGACGGAATATCCTGTCCTACAACCCGCTCTGAACGTCGAATGACAAGCGCTAGCGTTATGCATACTTAACAAAACGATAAAATGGTCACTTATGTCAAGTTAAAAACAAATACATGAACTCCATTTTATTTAAGCATGTTGAATAACATGTTTACTTCATTGAACAGTGTAATGTGCTTCCACCCGAGAAGTCAAGGCTATGTTCAAGATTGAAGTATAATACATGCCCATTTGATTCCTTTGCAGCACACATTACCCACTCCTGGCTCTTGGCTATGGAAGATGCACATGAATGCATTCCATGCAATGCACCCTTTACCATCAAACATATATTACTCGATTGCATTGATTTTCAAAGAATTCGTGCAAAATATTTCAATGTCAACACTATTTATGAGCTTTTTGAGACTGTCAGGATTGAATTAATTCTTTCCTTTCTCAAAGAAATTGGAATTTACCATAAATTATGATTCCTTACACATTTTAAATATATATACATTTATCAATATCAATTTCTCATCACACACTATTTATTTAATATCATACATTCATTACAAACAATCTATCAACAATCATTAATTCTTTACAAGTTTTCTATCTACTTTTATTCATTAATTACAAATTCTTATTTATTTTTTCTTTAAACAAATACATTTTAACCTATTAATATTTTTAATATACATGTATCATCATAATGCTCGCTAAATGACCTTAGCTGTCGATGCGCCTTAAAACACCATTCATTCATTCATTCCATTGCAGCAGAGACATCAGTATTGGAGGAGTTAAACACAAGCTTATGTCATAATCCGTGGAATGGTATAGCTGCATAAATGGATAAATAAAGGAAAAACCACTAGAAATTAAAGAAATAAATATAAATCTTTATTACCACTATTCGAAAATACAAACATGCAAAATATGTCTTTGTACAACTGTGATTTTGTTTTACTCTCGGTCTGTAGAGACTGAAGCGATTGCCTCAATTCAGTAAAGATTTCCACAGGCTGGCAGAAAGATGAGGTTGACAGGTCGTGGATCCAATATCTGTCCAACACGTCAGCCAGTTTAGCATCTAGTTGTCCGTATTCATCTCGCCTATTTTTTAACTAAATCGCCGCTTCTAAGGACAATATCCTTCTCTTTTTAATATTTGGATAAGCCTGTAAAATCCCAGTCCGCTCATGCCCGCTTTTCTGTTGAGTCGATGGTCCCATCCTTTAAAGAAAAGGGTAGTTATTAATTTACAAGTATTCATAGCTGTCATAAATGTGTGCTAAATGTCCCGGATAATAATCCCTGCTATACGTTGAGTAATTTCAATGTATATGGAAGTGTTTAACATCATTTAAAACCAATATTTCTGGTCGGTAACTCATATATCTTTGTTTTCCTAATTAGATAAGATGACTGTTTTGATATTGTTTCCGTATTCCTTACAAAATTCAAAAATTTAAAAAAGCCAATAAAAACAGTACACTCACAACAAAATGAAACAAAGAACGTGTCTAAAAGAGTAAATACCTTCCACGTTCTGACAGTCTGTCGGAAAACGCTCCATGACGAGACATCGAATGTCTGATTACTCAACTACTGTTTTTCAATGTAGTCAACAGTACTCTGTAGTTTTGGTGTGTTGACCTTTGTCTTTAGGTGGGCGAAGGTTTGCTGAATGTGGCGAGCTGGCAGGAATGGGAGGGCCATCAGCTGACGAATGTAATGGTACACGCCCTCCCTTCGGTTGTAAATGGTCGCTTGTCCGCATTTCTGCATATGCCGCCACACAGCTTGGTTCCAGTGGAACACGCTGTCTTTGATTGGTACCCCGGGGAAGGAACTCCGGAGGGCTTGTCAAGCAACTGAAACAAGTAATAAAACGTGATTTGATACGATACTTGATTGATATTTAATTTTTACGAAGTGCTGGACACTTTTCTTTTATTTTCTTCATAAGAAATGAACATGGAATGTTTATGCAAATTTAGAACATAATGCATTATCGTATACAAAACATGCTGACTTTGTTGCAATCTAAACACTATTAATAGATTGCTGTCACTCACCTTTCTCGAAATCCACAACGAGCAATCAACATTTGTAGAACCCAACTTCTCATTTACTATGCGTAAAATTTCGGTATAATCCTCGACTGTCTTTCTCGACATCAACCAGAACAGCAAGGGAAACTGCTGAATATTACCGTTCTTCTCGACAAACGCTCGGATAGAGAACAGCTGCCCTTGTCTCTTCCACATTTCGCCAAGCACCTAGAAATAATTTTTGATTGTCATTAATCCTTTTAATCATACATCACATTCGACAGACAACTAAGTATCTTTCGTGTATATCTTTAACTTATCGCTTCTGCGGCAACTAAATATATTTCGTGTATAGCTTAAACTTATCGATTATGCTTCCAATAGACTAATCAAAAACCTTCATGAATAATTCACAAGTAATCAAATTATCTTTCGGAAATTAGATTAGTCAACAAGAGATAAATACCTGAAATGTTCCATCCATGTACCATCTCTTAGCTGACCGCAGTATATCTAGTTGTTTTTCTGACGCAAAAATGAAGTGTCTGGTAACCGCCGACAAGAACATCGCCAATCAGATACTCTTCACACTGCAGGAAACTCTGGTGAATCTAAAAAAAAAGAGACTGATGTTCATTATTGTAAAAGATTAACTTACAACATGCACACGTTCTTATACATATGTAATGCTTAATAATTGACAACATGATAGACATGTTAAAGGTTAACTTACAACATGTACAATCCCAATACATTAATGTAATGCTCAATAAATGACAACATGATATTCAGGTTAAAGGCTAACTTACAACATGTACAAGCCCAATACATTAATGTAATGCTCAATAAATGACAACATGATATTCAGGTTAAAGGCTAACTTACAACATGCACAAGTTCTTATACATTAATGTAATGCTCAATAAATGACAACATGATATTCAGGTTAAAGGCTAACTTACAACATGCACAAGTTCTTATACATTAATGTAATGCTCAATAAATGACAACATGATATTCAGGTTAAAGGCTAACTTACAACATGTACAAGCCCAATACATTAATGTAATGCTCAATAAATGACAACATGATATTCAGGTTAAAGGCTAACTTACAACATGCACAAGTTCTTATACATTAATGTAATGCTCAATAAATGACAACATGATATTCAGGTTAAATGCTAACTTACAACATGCACAAGTTCTTATACATTAATGTAATGCTCAATAAATGACAACATGATATTCAGGTTAAAGGCTAACTTACAACATGCACAAGTTCTTATACATTAATGTAATGCTCAATAAATGACAACATGATATTCAGGTAGTTTTTCGATGTGACACTATTCAAGGTGAAACTAACCTGAAAAATCAAATCCCTTGGGTCCACGTGGTGTTTGCTGGCACGGTCACGGTTAGCAACTCGCTTCAATAGCTGCTTTTTAGGTAACACAACGTCGTCGGTTCCGACGCACTCCATCATCACTTCTTCTACAACGTCCATGGCTGTCCGGCAAGGATTCTTCACAATGTCGGTTTTCCCCTATAATCACATCACATTTCAGCACAAAATAATTCAAATTTATATTTTAGAAATGTCTTTGTATTAAGTTTTGTTATCATTCTTCCAACATGTAGGTCACAGTCGCTTTATGTTGTTCTTCTTTCAAATATGAATCGTTAACTAATCGCACCTTGGATTAAACTTTGGCCTTTAAGCTCTTTTCTATGTTTGCTGCGGGGAAATGGTCTGAAATTCCGGGAAGGAAACGATCTCCAATCTACTTCACAGTTGCAGGACACTTATTGGTAGACAAAGTCACACTGCAGTTCCAAGTAACCGACGATGTATGGAGAGCCTGAAATAATTAAATGGCGATATAACAAATAAGAAATTACAAAAAAATGCATTTTGTATTATCCTGGATCTATTTTGTGCAAATAGCTGAAAATTTTACCGGAAGAATTGAAGAACACTCATTACCTTAACACCGTAAGAGTTTTCGCAGCTATCAACCAGAAGATTCATTCTCGTCAGGTGTTTTATTTTAGACCAATTTGAAATCTTTCCCAAGAGGGAACGGTAAATGCAATATAATAAACTAGGGAGACAGAGCCTTGGCGTGTAAGACCCTTTACATATCAGAAGGAATGTCTGTAACTTAGAAGCTCCAGTGGAAGGGATTCTTCTGGAAGACTTTTGTCCTATATCAACCCTTAGAATGCTGGGTAATTTTCTAAGAATTTTTTTTTGTGTGTCGTCCGGTTTCCAAAACCTTAAATATCTGCTTTATTTTGTTGGGAAAAGATACTCAGAGTACCAAACAGGTTAGGTTATAGGCCAGCCGCCAATTTACTGTACAATTTACATTCCTACCTGTTTGTATAAGCATAAAGTCGGTTCCGTTTCTATAAGTGTTAAGAGAGTTTACATCTTACATCTAGATTTAGTTCAAAGGGAGATAAGTCTTAGAGGCATGTATGGAAAATACACAAGAGTTAATTCCCCTATCTATGACATCGACAACAAAACAACGTATCCATCTGCGATAACGTTTAGAAATACATAGGCGTAGGAGCGTTTTCAACATTGGGGGGATGCCAACTTCGGATGAGGACCGGTCTAAGAATAAATGTTCCTAAACTTTTTCGTGACTATTCATGCATTTACAAATACAATAACATTTTAAGAATTAAAAGAAAGCGTATGAAAATGTGTATCTTTAAAAAAAAAAAAAAAAGGATATGCCAGGTCTCGATCTCACGCGGAAATCAAATGTATTGATCTAAACGAAAAGTAGCAGCGACCAGGCTGTCACAGCCACGGATTCAACTGTGAATCCATCAAAATTATTATTTACTCTTTAGCTAACCCGATGTGTTCAGATTGCCATTTGCGATGATGACGTCAAAAATATTTTGGTTATTGTTCGTAACAAAAGGCGAATTGGTATTAGATAAAGCACAAAAAAACATATTTATTTATTCTGCTGTTAAATTTCGTTTCTTTCATTTTTCTTTTCAAATATCTTCATTTACCATTGTGAATATTGGGGGGGGGGGGGGGGGGGGGGGGGGCAAAGCATACTCTGGCTCCCCCAGTCTGGATATGATATAGATGTTATACATTTGACTGTTTTTGTTTTCCATTTTACGACAAACTCGTGACAAGCGAGTAGGCCTATGTTTAAAGATTGTTTACGTAAACTTGAGTTTGGTTACTATCGGATACAAATTTCTATACTGTAAACAAGTTCTCTCTACATCTTGTGGAACAAAGTGAAGTCAGTAGACAAGGGGAACCAGTTAAACACATTTTTACATTAGGGAAAACACTGGAACGAAAACCAACAATACAATAACCGAGCTTATTCAAATTAATGGTAGCGTAGATATTGAGATCAATGTACTAAACAAATTAAATACATACATAGATAAGCATTCATTAAAAGGATGAGTCACCATGAATATGAGTACATTCATGTAAAAATAAATAATTGAATACATGAACCTTTCCTTTGGTATAATCCGAAGGAACGTCGTCACTTCTAATAAAGCATAATAAAAGTTTCATTTAATGCATGGACAAAAAACTTTTCAATGTTGTGATGCCAAAATTAAAGTCGACCGAACAAAACCCCTTCCTGATTCGGAACAAAAATTGAAGCTGTCTCCATCTAGTGGAAATAGAATGAATCGGTATAATTATCACCAGAGTCTATTTGGTTTCTACCGATCGTCCTCCATTTTGAATCAAAATTTGGCCTATTGACTCCACAATACCATGTTTCGTTTTAGAACTAATTTAAATTACATTGATTTTGAAAGAGGTTTATACAACTTACATAAATAAATCTCGATTTTCCTTCCTTGAAACGTTACTAATATTACTCGCACCGAATGTGGATTAATGAAAGATCGTACGCAAGGGATTCGATCCAGCGACACTCGTGTCCAGAGGCCGACCATCTACTCCTGGACTACTGTCCTTCGCTATTACCATGTATTGACTGCCACAACAGAAATGACCCAGGAAACCATTGTGATCAAAAGAGAAATTACTGGTCACAATGGCTTTTGTCACATAAAGTAAAACGTATTACATTTATAATTTTTAGTTAGTCTGCTATTGCATTATTGAACAGCCAAGTTTTACTTCCCACACTTTGAAACTTGCAATCGTCGAACATTTCCCTTTGCCCTCCTCTCTCAGTCATGTAAAGGGTTTCTTGGCTTTCTGTTCTGTATCAATGAGACTGAGATGACACAACCGTGATGATATAGCCGACTTGGAGGCAAGTTAGCTGTACGAAACGTTCAACAAACATCAACATGGGTTCATCCCTGAAATACTACGAATCCTTCAGGAATACATACCTAAAAGCCTTTAAAAGATCAGGCGTGTTCCCCCATAAAACAACATGGCAAAGACTCTAATAACCACGCACAAAGAGGCATTACTGACAAAAACGTTGAATGGCTCTGTCGATTGTTTTTATATTCCGGCAAATGGCTCTGGCGATTTCTTTATATTCCGGCAATGTCACCCTCGCCCTTGTGAATCAAACATCTGGAGAGAGGCCAAAACACCCAATCTCGTTGTCCTTAATGAAACACATGCTTACCGTGGTGTGGCTTAGGATCCCCATCGCAGACATCCGGAAGTTAATTCTCAGCTTTCCTAGAGGATGCCAGGAAGTCATTCAAGCACGTGGTGGGCAAACACATTATCATCTTTGGTTTGTAGTAAGACTCATATATTTAAAGTTTATGTTACCCCACCCACCTTTGCTGAAACACTGATTCATTAGGGTTGGAATGTTTAAACAATATATTACTGTGACATTGTTGTTATTTTTTCTGTAACATTTAAACATTTGGTCTTTGAAATATCTTTATTGAAAATGCGGTCGCTGCTGCAAAAGAATAAATACTACGTATTATACTTCAATCTTCAACGTAAACTACTCAAGTACTCATGTTCTCTCCATTTCCATCATTGTTAGCGTTTGAATTAACAAACCGTGCATTTTATTATATACTAGGCTCCTATAATAGTACATTGTACTTGTATAACAGGCCGACGTTATGTTTTACACTTCAATCGTCAACATTGCCTCCTCAAGGAATCCTGTTATCTCATATTTACTATAAACTAACAAACGTCTTATTTTAAAATTGTTAAATTAAATTTAACACCCAATGCTCCTGTATAGTACTAATTACGAAGGCCGAGTTAATCAGGCCGAGTTACCACACAGCCGTGTGAACGAACAAGCCGACTTGGAAACAATCCGAGTCAACCCTACACCGACGAGAATTACAATGTATACCAATCATAATTTTAAACATTTCCCTGGCAGAAAACAGTGTTATCAAAGGAGAACATATCCGTCTCTACTTTTGTATGAACTGTGTCTTGAGACGTCTACACTGGAGTCTAACACATTAACTACCAAGGCCACATTTTTGCTTCATGCAGCAAACGATTTCAAAAAGTATTGTGACAAAAGGAGAAATTGCTTATCACAAGCACATTTTCCTTTTACAAATATGCTTGTTCAATCTATTTATATATCACAATAACAGAACTAAAAAGTTTTTGGCATGTTAAGAAGCTTTTATAAAGTCGTTTACTTGAAGTAAAAATATGTTGTCTGCAGGTGGTAAAGAGTTACAATGGGGGACTTACTGGTTATATCAAGCCAAAAATGTCACACTGATGTATGACACGATTGGTATAAAAAAAAAATAACACTATGCTCAGAAATGATCGTTGATAAATGCATAGACTTTCTAATGTATGTTGACACACATGGTTGTTATCAACGCTAAACGAGACTTTGACAATTATCTTACCTACTGAATAATGAGTCATAGTAAAATATTACAATGCTCATAGCCCGGGCAATCAATCCAACTATTATCTCGAGTATAGCCTACATTTGAAATGAAAATTCATCAGGAGATTTTCTATGAAAGAGTAAATTATCCTTCTGCAGCGCCGATTTCTAATATATTTGTTTCACCAGGGCATTCGATACACATTCCTACCTGAAAGTGTTATAGACAAGAAAGTTTACTTATATATAGATAAACCCAGTTGTTCTGTGTTTTTACCAAAGATTAAAATATTTAAAGATGCTATTAATGTTCATATGCTTAATGGAATCAAAATTAAGAACAGTTTTAAACATTAGTGAATTCTTAGATAAAGCAAATAGTAGACGCAATAATCGTAATATAATTAACCTATAATTCATTATAACTACCAAGTAATCCAGCATTAAATTTTACATTCATCTTTCTTTCGTCTTCTGTGATTCTTTTCCATCACAATGTTCTCATTTGTATGCTTGTTTTGCCATGTTTTTGTATTTTTATGCATTTGTATGTTGGACATGTTTGACAATAAACTATGATTAGATTATATGTCAATAAACTATTTGAAACTTGAATGTTCAATTGAAGTCATTACCTCTACACTGTAATAGATGAGCAGAAACTGGTACGGAATCAATCACTCGCAACAATAAAGCAAACAGTCACGTGGTTTTATTGTGATTGAGCGGTCCTTTATCGATTACACTTCATCACTCATTAAGCGCATCACCACATCTTTTCCGTCTTGCAGCAGACGACTTTCAAAAAGCATTGTGGTAAAAGGCGAAATTGCTTGTCACAAGCAATTTCTCCTTTTGCCACAATGCTTTTTCAATCTATTCACATTTCACAACAACAGAACTGAGATGTTTTTTTACATGTTTACAAAGATTTTCCAAAGTCATTTGCTTCAGGTTTAAAATGTTGTTTGCAGGTGGAAAAGAGTTTAGCGCATTCCACAACGCATGTGTACATATATATGTCCAATCGTGTTCGCAACCTTTGTAATTTCTTGTTCATTTAAATACACCTTTGGAATTTTATATACAAAAGTAACCAATCATTTTGGTTCATCTGGTGTGTCTTCTACAAAATAATTCAGCATTGGTCGCTAGTTTTACATGTGATAACTAATGAACCTTCTCTATATAACAGAAGGGAAAAACTATCTCTTCAATACTTTTTAAAATTGAAATCCAATCCTTTTAACCCTACTCATCGAGTAGTTTTTAACCCCCAATGCAAACGCCTTTTTCAACAGAAACCAAATGCTATTGTCCCATTTGGTATTCGCATGGAGCCCATTATAGATAATCTTGGGGTAGACACTGATTCCATAGCCCAGTGCAAGTTATCTGACATACCTCCATGGACACTGGACACAGCAAACTTTTTATTTGATCTTACCTCTGATAAGAAATCAGAAACAGATAGAGCTATCTTTCACAGTAAATATAGAGAGATAAAAGAACAATCAATATTCTTCCTACAAACCTATATACACTGATGGATCCAAGGACGGTGAATTCGTTGCAGCTGCAGCTGTATATGGAGAAAGGGTTTAGAAATGCCGCCTTTCAGACAAGTCTTCTATCTTCTCTGCAGAGATAAGGGCTATTGATCTAGCCCTTAACCTGGTAGAAAATGCAAATTCCACCCGATTTATTATATTTTCTGATTCTCTATCAGTACTGCAAGCCTTATCAAATCAAAAGTTGGAGAACCCTTTGGTATGCCAAATTATTCAAAGGATCTCTCATATTTTGTCTTCAAACAGACTTGTGTTCTGTTGGCTTCCAAGCCACACTGGTATCATGGGTAATGAACATGCGGATAGATCCGCTAAATCAGCTCTTAACCTTCCCATTTCAGATTTTAAAGTACCATACACCGACTTTAAACCTTCTATTTTAACTTACATCACATCCATCTGGCAATCAAAATGGAATGCTGATGTTTTTAATAAATTGCATTCAATTAAGCCTACTCTCGGAGAACGATACCCATCTTACAGGTCCGTACGAAGAGAGGAAGTTACAATTGCACGAATCCGAATTGGTTATTCACACATTACACACTCCTGGCTCTTGGCTAAGGAAGATGCACCTGAATGCATTCCATGCAATGCACCCTTTACCATCAAACATATATCGCTAGATTGCATTGATTTTCAAAAATTCGTGCAGGATATTTCAATGTCAACACTATTTATGAGCTTTTTGAGACTGTCAGGATTGAATTAATTCTTTCCTTTCTCAAAGAGATTGGAGTTTACAATAGATTGTGATTCCTTACACATTCTAAATATATATACATTTATCAATATCATTAGGTGGGTGACATGATAGTCGCTAACCTCTAACAGCCTTACTAAAGTATTCTTATACCTTTCTTTATTGCATAAGCAGTAAACATAGCTACAAATTTTCTATCTACTTTTGTTCATTAATTACAAATTCTTATTTATTTTTTCTTTAAACAAATACATTTTAACCTGTTAATATTTTTTATATCCATCCATCCACATCATCATAATGCGCGCTTAATGACCTTAGCTGTCGATGCGCCTTAAAACACCATTCATTCATTCATTCATTCATTCATTCATTCATTCATTCATTCATTCATTCATTCATTCATTACATGTGATAACTACTATCAATAGAATTCTCGCTGAATCTTACAAAAACAAGGAAATTATTGTCTCCAGTTAGAAGGATGACCGAGCGGTATAGTTCTTTTAGGATGAAACAAATGGTATGACAAATATGAAGCATAACCACATAATGTATATCATACAGCAGTATACAATCTGTTTTGTTTCAACAACTTTTTAATTAACACTTTAAATT
This sequence comes from Cerastoderma edule, assembly GCA_947846245.1. Lineage (NCBI taxonomy): Eukaryota > Metazoa > Mollusca > Bivalvia > Cardiida > Cardiidae > Cerastoderma > Cerastoderma edule. The sequence goes on along the minus strand of OX401413.1, from coordinate 29,036,806 downwards.
TCCCCATCCAGGAACAAGAAAGTTTTAACGTACAGTTAAACCTGTGTTAAGAGGCCAGCCTATGGGACAGAGTAAATTGGCTGTTTAAGACAGGTTGGCTGCTTAACACAAATTGATTTACACTATAAATCTAACAATGGAACTTTCTGTAGTGGCTGTTTAAGGCAGGTTGGCTGCTTAAAAGGGTGGCTGCTTAACGCAAGTTAGACTGTACATTCGAAGCAGCACAAACTATAATGTATAATTAAATTGGATGGTGGCCAATTCGGTCAGATATGTTGACCATTATAAAGCGTGACCGCGGTTTTCTCACGTCTGTTTATATTATGTCCCCGATTCAATCATAGCCTATTAAGACCTCTATCAGCTTTAATTATCTGCCTTTATGACCTCTAAATTACTATTTCGATATTCATGATCCCGGGCCTTTCTATCGTGCGTCCCTTATAGACACCATCATAATCGTAAATCTGAATCGGGGATGTGTGGCAGCCAGACTGAAGAGTTGGTCTGTGGGTCTGTGATCTAATTCGGGGCAATGGTTTAACCCATTACCAAACAATAATGAAATTTGACCAGTTTGCTGCAGACGACTCTGGATAACAGTGTGAGAAAAGAAGAAATTGCTCTTAACGAGCAATTTCTCCTTTCCCACAATGTTTTCTGCCCTATCAAAAGATGATTTTTTCATTTTCGTCACATTTTGAAATGTCGTCTGCAAACTCTTTCAATTTGGGACAGTTGAAAATTTGGTGTTTGGTAAAGGGTTAACACATGTAAATGTTTTATCATAGCTCAACACTTATCCATTGACAAGGAATAAGACGGCCAACCCTAACTGGTTAGTAGATATTATCTCTGTAAGTGAATGTAAGGCTGAAACGTGATTTACAGCTCTATAAGGTTACTGACCGCACAACACTTCATTAATTGGGCAAAATCTATTTGGCTCAGACCTCCTGTTGGATTCCCTGCGAAAATAAATCTTTTATTTAGATGATATCTGTAATGTGTGCCGTGTTTTTTGTCATCTTTAAGTTGGAATCTTCTCATTTACAAACAAAACAAAAAGGTTATCAACTCATTCAAACTCCAATGCTGGGATAAAACTTTGCCTTTTCGTAAAACTCATCATACGTGAACTTTTCGTTATGTTATTCTAATATTCGGAAGACTGTAGATTACGTAACTCATTTACAGCAAGTCCTGTTTTGATTAAGCAATCAATCTTAAACAATTCGTGAAAATCGATGTAGTCTGAGGCTATCGTTATACCGACCGAAAGTCATACAGAAAGCTCCTAAAACTGGCGTCCGTGTTGACTCTTTACCACCTTCATCCGACATTTGTTTATATGAAGCAGAAGCCTTTAGAAAAACGTTATAACATGCGAAAAACCTTTCAGTTCTGCTGTTGTGATACGTAAATAGATCGAAAAAGCAATGTTGCTAAAGGGGAAATTGCTTGTGACATTGTGTGCGTAAGGTTTTAAAGTGTTAAATGCCTTATTCGCCGCGATTCTGTCTCTTTATGCTTAAAACATTATTGCAAGTTCCTATAGAAGCATGCCCAGTCGATCCGATCTTTATTCGGAGATGATCCAATAATCTGTACATCATGTACATAACGGACATATCTATAAACTGTCCGTTACAGAGTATTAACCCTTGGATGATGTTTCCATCCCTTGTCCTTGCAGAGCGAGATGGACCTATATCCACTCACGTGACCCTTGGTGAAGTGTTTAATTGGTCCGTGGCTTGTCTTTGTTTACGTCGTTAGGAGGAACGTGTTTCTACTTATCTAAACTAAACTGATAGGCCATATATCCTTAATCTAGATGACGGAAGTGATAATTTACTTCGATGGCGAGGATAAAACATTATATCCGTATTCGTATTTCAAAATGCATGCGATAAACATGATATCAAATTCAAACGGATTAAGTAAGATTTGAAAATATATTGGGTCTTGCACCCTAGTATGATAGCTGTGTCATGCATCAAACCATAATATTGGTCAATTATCTTTGTTGTGTTATTCCAAATATGCGGAACTCCTATGCCGATAAATCCTCAAGTGGTCGGTAAAGAAAGAAGTCATGAAATTATGACACCTGTTCAAGAACAGAAGCGAGATATTGCATTGTTATCTATTTGTAAATATATATCCACCTATTTGGTGATCATTTAATAAAACCTCTTGTATTTGTCTGCATGAGGTATTTGAAGAATCATAAAAAAAACTATTTTCCGATGATATATTATTGTATATATTTATGCTAAAATGTGTAAAATCATCTGGCAAAAAATCGGTAATTGATGTCACGGACGGCTGATTTACGTACATGTATGCGTGTTGTGCCCACGCACATGCGGGCTGTTTGGACTAACCCTTTACCAAACGCCAAATTTTCGACAGGCCCAAATTGAAAGAGTTTGCAGACGACATTTCAAAATGTGATGACATTGGAAAGTTATCTTCTGAAAGAGTGGAAAACATTGTGGGGAAAGGAGAAATTGCTCGTTACGAGCAATTTCTCCTTTTCCCACAGTGTTTTCCAGGGTCGTCTGCCCCAAAGTGGTATATGTCGTTATTGTTTGGTTATGGGTTAAGGTATGTTTAAATTGCATTCCTATCAACACACCTGCATCAGTCGGTATCATTTTACCATTTTACATTGATCTGCCCTTATTTTAAAGACTTAAGATCCATTTACTTACCGAAGTATAACATCGAACACCCCAGTATGTACAAGTTCATCAGTCTGCTTAACACTGATAAAAAATCATTACTCATTAAACTATCTAGTTACTACAAACATGCATTTATAATAAGAAGAAGTAACTATTCTATAGAATAGAAAATAGTTTCAGGAATTGTATTAAGTTTATCTAAGTCGTCACTCTCATCCTGTATGTCTATCAAATTTTGCTTTTTATGCATATGTATAAGTTGTAAATCTACATGTCATTTTCATAGCATGCATGTAAAAATATAAATGTTATAACTATGAGCCTATGTGCTTAATGTTGAAATAAAATTATGTTATGTTATGTTAAGTATCTGAACTTGTCGTGACAACAGGAGCGAGCGCGTGAAATGACGTTTTCTTTTCTGTAAAATGTGTTCAGCTCAGTATCACAAGATCAATTTTCTAATGTTTGATTACCACATTCTCTCAGTTTGTACAAGTCCCACAAAATCATTTAATCGAATTGTTTTCAGGTATATTGGATGCATATCACAATTGATGAAGAAGATCTTGAATCCAGAACACCCTTGAATAAATATGCAAAATTGGATAAACCATAGACATACCATTAGCAAACCGGGTGATTACCTATCGGGAAACTTCAAACTAATAGTAATGGATTCGAACCATTACATACAGATGCTGATTCATTTGGTTCTGTTTTCATCAATTAACAATGAAGACCCTCGACGAACTTTAAATGACCACAGTGAAGAAGAGAATTGCCATTTGTTTTTCCCGACGAACAGGTTTTAATACGATTGAATTTTAATATCTCCAGACTGCGTTTGCTATAGAATTCGACGACATTTATTTATTATGATAGATACAAATGCTTGGCGTATGGTACTGCTCCTATACAAATAACACTTCCTCTTTTACTGGATGCAGTGTTAGGAACTCGTCCGTTGCTAACCGATAATGATATAATGCGATAAAGAATTAACTTGTTAGTGGTTACCCAAAAATAGTGACGGGTCATCGAAATAATTGTACTGATCAAATGTAGATTAATTTCTAGCATGTCTTTAGGGTATAGTACTTACCTCACAGGATTTTCGGCTGATCCAGATTTTCGGTTGGCATACACAAACGGGTCCGTGTTAATACGTATGCTCCGGATATGATTAAATACAGTTATGTCTGATTGATCCCTGACTTCTATTGGTCGCTCTTTGCCCGTGTACGGGTCGCTTTTGCCCGTCTATGGGTCGCTTTTTGTCTGTCTATTGGTCGCTTTTGCCCGTCTATGGGTCGCTTTTGCCCGTCTATGGGTCGCCTTTTGTCCGTCTATTGGGCGCTTTTTGTCTGTCTATAGGTGGCTTTTTGTCCGTCTGCGGGTCGCTTTTTGCCCGTCTATGGGTCGCTTTTTGCCCGTCTACGTGTCACTTTTTGCCCGTCTATGGGTCGCTTTTTGCCCGTCTATAGGTCGCTTTTTGCCCGTCCATAGGTCGCTTATTTTATAAGAGCAATGATATTTCTTTTAATGTAGTCCTAACATAAAGGGGTATCTTATATGGACGTAACAAGTACTTAAAATGTGTTTCGCAACCACAGCACACGTGATAAGGTACAATGTGATTTACTTCGTTAATTCTTTTTTTATCATTAACATACTTTAGATGTATTCGTCTTAACTCACGCCTCTCTATTTCTGACCATCTTTCAATTTTGAGGGCCACAATGGAAATCAGAGAGTTTTCTCTTTTTTGTGTTATCCTTGATATTGATGTACTTCTGACATGGTTCATAGCACAATCATTTAAATTTCATTATATTAATCAATGTATTGTTTATTTTAGATTTATAAGTTGTTGATTTTTGTCTTGTTGCTCAACATTGAAATAGATTTATCTAACTATCCATGCATAGGTTATCGCCCATGATTTAGCAGGGTTTATTCCCGTCCTTGGATTGTGTTTTCCTCCATCCTTCGGTAATATCTCGCCCGTCGGTGGGTATGTTTTCGACCGTCCTTTGGTAATTTTTCGCCCGTCGATAGGTATGTTTTCACCCGTCCTTCGGTAAATTTTCGCCCGTCGATAGGTATGTTTTCGACCGTCCTTTGATAATTTTTGTGCCCGTCGATAGGTATGTTTTCGGCCGTATTTCGGTAATTTTTCGCCCATCGATAGGTATGTTTTCGACCGACCTTCGGTAATTTTTCGCCCGTCGATAGGTATGTTTTCACCCGTCCTTCGGTAAATTTTCGCCCGTCGATGGGTATGTTTTCGAGCGTCAGTGACAGACTACAGTCCGTGACAGGTAGTATCACCTGATGGGGTGACGAAAGTTTCAACTAGAGGGCTGTTATTCAACATCCAATTTAGTATTCATGGTCGGTTAAACACGAAATAGTATACACATTCTTATACAGACCGACATTTCAAAACCCATTACTAAACTAAGCATTTGTTTTTTACTCTCTGACACTTTTCAACTTGATTTCTCACATGTTTTAGATATATTGATATGTAGAACACATAATGTGAAAACTATTTTGACTTTTGTTTGTGCGAATAAAACATTGTGTTAAATCGAACATGTGCTCGTATTCGAGCAAATGCCCGATTTCACACAATGTTTTCGAAAACTCGGGTTTGACAATAACTGGACAAAAGGTAAACGCTTTCATATAAGTATCTATGTCTCGTTTTGTTTATTTTAGCACCTTTCATTCAACATTCCTTACCGATGACGAAGTTACATACCCTAGCCCATGATGGGGTGGTGGAGTTCATGTGGCTATAGACGTAGCTGAAGGGTTGTGGGTTCGAAACCGTGCATGGTTTGCAGTTGATGGTGATTTGATTAATAGTTTTAGTTAAAACTGTTTGTTCACAGATGTGAGGAAATTATATCTTTATTTCTTTGATAGTTCTTTATTGTTGTGTAATATGCATTAGAGAATAGTATTTGGTGGCAAAATATGTCCGTATTCCAGTACCTTGAGCCTGTTACCTGATACAGTTACTATCTATTTATGGATTTTACCCTTTCCCAAACAACAAATATTCGACTGTCCCAAATTGAAAGAGTTTGCAGACGACATTTCAAAATGTGATGAAATTGGAAAATAATCTTCTGATAAGGCAAAAAACATTGTGGGAAAAGGAAAAATTGCTGTAACGAGCAATGTCTCCTTTTCCCAAAATGTTTTCTAAAGTCGTCTGCAACAAAGTGGTCAAATGTCGTTATTGTTTGGGAAAGGGTTAAAGGAATAACAACGGTTTTGCAATTTACCACGTATAGACTGTACATGTTAAGATATCCTGACACCTTCTAAATTGATTATACTTTCAATGGCTATTCCAAATTGTACATTATAGAGCAAAACACATCTATTTTTGTTTCAACGGAAATTATATTTCCACTTTAAAATGTTCTCATATCTGAATAAGCAAGTTGAACTTGTGAAGCAAATGTTAAATGTGGTGTCCTTTTTCTATAAGAGAAGTATAGTTCGCCTGTTTATGATTCCTGAATAATAGGGTTGTAGTTTGGCGGACGTTGTCTTTCATCACCTGGGTAACGTTTTACCAAACGATTTGGGGAAAATATTCGCGTATCTCAAAACCGATAAAAAAGGATCATATTATGTCAAATGAAAACATAGTATTGTAACGTGACACGTCATTGGAAGCGTCTGTGTTACTTTACAAGATCGCTTAGCACAATAATGAAACAAGGGGCACTTTTTTTAAATTATGCAATTTAAGAGCATAAAATGTTAAGTAAAACGGTACTCTGGTCTTGAACCCTTTTACTACAAAGGACACGTAGGAGCGAACAACTAATGCTTTTAGAGAAAGAAGCCGGTTTCGAAAAGTGTAGGGCGAATTTCTTTCCGTGTTTAGCTATGTTTTGCTACATATTTGTTATTTTCCTTACCACATAACGTGTAACCTTGGCCCTTAATCTGAATTGTTTTATACCACCTCATGCTGTACATATTGTATCTAAGAGAATAAAGATTGTTCTGTTCTGCTCTGTCTGTTCTATCAATATCGCGTCCCTATTATTTCTTTTAACCCTTTCCAAAACAATAACGACATTTGATCACTTTGCTGCAGACGACATTAGAAAATATTGTTGGAAAAGGAGAAATTGCTTGTAACAAGCAATCTTTTCTTTTTCCACAATGTTTTCTGCCCTATCAGAAAATTATTTTCCAATTTCATCACCTCTTGAAATGTCGTCTGCAAACTCTTTCAATTTGGGACAGTCGAAAATTTGTTGTTTGGGAAAGGGTTAAAGTTCGATGCTAAGCTTATAATTGATTGGAGAAGAAGGTTAGTCTAACTCCCAATTTAGCCTAAATCAAGTTGGCTAGAGCAAACGACATTCCAGTATCTGTCGATACCTGTCATGAAACCCAAAAACTACCTATGCCGGGCTTCGAACTAACTCAGCGTTGGGAACTTTGATCGAAATATCAAGAACGAAAGAAGATACCTGTAAGCCTATGTAACTTGACCTGTTGTGAAATTGACGTCAAATGCAAAAGTACTGGGTTTGAGAACCTAGATTGGTCCATATTTCGTATTTTCTTTTAATGAAGAACAGTCAATTTTGTTTTAAGCGACCATTTTAAAGCAGTGTATGCACCACGTCTAAGGCCCTCTTAGTACAGATCGTATATCATTCAGAATGATCCAACAATAGTCCTCTAAATAACTGGCGTCATTAAGGCATTGGCTGTTTTCACTCAGAATTAGTATGGCCGTATTTACGACAAAGGTTATTCGTCTGTTACAAATAAAAGCATTGGTCTATATCGACAAAAAGCAGTTAATACATGATATTATACAGTTCTTGTAAAATACTGAAATAAGAGCAGAAAGGTACATTAAACTACTTGAATCGAAATGATATCTAAAGCAGTGTAAGATTGTATGCAGCCAACATGTTGTATGGTAAGAGTTTTTTATGTATGAGGACATTGTGACCCAAATTGCTTGTCTATCTCCTGTGGCTATTTCTAACGATTATATCTATGCCTTTACCACCAAAAAGTCGTATTTCATCATATCAAAGCGTATTAATATCTAACAGTGTCCGTTGGTCGCTGTTATTCAAATCAAATTATTTCTAAATTAAAAAAGAAACAGAAACATAGGTTATCTGTCTAAATTTGGTTTTATGAGAAATCCCCCAGACGGCACCATATCGCTCATTCAAAACTTAAGACAGGATTCTAGCTTTAAACAGAAGGAACAAAAACGGCATACTGAGCTTAGGAATTAACGTTGGCCGGTTCAAAGTTACAGTGAGAAGAAGTGTCCTTTACGTATTTTTTTGTCGAAATGTTTCTAAATAGGAGATTTGAAAGAACTGTTGATCTGATAAATGGCTGTTTGCTTTGATTTTCACAAAACAATATTACTCAGAGGGGAAAAATGTGTTGGCTTATTTTGGAACGTTGCATTCCGACCAATCAAATCGCTAAGAATTTATAGGCTGCCCTTTGTATATCGTGTGGAAGAAAGTAGAGCCAGTAGAAAGTGGGGACCAGTTTACATGAACATGTACTTCTGTCAGAGCTACCTGCAGCCCAGATTTTGTCTCGAGGGTGCTTTTTCAAGAAAAGAAGAATGTTCAAAATTAAAATAAATTGTTGAAACAATACAAGTGTCCTATTATTGTCTGATATACTAGTACAGTTAAAGGTAGCTGTAGGGAGCATGATTAAGGAAATGACAAGTTTTCTAAGTGTGTATAGTTTAAAGGTGGTTGATCTCAAAGGTGATGTCCCATTTTTGGACTAAAAAAAGTTGCTTCACTGTATACACACTTTAAAGAATTAAAACCTAATTAGACCCAATTTTGTTTCCAATGACTATTCTTACATGCGTGAGGTCACTCCCACGAAACAAATCCACCGATTAAGTGTTCCATGCAGGACCAATGTAGGAAAGTAACATGCCATCTTGACTCTATTGCAATACTGTACACATGATGAGTACCGTTTTACTAAACGATTTAAGGAAAATATTTGCGTAAGTCAGAACTGATACACATGGAAAGTATCCTGATTCCTCAATGAAAGTACAATATTGTAATGCGTTTCTTTGCAATATTGCTTCGCCTAATATTGAAAAAAAAAGATGAATTGTTGTTTTACACTCACGTAAATCTTAAGCATAAACTGTTAAGTAAAACGTTACCATGGAATATAGCCCAAACAGATTATTTGGTAGGGGGTTTGTACGAGATGTTGACAACAGGATCAACGGTACATACCAGTGGGCGTCTTTGCAAAATAAAATGTACGTAGTAAGTTAGAATCGATATTTAACTGCAATATTCCGATCTGACGAAACCGGGAAACAATTCTAAGCAGCCGCAAACATAAGTTAATCATTAATCGGTCATTATTTAATCGTGTATGGATACAAATAACTGAGAATGTTTAATTTAGAAAACATCATCTTCTGAAAGCATTTTACACCGATACAAACATGTTCAACCCGAATACATTTAATGACACATCACATAAGTTACCAAATTTAAGATGGATTTATATTTGTACATGTAACTTAACAACCGCGATATAAGGGTAATTTACCATAGTATACGTCCCATGTAGTATGTTATGATGTTTTTATTTAACCCTTAACCCTTTCCCAAACAATAACGAGATTCGACGACTTTGTTGCAGACGACTTTAGAAAACATGACGAGCATCTTTTCTATTTCCCACAATGCTTTATGCCTATTAAAAGATTATTTTCCAATTTCATAACATTTTGAAATGTCTTCTGCAAACTTTTAAATTGGGACAGTCGAAAAATGTGTTGTTTGGGAAAGGGTTAACTAACAAGTACCAGGTTGTGCCTGAATGTTATAAACGATATTTTGAAATATAACTGAAAAAGGATCAATTTCCCTTGTTCCAACACTTAATTCCACTTGACGTATGAACTTCTTCCAGTTCCATTTCAATTGAAATATTCGTCTTCTAACTTCTTCAAATTAACAGTTAGTATATTCTTTGTTCAGCAAAATAGTTTAGTCAACCACAACTTCAGTCTTAATGCATCCCATGTCTTCGTTTTGGAAAGATTCTGGTGTGTGTTGGGTACGATTTGATCACCAAATACACGTGTCCAATTTAAAAATAATTACTATAAGCATGATCAATGTCGGTTCGTTTTATGTTAATCGCTGCTTTTGTTAATATAAGAAATCAGAAATATGGAATGTGTCTCGCTATGTCATGCGTTATAGCCATGGTATACCTCAACTTATAACTGATTTTACCCCTTATAATGCTGTAACCGACTTCATGCTTTTGCAAACAGGTTAGATCCAGGCCAGCCGCCAAGTAAATTGGCGGCTGGCCTGTGATCTAACATGTTCGCATCTCTGGATATCTCTCCTCATCAAAATTAAGCAGATATTTAAAGTTTTGGAAAGCAGACGACTCAAACACTTATTTTTAGAACATTACCCAGAATGTTAAGGGTTAATGGTGTTACAATATGTCTTATAATATAGATACGGATGTCGGGGTATTCAACCTATGTTAGATTCTACAGAACTTCCAGATTCGGGGCTTTAGTTTTAAAGATGTCGATGGTACTACATGTGACGACGCATAAGGTACAGATGGTACATAAATACATGCTCTCCAAGCACATATTGTACACATATGTATGTTAGGCAGGTAGATGTTATACGTGTATGTATATTTAGCAAACAGACCATCTACATTATAACTCAATTTCGCCCATGTACCTACTTTAGGCCATTTTTCTCAGACAGTGCCACATATATGTATGTCAAGGAAGCAGAGCATGTACACATATGTATGCTAAGAAAGCAGATCTTGTAGATGTTTTTTATGTTTAGCCGGCAGAAATTGTATATATGTAGACTAAGCAAGCATATCTCGTACATACAAATATACTTAGCAAGCGGATAAAACATGTATGTTCAGCAAACAGATATTGTATATACATGTATAAGGAGGCAGATCTTCATTATCTATCTGAACTCTTAACAAAACATTCCTTTGGCAAGGCTAAATAGCTCAAGGTGGTATTCTGTACAAGCTTTTAACCTATTACTCCAAAAGGAATATGTGGATATTTCGAGGTAAAAGCAATATAAGACGGCAATCATTTAGTTTTGTCAAAAATATGCCGTGTGGCTTTTGGGTGAAACCATGGTGACTCAATGCTTCTTCGGTGACATTGGTTTCTAAGGAGCTTTGCATCAGGTGCGTCAAGGTGTTTGATTATGGAGTAAGTGGTTAACTATGTATGCTTGACGAGTCGACCGACAATATTTATTTTTACGTTTACCCAAACAGTTGAGCCTCTCTAGCTTAAGACGTAGCATATGAGTACAGAATGGTACACATTTTCTACTTATACAGAAGTCGATATGAACGAATTTATTGTTTTGTGGTATTGGTCTTGTATTTTGATGTTTGACTACGATGTTAAGCCTTAGAATGGTGGATAATTTTCTAAAAAACAATTTTCGACTGCTTTCCGAAACCTTAAAAGTCTGCTTAATTTTGATAAGGAAAGATACCAAGAGTAGCAAATAGGTTAGATCACAGGCCAGCCACCAATTTATTTGTCGGCTGGCCTGGATCCAACCTGTTTGCATACGCATGAAGTCTCGGTTCCAGCACTACAATGGTTAAGGTCCTGGCTGAAAGCAGGCATGCGTATCAATACCAAATAGTTTCTAAATTTGCTTTTTTACTGCTATCTAAATACTTTTTTGTGAATGACTGACTAGTAAGAAATTTCAAACTGTGTCAATAAACCACCGTGATTTGCAGTAAAGGGTATGTCGATAATTCAAACATTCCAAACAATCCGTTTTATTTCCATGGATCAGTATCTGGCTACTTTTTGCACTATCATCGCAAGAAGGCAACTCTGACTATGTATTATAATCCCCAAAGTGATTTCCGATTTCAATTGCTGTCATTTGATTACTTCTTTCTATTTTACACGATGAAAAGTTGTCTGTGAAGTGTTCGATTAATCTTTTAACTATCACGCTTTATTGTCGTTAGAACGAATCAAATATTTGATAAGGGAAGTACCATTATGTCATGAAAATAAACATTCCTAAGGTTAAATCGAGGTCAGACTCGTGTCAGTGTTTGTGCAATTAATTCATTTTGTCACTGTTTAGCAAGAACATCGTATGTATTACATCTGAACGAAGGAGGTAGGGTATTTTGATAATTGAGGACCGTATCAAAATAATAAATCAGAGGCATACTCGATGTGAGAAAAGCTCGTTAAAATGGGGTTCACACCTCCAGAACGCTTTATAACACATTTCCTTTTACACAATATGTCTTCATTAACCCTTTTCTAAACGCCAAATTTTTGACTGGTTCAAATCGAAAGAGTTTGCAGACAACATTTCAAAATGTGATGAAATTAAAAAGTAATCTTCTGATAGTGGAAACATTGTGGGAAGAGGAAAAATTTCTCGTTACTAGCAGTTTCTCCTTTTCCCTCAATGTTTCCAGAGCCGGCTGCAACAAAGTGGTTGATTGTCGTAATTGTTTGGTAATGGATTAAATGTAACCAAAGCGTGTTTGCATTTCTCTCCCTTTTATATTTTTTGACAATAGAAAGTCTAAATGATTTTGACAACCGTGTTTCGTGATTTAATGTCGTTTCAACATTTTTCGGTTTCATCACGACATTCCTACGGTTCTGACTGGTAATTTCGGGCGAGCAAGGGCTGTTAAATGGGTTGCCTGGACGGACAAAAGCCCTTTTTTCGATTTTCCATTCCGAAAAAATGTCCCTTCCCCTTAAAGCATAATTTTCTTTTGGAAAGGTTTTTTTCAGCACTTGCAAATTAACGAAGGGGATTTTTTCCGCTCTTGACAATGGACGAAGGTTTTTTCCGCATGGCAGAATTGGTAGAAGGGGATTTTCTCTGCGGGACTTTTTTCCGGGCACTTATGTCCCAATGTCCCAGGATTCCAAGCGGGGTAGCCATATGATCGTTACTTTTTTATTGATATGATTATGTATCCACATACTCGTGATTAATTGTTTCAGAGAACATTATTCAGAAAGAAACAAACGTTAATACGCTTGAATAAGTAACTTAACCCTTACAATGCTTGTTATTTTCTAAGAATAGATTACTTGCCGGCTGGCCTGGATCTAACCTGTTTGCATACGCATGAATGCGATTCCAGCACTTTGAAGCTTAAAGCACAACAGTTGTCTTGTGTTCAAAGTAGAAACCATTGTAACACAAGAATAAATTGCCAATAAAGGACAATGTATCCTTTGCAACAGAGGCATATCAATTCTTCTGTATCAATGACTGCCTTTACTTTATTCAAAGCATTGCTTATCGATCAAATTTCAAATCTAATAAAGAAAAAGTAGAAATATATGTTTTAGTTTCAAATAAGGCTAAGAAGAGGGCCAATCGCTAATGTTGTTTTAACGGGTGATCCAATCGAATTGCAACTATCTTTTTCCTGTTCACAACTTCTTTAAATACATATATATCTGTTGCTGTAAATGTAGTAGGAGTCTCGATAGAGAAGGTAGAGACAAATGTGTACGCGGGCCGGATAGCTCAGTCGGTAGAGCGTTAGCACGGTTAGCAGAGGTCTCGGGTTTGAATTTCGGTCTGACTGCATGTTTTTTTCTCATTTTGGTTACATAAATATGTCATGTATCTCATGCCGTATGAATTCAATAAAATATGATAAAAAGAATGAAATTCAAAGATATGTATTATGGAGTAAGAGGTGATTGGTATTGGGGGGTTAGCCAGTTTGTTCAATCATAATGATGAAGGCAACATTCCTCATTATAGCCATAAAGAAACCAGAGTTGGGTCGTTTACCAGGTATAACTCTTGATTTGATAAGCGTTTGTGATAGTAAAATGCGTATAATGAGATATTTTATCGCCTATTAAAATGATAATTTCGCCATCACTCAAAAGGCCTAAAAAATGAATAAAATTTACATACTAGTCCAGATTGCTTCGGCATTTGAAGAGCGAAAAAAAAATATAATGTTGGCGGAAGGTCATTCCTAACAAAACCGGTTTTATCTTTTTTTCATATTTTTTCCATCACGGCAACTGTGTTATAGTTATTTCGTTATATTCAGCTCTTAACAGACGGGGAAACCTTCGATTCAAATTGCCTTTAGCGGCCGGGTTAAACTGACCAAAGTCATAGACATAACATACAGAACCCTACCTGTATTTGAAGTTCTAACCTGAAAGAAAATAATGGCTAAATCCATTACCAAACAATGTCGGGATTTTATCACTTTGTTGCAGACGACTCTGGAAAACACTGTGGTAAAAGGAGAAATTGCTCGTGACGAGATTACTTTGTCGAAATTACTTTATCAAATATCGGAAAGAATATTGATACGGATATCAAAATGAATTATAAAATGTAATAACTTTTTGACCATGGGTAAGTTAATTGTGACACTAGACTTCTACGTTATTCCTAGATAAGATATGAATAGATTCAAAAACGAAATGTAACAGAATGAAGAGCACACATCCTTGGTGCATACTAACCTCTAAGTGCCTTAGAGCATAACCGCTGCAATTAAAATCATCGTCAAAGGACTTATGCAGCTATGCGGTAAGATTTCATAACATTAAACCTGAAATTTGGTTCAAATCCCGTTACGGGTTGATCTGGATATTCGCGGTAGCTTACCTCCTTGCAGTTAGGATGTTCATCACGTGAATCATTCTCAGTCGACTATGGGCCTGACATTACAATTATACTTGAATATTGTTAGTTTCAACTTATTGCGTTTGTAATGATTCTGGTGGAAGCTTGAAACTTATTAAATGCACTTCTCGATGACTGCTTCCTTCTTTCTCGACCAATACTTGCACTGATTTGAGAGATAGTCCAAGAAATTGTCACCCGCCTAACGGGGATCGAACCCGGGACCCTCGATACAAGAGGCCGACGCTCTACATCTGCACCACTTTCGCTCTATTTATACTATTGATGTAGTGTTAATTACCAGTAAGACAACGCTTAACTGTCTTTGATTGCAGGAAGGGTTGATAAATAATCAGTCTCTTTCAAACCTTTATTACTGTAACCACGTAACAAATTTCAGGTAATTTATTCTCCTACCTTTGACATACGTTCCTTATAAACTTTCGCGGGTTATGTAAATCGCTGAATTAATAAGAGAAGTTGAACGAGATGGGGACTACTTTAGTAAACTGAAAACATCTTTGTTCGAAACTGATGAATTGCTTTTCGATTTCATCTTGGACATTAACGACGAAAGCCCGCTTTCAGAACCACCGTATTACTTACCTATAAAATGGTGTTAACATTCACTGCAAAACGACCTGGTAAATGATAGGAACAGAGAAGTGATTAAACGTGAAGTTTGTTTCTGTTGTTTTCACAACAGTCTACTATTCTTCAACTTTTAACGAGCATGA
Source organism: Cerastoderma edule (assembly GCA_947846245.1). Lineage (NCBI taxonomy): Eukaryota > Metazoa > Mollusca > Bivalvia > Cardiida > Cardiidae > Cerastoderma > Cerastoderma edule. The sequence continues at coordinate 29,021,593 of OX401413.1, read as the reverse complement.
AATAGAATTCATTCGCCTTATACTGATACTGATGAAATTACAATCGTTCATTAGCAAAAACTAGTTACACTGTTTCTCAATACAAGTACATGCTTATAAATATTTTGTATTAAACCAAATCTACTCTAAATTGACCGTTAGCACTATGTCGACAAACTAAGATATTGCTCCAAAAAAAAGGATTATTCTATTCCTAAAGTGTCCCCTCCTAATTTCAAATTTGAAGCTTGCTTGCCTACGCATTACAATTTCCATCGGTTTCTGTATTTCGTATGTACCAGCCCTAACATTCCAGTATGATGTAATGGATGTTCACCACTGGTTTTTGTCGTCTACGTTTCAATAAAGGGTTAATTAAACCATCATCACGTCCCAAATACATGTACTTTAACCCTCCTACCGATCTGAATAGTTGTCACTGAAAATGGTACATAAATTACAAGCATGCTAAACTATTTTAGATCACATTTGTTGCATAGCTCGGAAAACATACATTGATGTTATTGTGACAACAGGTCTATTTGCTCATGATATGAGTCCGTATGTGGTCAGCTGCAGAGAATATTCCGTATTGGAAGCTGGCCTATATTTTCTCCCATCACGTGGGGTCTTGATAACGAGCTTGACTATGAGTCTTAGATATAGCTTAACCTCTTACCTCTTAATACTTCACATTGACACATCTGCTACAGACAATTTTAGAAACCAATGTGATAGAAGGATGGCCTGTGTATTGGTGAGGTAGGGAATAACAGGATACAATGAGTAATTAACAATTCTATCACACTGTTTGCTATCGAATCTTTTTTCAAACTCGTTATCATTCTTGGTATTCATTCGATTAAAACCAGACACAGATTTCCAGAATGTGAATTGGTAAATCCATAATCATATTTATACTTGTCAAAACATAATCAAAGCATAAAGCTTACGAGGGCATTCTCAAAATATTTCATTGTTGACCTTCTTCCATAATGATTTCGTACGATGGACATGTTCATCATTATTCTTTTTTTTTATTTTATGTTATTTGGTTACAGCCATAGTCTTCGCTCTAGATCAAACTTCACATGATGGTCGTAGTGGATTTCTTGAGAGAAAATATTCACAATCATAGTTTTTGGTTTGATGCAGACAGTTTCTGAACGATTTATGTTTGTCTATCATTAAACTTCAATAACATAACTATATACATTGTCAACGTGTATCCTGATAAGAGGTACGTTTACGACAATGTATACTGATAATACTGATAAGGTATTTGTTTATTTCGCTATCTAACACCTTGTTGCAACAAAACTCCTATGAGTATTTTCGTAAAAATGTTTTTTTAAAGAGAAGAAACAACAGCAAAAACTTTGAAACATCTGAAATACTGAATGTTATTAAAAAGGCCTATCCTGTGCAAAGATTTGAGGTTAATAAATGTTAGCCACTCGAGACGATGTTTTATGGTTTACCCGTATAGTGCTGGAACCGACTTCATGCTTATGCAAAAAGGTTAGATTCAGGCCAGCCGCCGAATTAATTATTTGGCGGCTGGCCTGTGATCTAAGCTGTTTGTAACTTTGAGTATCTTTCTTTATCACAATTAAGCAGAAATTTAAGGTTTTGTTAAGAAGACGACACACAAATCTATTCTTTGAAAATTACCCAGCATTCAAAGGGTTAAGCTCTGATCGAGATGTTATTCTCATCACAAAAACGTTCGAGTTGGAACAAGATGGGTCATTATGACAATGGTTGTGGGAATATGAACATTCTCTGTAAAGGTTTCAATAGATGTTCAATTGATATTCGGACACCTCCCAAAACTTCGTCAGCTAATATGTGGCCGAGGTTTAGCGGGACTATTTACGGGACAACACTAAGATCGACCCTCCATGTGACTCTTACATGACTGTTTATGTTGGAACAATAAGATTTGTGTAAACGTAAATTGCACAATTTTGTACATGTTTGTGTGAAAAGGATATGGTTGCTGGTCCTGACTAAATATTACATTGTCTTATTCAAACCACAGACGATAAAGGGCCTAATCTCAGATGCAAATTACGCGCCCCTTTTGACTTCGATTTTGTTCTCTTTAGCACATCCATCATCGTTCACTCTTAAGCATTTAGAGCCTTATATACAAACCACTTCTACACTCGCTTCAACCGACCACCCAAATCACGTTTTGAACATTTTGTATTTTACTATAAAGGGTCTGTCCCATGTATCCAAAAGAAAGATGTCTATAGTTTATAGGGTAATAAATATACTTGCGTTTTGATTATAGAACTTTAATAACTTGACATATAAAAAAATAAATAAGTCTACTTAAATTTTGTACCATCGTTTTTAAAGTCACGATAGGGTTGCGATGGTATTATGATAAGAAGATTTGGGTAAATTAAAAGTTTAAAACCTAATCTTGGACCTATCTGCTCACCTTAAGAAGTTTTCAAATTCACGATCTTTAGGCAATCATTGTTTATTTATATTAAGGTATATGGCTACATCTTTTAACAGATTGTAAGCTATATAACAGTATAATAATTTAGAAATATGTCTATCGTGATCACTAGAGTTTCTGTTATGATAAAGTGGACTGAACACCGATCAATGATCCTGTTATTTTGTCACAGATCGACACAGGCTCTCAACCCATTACCAAACAATAACGACATTTAACCAGTTTGTTGCAGACTGCATTTGAAAACAGTGTGAGAACAGACGCAATTGCTCTTAACGAGCAATTTCTCCTTTTCCCACAATGTTTTCTGTCCTATCAGAAGATTATCTTTCAATTTCTTCAAATTTGGGACAGTCGAATATTTGGCGTTTGGTAAATAGTTACTAATAGTAAAAAGTACTAAATTCGAACGAATAAGGGTTTAGGAGATGGGTCATTCATCATATTTTTGTTCATATAAGACATTGACACTTATTGTTTAGCACTTGTTTTGTTATCACCTTGACAAGTGATCAAAGGACAGAGTTTGGTTATTGTGTTTAAAAAAAATGGATGTGTCTATCAATATAAACTTTGGCTATAGCTTCATTATGTCTCAATGCATCAACAACTACTGAATTACACTGTTCCATTGTTTTGCAAAATAATACTCACTCCGAGTTAACCCTTTCCCAAACAATCACGACATTTGACCACTTTGTTGCAGACGATTTTAGAAAACAGTATGGGAAAAGGAGAAATTGCTCGTAATGAGCATTTCTTCCTTTTTCCACAATGTTTTCCGCCCTATCAGCAGATTATTTTCCAATTGCATCACATTTTGAAATGTCGTCTGCAAACTCTTTTAAGTTGGGATAGTCGAAAATTTGGTGTTTGGGAAAGGGTTATGCAAAACATGGTTCTTTCCAATACGTTCTGGATTGCAGGACCAATATCTACGACATATGATTACAATTCTGTCTTGGATCACAACGAGATATCCGCAGACCATAATTCAAGACGAGTATTGCCCGTTAAGAAAAATGTTTACAGATAGGGGTCTTGGCTTATATCTTTCTTAGATCTAACTTATTATAGACGGTATGTAATGTTCGTGATTACTATGCATAGTCTGCAAGGTCTTCTCTTGGACATTGAATCATCATGAGATGTATTATTTGTGATCTAACCTATTTGCTTCTCTGATTATGAATCCTCAACAAAATTAAGCAGATATTTAAGGTTTTGGAAAGCAGACGATACAAAATATATCTCATGAAAATTACCCAGCATTCTATGGGTTATTGGAAATCATCATGCGATTTAAAACTCTCCGATACAACACGTCCCATCGCCACCCCTGATCAGGTATAGAATAACTGTAAATCTCGTTTAGGAACCATACAATAGGCAGATCAGTTTATGGAAGACATTCGCCAGTTTATTCGTCAACAACCATTTCGAAAATATGTTGATGGATATTGATTCAAGTTAATGTACATTGTAGCAGGATAGTTACATGTAATTCTTCTGAGGGGAAACAAGCAAAGGATGAAAATACAGATGTAACTGTTCAAACTTGATACATAGCCCAGTTGACCATTGTTTTGTTTTGCCTCGTGACAAATAATAACACATACCATCACATACGTATTGCGTAGTTAATTATCAGGTCTTCACCCTTCACCTTATTTCCGCTCATTTTTTGCTCACATGAAGCAGACAAAAGCACTGTGACAACAAGAGACAATCAATTATAAAGTGAAATTGCTCATTTTTTAAAAGGGTGTTTCTATGTAATAGTTCTGCCACATTATCTCGATCTTATAATCTCTTACAATGTTTGCAGAATTGTCCGAAATGCATTTACCAAACTTTTTGTGCGATTGTGCGTTTGAAATTCCGAAGACCGTTTACATAGGCACTACCTTATTACTAATGAAATAATACAAATTAGTTTGTAACAAAGATTAAGTTGTTCTTAATGAGCATGTTTTCCTTTGGCCACAGTTGTTTTTCCAGTGGTCTGCTGCATGTGTGGCAAATGGTGCCACTATGAACTAATAAGGGCTAGCTATATTGTCAAAGTATCTTTATAGTTTTCCTGTATTTATGTTAAATTCTGTAACGTAATATCTACATAAACATTTACGTCATCGTCTTTAATAACCCTCACAGTGCTGAATCTGAATCCATGCCTGTGCTAACAGGTTAGATCCAGGCCAGCCTGATCTAACATGTTTGCTATTTTGGTTATCTTTTCTCAACAAGATTAAGCAGATATCTAAGGTTTTTGGGAAACAGACGACAGAAAAATCCATTTTTTGAAAATTACCCAGCAACCTAATGGTTAAACAAACGACAGCGATCGCACATGTGGTGCTGCTGTTGGAAACCACTGTCAGAAGAGAACAATTTGTTCCCCTTTAAAATTGTTACAAAACATACAATGATTTTCACTTTCTTTCGACACTTGCTGTTTCCGAAATTACCTTCATATTTTGCTTAAATACCGCCCACAATTTATTTTTAAGATAGAGAAAGGGTACCCTATAGGCCTACTTTATTTGACCGAAACCAGCTCATTTTATAAGGTCACTGGGGGAATGAAACTGCATGTGGTCTTAAAAGGAGGGTATTTATTACAGTGTAATGTGGTCAGTTGGTATGTTTAAATATTTAAAGGTTTACCGAATAATTTGAACAGGTATTATATCAATTTACTTGTCATGTTAAATTCAGATTTAGGAACCACTGTAAAAAAAATAATGTGTTTTCTTCTAATAAGCAATTTATCATATTTTACAAAATGTCTCTATTAATTACCATAATGAATACATATTCCTAGTCATGAAATGTAATGTCAACTGCCATTGCTTTCGTTTTGAACCATCACTAGTTCCCATACTAGGAAATAGGTGAATTGTGAAGTGTTTCATAACAGTTTTCACAAAGGTTTTGTCAAATTCGTTTTCTTCTTTCCTATTAACACGTTTTAATATAACATCCGCATAATAAGTTCTGACTTGTAAGCGCTTACAATAGCGTTTATTCTCTTATTTTCGGCTCTATCAGGATTGTTGTTAAGGACAAGGCATTCGATAGGTCGACCAAGAGAATATCCAACAAAACACTCAAGATGGTACAATCGTACCATCAGAAAAGAGAGCAGCAACTACTCCTCAACTGCAAGGAATGGGACATAACTACACAGTCTCGACCTAAATCCATTTCTTTATTTCTGTCTTCTATGAGGGTGATGGAAACCCGACAATTAGTCCGTGAGATGAGTCTTGAATGGCAAAGTCGTCATTTGTTTTAGAGCAAAAAATGAATACCAAATACAGCAGATTTTCTTGTGAAACACTCTGATAAATGTAGGTACATGTTCTCCTGAATGAGGTTTAATGACGGTAAAACGCAATTAAAACAGGTTTACCGATGCAGGTTAAGTTACCAAATTGCGGTTGATTCTATCTTCATTTTTCCTCGTTGCACCCATCCTCTCACACATTCTTTGCGCATACCCAGGTAACAACACGTTTTAACCCTTATAGCACTGGAATCGACTTCATTCTTATGCAAACAGGTTAGATCCAGGTCAGTCGCCAAGTAAATTGGCAGCTGGTCTGTGATCTAACCTATTTGCCACTCTGAGTATCTTTCCTCGTCATAATTAAGCAAATATCTAAGCTTTTGGGCAGAAGGCGACACAAAAAATCTCTTTTCGGAAAACTACCTAGCATTCTTAGGGTTAATATGCAAAAAAATTGCTATGTGGTAATTGGATTATCCACAATTTCTGTTTGACGACTGCACTCTTTTTCAAATTTTAAATTGCTGCATAATTTCTCCAAATAGCACTTTGAAACATCGCTAATAGATAGTGAAGGCTTAAAATTGTCATGAAAATGTGCCTTTTTTGCTGTGATTTAACATGTTGTTTCATAACCTATAACTCCTTTTTACCCAGTGTTGCTGCTTTTTGAGCGGCATCATGGCTTTAAATACATTTTTTTTACAGATACAGTGTAAAACCAACATCCAACGAGCTAGCCAGTTAAAAATAAGTCTTTGAAGTAAAGGGTTAAAATACCTCAGCAATGTATTTGTTATGCAACTGAACTTCGATAAGGAAAACTAGAAATTGACAAAGAAAGGAGATAATGTTTGCTTCGATCGATACGCATAACTAATTGTGAAATCAGTCCAGTATACTGAATAATCACTAAAGATTTAAGTGCGTGCAATGAAGCCCCTCCAACTTTTGTATGCGAGTGATATTAATCCCCCTGCATGTCTGTATAGGTGCACGTACACTACTTGAGGCTTAGCCTTATCTTTCTCACAAGGGTCTATGAAAGAATAACATGCATTGTTTGATTCAACATACCTTTTCGAAATGTGTGATTCTCCAGATCGAAATCAACAACCGATGACACTTGAAAACAGAAATATACATTTCCTTCGTGTTATTTGACAAATGTCAATCAACGGGGGTTTTCCCCCAATAGCTTTAGAAGGGATGGGGCGGTTAGTTTGGTGTTGGTTGAGGTTGGTTGGGGATTTGTAACTTGGACATATCACGGTGTTCTATAGATCGAATCAAGTCAAACCAATTTGCTCTAGAACTTACTTTGGATTAGTATTCCCCATTAACCCTGAAACCAACAGCGGAGGTCAATCATTTCCCCCCGGGGACCTATTTTTGACACGTGGTAAGCATCAAACATGCAACAATCCACGTATGTGTGCGACACTTTACCTCTACTTCACGAGAGTATATCAAAACCATTGATAGAAAATGGCATACAAATTGGTTTAAATTGACAAAAGCGCTTAATAGTGCTTCATTAAGTTTCGTTTCATTCCGTTATAGTATAACAAATGAATGATCCCTTATATTAAGCTACTCAACAGTCTCTAGGTATCCTTAAAGTGAAATCAATTTAGCATTGTCCTGAATAGTTTACAGCAGTAAACATTGCATTCAATTACGAAATATATTTGTAAGTCAAAATGATTTGAATATTGTGATAACATTGGGAAATTTGTTCATGATGAGCAAGTTCTCTTTTGCCACTGATTATTTTTATGTTTCTGCTTCAAAGCCGTTATTTGTTGCTCTTAACATGGTAAAGGGGAAATGATAAAATTGTTTAGTTGCTCACATTTTACATCTTCGTATCAGCTTACTAAATGGCTGTGGATCATGTAACGGAATGAGGTACACTGTATATGAATTTTTTGCCATGGCCCAAATGTAACTTTTTCTTCTGGGACTAGATATAACTGGATTGTGATGATTCAATTTCACATAGCCATTTCAGGCGGATTTATCACGTGACAAATGTTTACGAAAAATGTCCGAACAAGATGGCCACGCAACAGGTATATTTGCTTTTTTCAGCAGATTACTTTTGTTGTCCACTATTTTTTATACGCCATTTTCCGATCATCAACTTTCCGGTTCTGGTGGAATATGATAACCCATGGTTTATAACGGCGTTACGTCTAACACTGGGTAGGCGATAGGTGATGCTTTTAGACCATTAGCATCCCTTGACTCGAAATTCTCTGCAGGGTCTTGGAGCGAACGGCACGGCCAAAATGGAAACAACATTCACCGACGGTTGCGGGAAATAGATCGTCGGAGAACGACGCTAATAAAATGGTGAAAAACAAAATAATCTGCTGAAAAGAATGCATAAATACCTGACCATTCTTGGCTGTCGCCATTTGCAATAGGTTTTATACCGTAAACATTGATGATCACATGATCATCCCGTTCGATCTTCATCGTAATGGACAGTCTTGCTCTAGATTTTTGTACTTATCTAATATCGATTTTGAGGCAAGATCTTCAACTTCCAACAACTCGTGATTAGCAAGGTTTTTCTGCTCTTCCAAATGATTTCAAAACTCGTTTGCTCAGCAATTGCCTTCTTAACTTTATCTATAGATACAGGTATCTAAATATTATAACACGAAACTGGTTAATCATGCTTGGTTTGTAGTTTGATATTGTATTCATTAAAAGTAATTCTTCCTGGTTTTTTTACCCGTGTACCGCAACATCTAAAACGTATTATCGCTTACGAAGTTTGCAGAGAACTCCAAAATGCATTCGGATACCTCTGTATCCTTCGTAGGCGGTAATGGGCCCGAAACACTGCGGAACAGACACATGGGTATTTTTTTGATACAACTTACTTATACTGTCTTATCAAACAATAACGACATTTAACAATTTGGTTGTAGAAGACTCTGGAAAACAATTTGGGAAAAGAAGAAATTGCTCTTCCCTTGCGATTTCTCCTTTTCCCACAATGTTTTCTGCCCTATCAAAAGATTATATTTCAATTCCTACACATTCTAAAATGTCGTCTGCAAACTCTTTCAATTTGGGATAGTCGAAAATTTAATGTTTGGTAAAGGGTTAAACTGACCCATTGACCGACTTAAAAGCCTGAAAACCTTTATAAATCACAACGGATTGTTCAGCTTAGATTAATCGTCTTTACATCAGTTATTAGTGAAGCAAATTGTACGAATTGTATTAATAATATCCCAGGATAAATCGAAGACACAAAAGCGGGTGAAGGAATATTTCCTTTTCCTTGCATATAAATGATTGAATTTAGAGCGTGAATTGACCGTTGAGTTATAGAGTATGTACTTCAGAACACTTCTATTATTATCTTTAAATAATCACCGGACAGAAATTCAATATCTCAAAAATGTGATTAAGATCTCCTCAACCTATTGTTAAAGGAAGTGGTCTTGTTAACCCTTTCTCAAACAATAACGACATTTGACCACTTTGTTGCAGACGTCTTTAGAAAACATTGTGGGAAAAGGAGAAATTGCTCGTGACGAGCAATTTTTCCTTTTCCCACAATGTTTTCTGCCCTATCAGAAGATTATTTCCAATTTCATAACATTTTGAAATGTCTTCTGCAAACTCTTTCAAATTGGGACAGTCGAAAATTTGGTGTTTGGGAAAGGATTAAGCAGTAATATAAAATGTAACAATGCGAAAAGGTCACATTGTTTGGGTGGGATTTTCTACTATTACCCTGTCCGGATTGCTTGGCTGACATTTAAACATGAACATAGAGTATAGAGAATGCTTTTAGAATTGAACGCCTTGCTTGCCTTGTCATTACTGTTCGCTTTTGTCACAATGGTTCCAGAAGCTATCTGTTTAATACATGCACATGTTTATTGATACCATTAAATGATATCTATCACCTCAATTAAGGGGGGAGTAACAGCAGACGTGTTTTAATTGGTTCGAACAGAACGTTTCACCTATGACATTGTTCATTAACATTTGCTTTAAATGAATCATCTCGACTAACTTTTTTTGTTACAATTATTTTTAGAGGCTTTCGCTAAATGTACATAAACTGAATAAACGAACTAAGATATTGTAACATGAGGTAATCGGTCAGCCCAATATCTTACTCATTGGATCATTGATACTCAACTTGCTTTCAGAAAGGTTTAATGTTATATCTTAATAAGTAGACGATACCTAGAAAATATTGAGGTAGAAATAAGCCTTTTCCAGAAAACACACGTAAATCATTTGTTTCAACGCTTTTAAACATTTTCTTTAAAATCAAAGTAAACCGAAGCTTAATCAGGGGATACCAAAGTATATCGTGTTCATTTGAGATTGGACGATTCCAAAAGTAAAATGATTGAACCCATAGGTATGGTTAAAGAGTGTCACAGTGAACTCTGAATTGAGAATGGAAACTCTGTATTGATGGGCAGGCAGGCGTGGCGAAATATATACGAGCTGAATGAAATATGAACTGGGCAGGTCACGTTAAATACTGTGGTGACGGTTTGCAAATTGACCATCCCCGTGAAGTTAATCCTTAGAATGTTGGTTAATTTTCTAAAGATAGATTTTTGTGTCGTCTGCTTTCCAAAACATTAGATATCTGCTTAATTTTGACGAAAAAAGATACTCAAAGTAGAAAGTAGGTTAGACCACAGGCCAGCCACCAATTAACTATGCGGCTGGTCTTGATCTAACCTGTTTGAATACTACTAAGTTTGAAGTCGGTTCCAGCACTATAAGGGTTAAAAAGTTTAAGTTTTGGTTGAACAATGTCCTCAACATTTTGTTGTGAATTGTTCATGGCATACAAAACATTTTCATAAAAAAAACCGATATTCTTTCCCGATAGGTTTCTTTAAAACTTGACCGCAAATAATGCATTCGTAGAAGGGTTGAGGAAAACATACATCTAATGCATTATATACGCTTGGTAATGTTCTAGATCCTGTCAAAGATTTATGGCTAGATCTTTGTCGCGTAAAAAAGAAGTTGATTCTGATTTCAATCTGTGTATTTTACTGAATACATGACTTCAGAGAAACACGAAGCTTATAAAGATACGCACAGTCTTTGTTTGTTCGTAATATTGAATTTGACATTAGTTGTGTGCACTTTTCAAAAGGCGTTTTCCGTCAACTTAGTCAGAATCTAACATAACAAGATCTATTAAAATGTTCTACTTAAAACAAGCTTCAACAATTTTAACACGCATTTAATACAACCAAACATTGGATATAGTAACCCTTTGCAAATTGAAAAACAAGGCATAGTAGTCGACAGCAAATTGAATTCGAAAAGAAAATTTCAAGAGGAATGTATTACATTTAATTTACATATAACAACACCCTAAACGCATATACATGTACGATAATTATGATATATTCGTGTATAACACCTTTGGAAACAGCACTAGAATTAGAAAACCCAAGAAGATGACTTCATACAACTTTAACATGTGATCACTTCTTAGCGAAACGGTTCTTTACTTGAAACAGAACTTCCCATTGAAACAATGACATTTAAACTTGTCTTAATAAATCGATTTAAAAGGTTAAGGAAACGTTTTACATAGTCGGAACTGTGGTCTATATATACCTTACTTTTCTACTGTAATAATTTTTCCTTTAATCAGCTAAGACATTTGATATATCTAATTGAATAAATCATTGAATAAATCATTGAAAATAGAATTTTAAGTTGGCTTGTGCAATACTTCATGTAATGCGAATCATTATTTTCCTAATAACGTCCCTTCGTTACAAATGCATACCCGACCCAACAGAAAATACAGATGAAAGATAACGCTTTAGATCAGCATTTATGATTCCCCAGGCTGATCTAGGGTAACTTTTCGCACAGGTGTTTTATTTAGAGGAACGATGTCATGTGATACGAGTTCTGTTCGACCGTCCCTTCAGATTAAACAAAAGGGTATATAGATCATAACTTACTATGAATAGATAGGCAGTCGTATTGCAGTGTGAAATTTCAACTCTTACTCCAGATCTTTTATTGTGCTTTCCTTTTACCCCATAATGAATTAGTTTGCCGCATCGTACATCTAAATAGGTTTTGAAAAACTGTTTCGGTTGATAGAAATTATAGGAGTGTCGAAGCGTTGAGTTTGAAAACAGGGAGAACAACGCTGTGGCGTGAAGTAAATTACAACATACTTCTTACAAGCATTTTCTTCTTCGTCAAAATGTTATATCGGATCCCTTGCCGACAATTCGTTTAATAAAGATTTAAGGTGTCATGAATTAACTAATTACCATAAAGAAAACGTCATTACGCATTAAAATGTTTTTTGGCTGGCGAAAGAAAAGAATGTGCAAAGAATGTGTGAAAGGATGGGTGCAACGAGGAAAAATGCAGATTGAATTAACCGAAACTAAACATTCATACGTATTTGCTTTCAATCTCGTTTAAAATGTCTTAATTGGATTCAAACAACCTTTATTTCATATCAAGGGTAATATTCCAAATATCAATAACAGTGTCCACAAGAAAAGCTGCTCTTTTGGCGTTTTCTTTTTCTCTCTAAAACAGCAGACGTCTTTCTTTCTTGAGACTTATTACACGACTGTTTTGCGAATTTTATGTATGTCCATGAAAACACTTGCTGGTCATAAGACTTGAAATAAATGATTAAAATTGTACTCCGTTTCAAATATTGAATTCGTTATATAGCACGTGTCAGAACAGGATTCCGTATTCCTTCTACTTAATCGTAACTAGTATATAAAAGTTTCTATAAGCCAGGTCCATGGCTGTTTTTCGATAGAAACATACTTCTGTTTAAGATAAAATGCGAATGCCATGTCACAACGCCATGGTTAAACACAGGAATGTTTATCTGTCAAGGTTTTGGTTTCAAACTCAGAATCGTTCTAGAAACGTTTTCGTTGGTTCGAGGCACAAGTAAATAATCAGAATACAGCCATGCTGTAAAAGTCAATACCCCTTGTATATGTATCGTTAATGCGATGGTTGAATAAATGAAGATACAAAATGTATATCTCTTAAGGTTTGGGTTTCAAACTCAGAACAGTTTTAGAAACGTTGTGGTTCGTTCGAAGCACAAGTTAAAATCGCCAATGCTGTAAAAAGTCAATATCCGTTACCGTGATGGTTAATGCGTCCGCCTCGGGACGGAGAGGTCGAAGGTTCGGGAAATGTCTGTCATGGGACTTGTACCGAAATGGCCGGTTCGTGAGCCGCAAACCATTTACATTAATGGTTATCGACTTATATCTGCTTTGGGCCTGGCATAGTGATAGAAGTTGGGAGGTACTTGGTATAATCAGCAAAAGTGTCTCACAAGCCAAACAAGTTTGCCCTTTCACTAGGGTGACACTGTTATAAACAAACCCCTTTTTCTCAGCCTCATGCAATCCTTTTACAAGTGTGAAGGTATCTCTCGACATCTGAACTTTTGTTTGTTGACATACGTAACCTTATTATGAAAAGATGCTGAAAAATGGCATTCCTTAGACAGGGCGTTTTTCCCAGTTAAATGAATATGACATACTAGTATGGCCGTCAGGAGGAAACGTCGTACCTCCTTAATCAACATGACAGTCGTGTCGGTTTTTGATTTGACAACAACGATGTATTTGGATGCAAGTTACGCTTTTCTTGCGTTTCGTGATCAACATTGTTGAAGTAGTACCCCTAACGAGATTATTACCTTGGAGAAAGCAGTCGGTGACTTGAAATGGTTTCTGTGCAGTATTAAAGATGAAATTCTGTTAACATTGATAAATGTGCTAAATGGCGCAATTACTGTTGAAAACGATGTGAAACCCAAATCCAACCTACAAAACCAAATCCTTCATATAAATGTAAAACACTCATTGTTTTAGTATTATACATAGTACATGTTCCCTGGATGACCTACCACTACTAGACTTGACGAGATATGTGATGTTACTATGGGTGTGTCGAGGTTATCATGTGTCAGTACTTTGATTTTACATTTTCCCGAGATATACGGCAAAATGAAATACAGTTGAAAACCGTGAGCTTCGATAGAACTCATTATGAACAGATTCTTCTTTATAGCAATGATTAAAACTTTCAAATAATGAAATGTCGAATATTTCTATGTACCTCTTCTGTCACTTTGAAAACCTGTTTAACACATTACTAGAGACATAGATAACATTATGAAACATCTATGTCTCTGGCATTACTAAACAATATTGACATTTGGCCAGACTGATACAGACGGCTCTGGAAACATTGTGGGAAAAGGAGAAATTGCTCGTTAAGAGCAATTTCTCTTTTCGCAACAATGTTTTTGTCCTATCATAAGGTTATATTTAAATTGCATTACGTTTTGAAATGTCGTCAGCAAACTGTTTCAATCTGGGACAGTCGACTATTTGTGATTTGGTAAAGGGTTAAATGCAGTCTATTAAGATTCAAGAGAAGAAGGGTGAGGGTGGGTAATAGAACTGTCACTCGGGTGTAAGTCCATCAATAATAAACACACGCGAATCATTCGTTCACCTTCATCCCTAATGTGAAGATACGTTTGTAAAATGTTTCACTTACCCTGAATCTCTTTCCAAATCACGGATCTGCATTAATAATATCCTTATTTTATACGAGCTTTACCCTTAGAATGCTGAGTCATTTTCTAAAAATAGATGTTTGTGTCATCTGCAAAGCCTGACATATCTGCCTAATTTTATTGAGAAAAGATACTCAAATTAGCGAACAGGTTAGATCACAGGCTAGCCGCCAATTTACTTGGCGTCTGGCCTGGATCTAACCTGTTTGCATAAATATGAAGTATGTTCCAGCACTATTAGGGTTAAAGCATCTGTAAAGTTAACAGAAAATAGCTTGATATAACAAGAACTCGCTTATACAAATACAACATTGGAGGAAAGAAATATCATCTTAAGTCACAGCGTGGTATCTGCGACGCCAAATAAACTCCCAGGGAATACTACCCATTAGGTCTGGTCAGGCAGGATAGTACCATCAGTTTTCCGTTTATCAGCCTGGAGACTGTCTCTCATTGAAGGGCAATTGAATTGGTACCGAGTATTACACCACAAAGCGGAGAGGGCTGTAAGACTTAAAGCTGCTTGTTCACAGATCGTGAGGAAACTTGGAAATAAAACCGCAGATTATTTGAAACCTGTAGAACATAGGTTATGAAGTATGATTCGCTTTGGAGAATAGCTATTGGAAACACGATACGTACGTAATAAAAGTTTTTAGAGCCTGTATACCGTGAACTAGAATACATTCTGATCCAAAAGTGTTGTAACGGTTTTGTGATCTACCGCATTTTTATAGTTACATACTTTGATATATTGACACTTCCTGAATCAATTATACTTTCAATTATTGCTTTGAATCGTTTATCATACAACAATACAAAAATATTTTGTTTCAACGACACTTTATTTTGACTTTTAAATTTGATAAAATGAATGAAATAACTATCAAATTACTCGTATTTGACGAAGCAAGAGACGACAGAGGTCCCTATCTGCGTTATGGGCGGCTTCGTTAAATAACAATTGTCGTGACAGGTGCACTTAGTAAAATGTTAACCTTCATTACACTTTGGGTATCATTTGACAGGGCTGTTAATTACGTGTGCACATGCAGTCGATCTACTTCAACATGTCACCACACACACGCTGGAGGTCGACTGACTATTACAAGGACCGTTGAATAGAAATAATTGAAGAGGGACTTATTCTAGGAAACCTAACAGACTTTCTATAGAGCTATTAGGTTCTTTTGAAAAAGATTCATTGCTTAAGGACATGACTCAATTTCTATATAGAGAACTGGTACGTGCTTTTGGAGAAGGACTTTTAGCTTAGGAACATAACACAATTTCTCCATCAAACTATTACGTTCTATTTCAGACGTTTTTTTTGCTTAAGAATACAGCACAGATTTTCTATCACTTTTAGATTCTATTTAAGAAAGTTTTATTAATTATGAAAATAACGCAATTCCTCTATAGAACTGTTACTTCCTTTTGAAGGACTTATTTTTTCAGGAACATAATACACGTTTTCCATATAACTAAATGTATATCGTTCTGTTCCTGTGAACCTGCATCGACCATGTCTTTAGTTGTTATTCGTCAAAAGCTCTGGCAAATCCCCAGAGATGAGCACTTGCTCAATTGGAACACGACTAAAAGCATACAAAGCTTTGTTCGAGGCTTCATGTCACGTATGTGTCAAACTTTCACATAGGGTTATGAGTTTGTAAAGAAAATCGAGTTTATGTTTAACTTATTTATTTTACGTCGATTGTGATGGAAGCTTGAAGCGTATTAAACTCGCTCTCGATGACTGCTTTCTGGATATTACATCAGTACTCGCTCCTATCTGTGGGTTAGTCCAGACAATTGTCACATCGCCTTACGGGGTCGAAACCTGGGACTCTTGGTACAAGATGCACACGCTCTACAACTGCTCCACTGTCGCCTAAACGTGACCTAACAGAAACCCAGAACCATTTAGACACAGATCCTTAGTCAGATTCTAAGTGGATATGTCGTGGTAGCAGCTCATAACCTAGGGTTCCGTTTGTTAGATAAGTGAGTAAACAAGTATGTATGCCATTGAGAATGGAATCAAAGAAAACATCAAACATGAGTAATTTATATCAAACAAAGAATAATATTTATTCAAATTAATATCAATATGGGATCCCGGAACATAACATAACATAACATTCATAATAACATTCATAATAACATATATATTGCTTAAATAAAAATAACTTTATACAATTCATATAAACTATAGTCACGGCAAGTAGCGATATTTCAACCATATATCATTGTTAAAAGGTGCCATAACCTATCAACTTGTTGATTCTACAAATGATTTTAGACACTGTTAACGAATTATGAATGATTGGCACCAGTCTAAAGGCGATTCCCTGTTGACGACCGTCATCAATTTACAAGGTTTACGTAGTGGTGTCAAAGTATCGCATTCCATTTTAGTTAATAAATGAAATGCAATATTTTCGGTTTACAACAATGAGGTAAAGTATCGTGCTTAGAAGCCCGTTATAGTGAGTTAACTTCATTGCTCTTTGGCTAAAAGACTACATTTATTCCGTTGGAATTAAACGTTACAGTACTTTAAACCCATTTGTATTTATTCGCATTTGAGTTGTGTGTCCTGATAACACAGAAACTTGTCGAGAACTTCATGGTAGAAATACAATGCTCATGAAATATACGCATACATAGTACATTATAAAACAATGATTATTCATTCAAAGACATGTTGTCACATCGATTAAATACGATTTTTTAAGAAATGCCTTTGCTAGTGTAAGTAACTTGTCCTTGTTATGAATAGATCATTTGCAAGATTAGCTGTTCTGGATCGGCTTAAACAATCCACAGCGACTTCGTCATTTTCATTACCATCTCTAGACAGGTCTTGACCATATATAGATACTAGTCGGAATTCATTCAGTCTCTCCTATTAATCACTTGCCCAATAATAATGAGCTTTGATTGGTCAATGATCGACTCTCTCGAATATTGACCAATCAGAGCTCATAATTATGGAATATCTCCCATGTCTTTAATATGTGGAGGGTATTTAAATGTTAAACTCGCTAACCAAGTGAGTCTCCTCTAAGAGATTATGATAACAAAGGGCGACATTTGAACAGGACAGTTCTAACGTTTCCCCCCTATTACCCGAAGAATGTCTACTCTATTGACCTTTATGATTATAGAAATCGAATATTATAATTAGCGCGTACCGAGATTTCTGAATGAAAACTTACTCTCACTCCCTTACTCCGGCTTGTGTGGTATCTAGAATTCATAGCGTTATAAGGAAGGCATTTTAACAATATTCCTTTTGTAAAAACGTATTTCCTAACCCATTGTAGTTAAAATAAATGTACCATACTTAATCGTCAAAATAGGATGCATGTTGCACTTCAACACACCATCCCTGGATTTTGGTCAAATATAAGAATCGCAAATAATGTCGGTAGAAAATAAATCACTCTTACGAGCATTGTCACCCTCGTCCCATTCTAAAAGAACATTTTCTAATTCAATCAGAATTTTATATGACATGGCTCAAAAAGGATATTTTGTTTCAAACCAAAATTATGTCTTTTTGAAAAGACGATATATTCGTATTTTCTAGACAATACTACACACCTTAACTTATTATTTCATATGGACATGGATTTTAAAAATACTTGCAGCACAAGATTTTATAAACCTTTGCGACAAAAGGAGAAAATTAACATGATGAAGGTAAATTGTTTGGTTTTCCCTTTTTGTCAAATCGACTATAACATAATACCTTAAATGTCACAGATTTTTACTTTGTCCTTAACTTCTATTCTTTCCAAATATTTCAATTACAGGAAATGGAAATGAAAAATAAGCTTAAAAGAGTGAAATCCATAGACCACTCCTGTTAAACACAATGTATATGTGTTCGCTTGTAATCTATTTACTTTCTCGAATCAAAACGATTGAAAACCTCGTGGTCTGGTAGACCGAAAATCTTATAGTCTGGTAAATAAGTAACGATTTACCTTAAATGGGATTTTGTGAAAGGTAAAAACATACGACGGTCATGAAGCATCAAAGTCACATTTTCATTCGTATGTTATTACAAATGTGTAGAAACTGCCCACTGAGAGCAAGTTTTTCTTTAGTCACAATGATTTATTTTAGCTTTAGCTAAGAAATAAGTTAACACGAATATATATGAAGCAAAAGATTCACAAGATAGACTACCTTGACTTCTCGGGTCATTAACTCGATGGGCCAATGTTAAACTAGACTGAAGTTAGTCATTCACAAAAATAAAGCGTTTACTTTAGTCTTGCATGCAACCCTCGGACTGTTTTATTGACTTTAAAATCCCCGTCCTTTACCATTCATTTATAAATCGTTTCCATCAAACTAAAATGGCCTACCTTCTTCATTAGAATTAGTGAGATACGCCTTTATTGTTTGCCAGCGAATGTATACCCTTTGGATTATAAGGTTGCAAATAAAGAAGTTAAAACAACCATGCTTTTTTAAGGATAAACAATAATGCGTATACATTTTTTATTTTATTTTCTTATTTAGCTTGAGAAACCATCTACGTATTCAACATGTAATTTATATATCCCACGATGTTAAACACACTGTATGTTAGGGACATTTGCCTTGCACCGTATGCGAGTGAGAGGAGGGTGTGGGGTTTTAATAGACTTCTAAGGAGAGTGTTGACCATATACAGTACTTATCTAAGGATCTAATTTACTCCCATTCAATACCATTTCCTTAACTGGTCTCCCCTTTAATTAGCACACTAGAGGACCAGGGAATTGGAAAGGGACATTTGATACCGAAAACAACAACTGTAAATAGAAAATCTCACTGAATCTTATCTCGTAAGTGTTCGTTGGAATGGTTTACTTATTTTTCAGACGACTCTTAACCTAATCCTCAATCTTTGGTCTCATTCTAGGGCTTCTAAGTTATTTAGGAGCTTTAAATCTATAAAGGAATCAATTTTGTCGTTTTTTCAGACCTTACCGAATTATTAATGTGGAAGAACGTATTGTCTGATCAGATATGAAAGCAGGCGCACTGCTAAAGGCGACATTTATGAAACGTAAAAGGTAACAAATGATTATAACAAATGATTAACCGCTTCTATACGTATAGTCTGAATGGTAGAAGTCATGTCGACTAAAGGATAAATAGCTCAGTATGAGCAATTTCTTATTTTGTAACCATGATTTACCGTCATATTACTATATACATGTAGTCTGAGTAGGTAGGTCCTAAAGTTTGCTGCTGTGGATGAGTTAAACATGTATATATATGAAGAAACAGGTAAATAGTAATACAATCTAAAGTGTATAAAACGTAAATATATCCAACATTTAATAAGTCCCTGTACTAGTCAACAAGAGCAACCGAGGAATCCAGTTTCACTGAGAGTTGTAGCGAAATTCGATCTATATATATATATATATATATATTATATTCTAGTCTAGACGCGGACTTAATTTTCTCTGCAACCCATAAAGCAGAGTCAGGTGTATATTACAAAGCATAGAGAATATATGAGTGTTGTCTTGAATCGGAAATGCATTCAGACAAGGCGTTAGAATATTGTCCACCAAGTCGAAGGCGAATAAGATGATGATCCGAAGCCGAGCCAGACATTTTCTTTCCCATTCAAAACACCAACAATCTATACTGACAGTAGCCTGGGGTCCTGGCCCGTGTGTATACCCCAAGGGGTACAGAGTGCGTACAGAGACCACGTGATAAACTAAAGTAGAGCAAAAATGTTGTACAGCACCCTGTTATCAGTAATTGCATGGTTACAGGATAAAGTCCAATGTGGTGTACGAAGTGTAAGTATTGAACAATCCAATCTGCACACCAACTCGGAATGCGTTGGTTGTCACGTTAGGACTTTGAAATAACCATATGGCATATGCATTTTATCGTTTAAACTCCATAACTACAAGCTTTCAGAACTATAGCAAACGTTCGTTAAGTTCATATTAATTAATGCCCGCATAACAAATCGATGTTGGTCCTGAAACTTAACAATTATTCCACAACTTTCTGATTCGGCTGGCAGTTTTACTTTCGTATCATAATATATTTGATGTAAAAGTTGCACAAATTCGGTATATATATTGATGCTGTGTTTAAAATACAAAAGACTTAAATAGCACGCCTACAAGTTGATTGACACACAACAATACATTGAATAGCATTTATAAGATATTGAACAAATAGACTACACAATTACACTGTATGTAACCACTGTAGCTTCTTGATATTGCTCTTATATTTATATCTATATAAATTTACCTATTATTTTACATCGATTGTGAAAGAAAATTGAAGCTTCTTCAAAGTCACTCTCAAAAGCAACGCTAATTCTTCAACTGGTATGAATTGCAAACGATACACATGCATTGATCTGATCGTTCATTAGTTACATGCATCACGTGACCATGTTATCCGGTTGTTTCAATAACCAGATAACATAGTCACGTGATGCATGAAACTTGGTGCCAATGACATGACCTTGAATTATCTTGTAAGGTCACCATATTCAAACCACGAAACTGTCTCACTCCAAACACGTCCATCAGGATGTTTAAAAAGAAACAGTTTCCTGGTGAGTGCGCAGACGTGAAGTCATGTGACATGTACCATGTTAGAAAAAATAGTTGCTATAAATCATTGTAATTAAATGAGTTCAACATGACAGAGGTATGTCGAAAACGTAAATTGTTTAGGTCAAGCGTCCTTTTTACATTTCGATTTGACACTGTTTAAAAAAAACCTTTTTATATTACCGAGAAGCACACGACTGGCCCTGTATAGTATCCAAGAAACAATAGCTTTTTCCCGGCATGTTTAAAAAGCATTCATGTATACTAGATATGGGAGTTGTACGAGTTATATAGACAATTGAAAGAACGTTTGGAGTTCTTCATTAGACACTTTTACGTTGGTTCAATAGTCTGGGTTGGTTTCAACTTGATACACCCCATAACTCACGGGGTCATATTCCGGAACTGGTTCATCATGACGTACAACGTCTTGTGGTGGCATTTGGAACACCTCTCGTTTTGATTTACTCCACGCAGCATTTCGCACTTTGTTTCCCGATTGAAGATTGGCAACGGGTGCCTTCCGCGCATGCTCAATCTCGCGAGAGTTCATGTCCAAGTTGAAGTTTTTCACGGGTACCCGTTCCGATTCCGGAATCACCTTGCCTTGTTTTGGCGCCGTAAGGGCCGCTTTGATTTCGAAGCTCTCAGAGTCTAAACCCGAGCCCGCTTTGTCCGTCCTGACGGGCTGGTGAGATTTACAGTAAACAGCAAGGTCAAACGAGTCGCTTTGGCTGTGGAAAAAGTTTTTCAGCGTTAGTTGAGTGTGACATATCTTACAGCGGAAACATCCTTTGTGATAGACCACACCTCGGACTGGGCCCAGCTTCTCCATCGGGTACACTTTCTTCATGCACGAATAGCATTTATCCTGCGGGTACCGGGTTTGAATCTGTAACGGTTTACTCTGTATTGGTTTTATTGAGGTTGGGGAACGCAGGTCTCCGTTCATCACCACTTTTCCCAAATAATCCGGGGAGGTAGGCCCGGGGGAGGCATCCGACCATGTACTGTCCGGAGACTGGATACTGTGTGCACTGTGTACGCTATGCGGGGAACCAGGAATCGATGCTGACGAGGTACTGCTAGCGTCCGATAAAGGTGGAGGCGCTCCAGATGGTGGTGACGTCACGATTTGTCGCGGACGGTGCATGAACGTCGGCGCACCGTCGGGAGCGTCGCGGGGTTGGTGTTGATTGTTGTTCTGACTTCCGGGGGAATGTTGCGGTGTTGACGTCGACGATGAACTATACGTGCTGTTGGAGTACGCTCTTGGTGCGTGTTTCTGCTGTAAAGGTAGGTTGGTCGGTACCGTGGCATTGCGTTGTGACCCATTCATATTGACGTCCATGTTAGCGTCGTTATAAGCCGGTACTTGAGCGGGTGTACGTAACTGACCGTTAATCCCCGTATTAGGATAAGCCAGTGTATTGTTGGGTATTGTCGAGGTATTATTGCCGTTAGTTTGTCGGTAAGCGGTGTTTGACACATTAAGCGGAGAGGCTTGTAGCGTCTCCACGGGTGGCGACAGTGTTAGTCCGTTATTTACACCCTGGTATCCGGTCAGGGGTGCAAACTGATGGGCCAGTCCAGAGGTTGAGGCCGGTATAGAACCTTGCCCTGGGTATAGATACAATGGTAGCGTACTGGCTGGTGATGTGGGCGACAAGAGAGGCGTTGTTGTCGGTAAAACTGACCCACCGGGAGTCGTACCCGCCACCTGAATATTCGCCATTTGAGTGGTGAGCTGCTGTATCTGCTGCTGGTTGATCAGCTGTAGATGGGCCAGCTGTTCCGGAGTCAACCGTCGGAGGTCGTCAATCTGCATCGGTCCCGGGGCCAATCCGGGGAACGACCCGGAGGTGTTTAAGTTCCCGTTCCCGAGCATGTTCATTGAATTATTGGGATTAAAACTCATGTTGTCTACCGCCTATATATATCGTAGATTTTCCAATGAATATGATCGATTATTCCTCACGGTAATCCCGGAAGAACTTCATTTCTATAACAGAACAGCAGGTCGTCAATGTACACAACACTTTACACCTCGATCGGTTATCGTACCCCGTCTGTAATATAATAATATACAATACTATAGTATATACTTCACTTATGTTAATGACACTTCATAAGGTAGTCAATCGAACGTATTCACGGCTGTTTGAATTTTCACCAAGTAGATCGGTGAGTCGAATAACAACTGCCCCGCCTTTTATAACGATTAGTTACGAGACCTTAAAAGTCTCGTTCAACACAATTTCGGTGTTCTTATTCCTTAATATATCCCGTTTAGTTGCAATGTATATCCATGTAGGTTGAAATATATATAAATCCGTATTTTTGTTAATAATAAACAAGAGATATGACTTCTTTCATTAATCAAGAACCTCCGCACGTAACATTAAATACCTAAATATCCACAATAAATCCACGCAATTCGAATCCTAATGCAGTTATTCCGGTAATTCGCGAGTGCGGGCTTTAAACCTTACCACACTATGACCGATTTATTAATTGGCACGGTCCAATTAAACAAAAAAACTGACAGGTGTCCCGAGGGTTTTTAATAAGCAGCCTGTGTTTTCCACCACACGAGATATTTTTTCTTTCGTTCTGACAGTAAGTAGTAAACTGATCGACGACAAGCCCGCGTCTGAAATACGAGGCAGACCGCATTCATGGACCCACGCTTCACTGCGCCCATAAAAACCCATTACCCAGTGAGGTCTTATTGGGAGAATGTCAAAAGGGAAACCAGCTGTAAAGGAAAAATATCAGCAGCGACAGGCGACGACTTCTATCCAAGTTTTTGTACGAGAAACATGATGGCAAATGGCGAAATTTCTCTTTCAGAGCAATTTCGCCATTTGTCAACATGTTTCTCGAAGTCGTCTGCTGTGTTTCTGATAAAATTGGTTTATTTAATAGCGTAAATGGTAAGATATACTCGCTTCATACAATTACTGCAGTACTATTTCGTCGAGATTTATCCTTGTACTTCATAGTAATTCACTTTATAGCAACTGAATCGGATGGTTTGAAAAAAACACTTTGACAAAATGAGGATAAATTTGGCGAAAACGTAAACTTAAAGTTTCGTTTTCAATATATCATGTCACATCAATTGCTTTGAAGCAAGTTTTTACAACTCATATCAATCACTCACAATTCTGTGTCATATCTCATTTTGCTGTAACGATTTTGTTTCATCGTAATAAAGAATTTTTATCAAAATATCATATTTTCTATAAATTTAAAATTTCGTCTGGTGAAGCTTTTAATTTGGGCCAGTCATATGTTTTCAAAACGAGAGAACAGGATCTAAATAGGTATATATGACACTTATTTCGCAAATATGACATTTGGACTCGCCCTACTTTTAAGCAAAAAAGAATAATAAGACAACGTGTTATGATAATAGGCAATGTGAAACAATGAATCTATCACCGTCAACAGTAATTTTCCTCCTTTAAGCATTATCTAGGATCATAAAAGATATTTTTATCGTAGAGTGTATTATGAATATAAGGCATATCTGTTCGTAATAGTTGGTCCTTCTGCTCAAAACATTGTTAACTCTTTACCACCTGCAGACAACATTTATTTACTTAAAGCAGGCGACCTTAGAAAAGTTTTGTAAACATATGATAAACCTTCCAGTTTTGTTGTTATGGTCTGTGAATAAATCAAAAAAGCATTGTGGCAAAGGAGAAATTGCTTGTGACAAGCAGTTTCTCCTTTTGCCACTATACTTATTGAAAGTCGTCTGCTGCAAGACGGCAAAATGTGGCGGTAAGTAGTAATGTGTTAATATCGATTCTAGCAATTATTTTCATTTGTCTACAATGTTCTCCAATAGATACTCATAAAATGAAAAAAGATGCTAAATCATCCCTTTCTTCTTTTTGTTAGTAGTTCACCCTTAAATGTCAAAAATGTGGTTTTTCCGGTAACATATACGACTTGTCGAGTATGTTAAGGGTCTTTTCGATATATTGTTTGTTCGTACTTTGTGGGTAAAGAGTTAAACCCGAAGAATTCCCCCCGAAAGAATGCTATTATTCTTTCTATATACCCCAAACCTATATATCAGGTTAACCCATTAACCCATTACCAAACAATAACGACATTTTACCGTTTTGTCGCAGACGACTCTGGAAAACACTGTGGGAAAAGGAGAAATTGCTCATAACGAGCAATTTCTCCAGTTCCCACAATGTTTCCTACTCTATCAGAAAATTACTTTCCAATTTCATCACATTTTGAAATATCGTCTGCAAATTCTTTAAATTTGGGACAGTCGAAAATTTGGCGTTTCGTTAAGGGTTAACCATGGACTAAATAAGGTTGGTTGGGCTCGTCCAAAATCAATTCAAAAGTAAAAAAGTAAAAACATATAAAATGTCATGAACCATGATTACGTTTATGATTTGTATTTAGAGTCTTGAGAGATCGTTGTCATAGAAAAATGCTTGAAAATTTGTACGCATAAGTATTACATTTTCTTTAATCAAATCGTTTAACCCGTTAGATCATAATGTTGGGCATTGACAAATTTCATCAAAAGGCATATGGAACCCAGATTACAAATGGATAAATTCCTCATATCAAGCATAGGTACTTTTAACTGGGTTATATCAACCAATATCACACTGGGTTATATCAACCAATATCACACTGGGTTATATCAACCAATATCACACAGATAACTTCTATTACTTACACTCTTTTCTCGTTTTTCAGTTTCAATTTGGCCGAGTCGCAAAATAAGATATGGTAAGATGATGGATTGAAAAAAATGGTTTCAGTACAGTTATAAATAGCCTATTACATGAGGTGCGTTCACGAAACAGGCCGAATGCAAGCTTCTGGTCGCTGTAAGTCGGTTGTACGGTTTGGGTTTACGTCATTTCCTACTGAATTTTATATATATACTATTGGAGGTTCTCGTAAGAGGCGTATATATCTAGCAAACTAGTTCATTGCTTGTTTTAAAGTCACTTGTTCACAGATGAGAAAAAGTAAAAGTCAATATAAAAATAAATGTCTTTGAAACAAAACAGTTGTGTATGGTCGTATGAAATGCAATTAAGATTAGTTATTGAAAGCATTATTAACCTAGGAGTGGAAATACGTTTAAGTATGTACAGTCTATATGCGATAGATCTCAAATCTGTTGTAATGCTTTTAGATCCAAATAGTAATAATTCACTGCAATCAGGCTTTAAAACCGTAAATACTTACTTATTTTGCTTTCAATAGGTATTCCAAAGTGCGTATGATGCAAAAGTACAACCGTTGAACATTTTCAAA
Organism: Cerastoderma edule; assembly: GCA_947846245.1. Classification (NCBI taxonomy): domain Eukaryota; kingdom Metazoa; phylum Mollusca; class Bivalvia; order Cardiida; family Cardiidae; genus Cerastoderma; species Cerastoderma edule. The sequence goes on along the minus strand of OX401413.1, from coordinate 28,995,299 downwards.
GATATCAAGTTTGAATTTCCAAACTTCCTCACATCTGTGAACAAGCGGCTTTAACATTCTTTGGTTGGTATTCTCTTTGAACAAGCTTATGAGTACAAACAAACAAATGCTTTTTCTATCAGTTGAAATAATTCGCGTAAAAGACAAAATTAACCTTTATAGTTCTGGAACCAACTTTATACTTACACAAAAAGCTTGGATCCAGCCTGAGATCTAACTTGTTTGCTACTCAAAGTAGTTTCCTCATCAATACGTTTATATTTAAAGTTTTGATAAACAGACGACACGAAAATATATTGAACGAAAATTACCCAGCAATCTAAGAGTTTAGCCCATATAAAGATCACAGTGTTATGACAGTCAGTTGTACCTATCTATGTTTACATAAACTTTCCAAATTAATGACCATCTTCGCGGTCGCTGTTATCCTGTATCTTGTTGTGTTTCTTATCAGGATCTAAGCCCAAATATATTTACAAAGAAAAATTCGTTCTAAGGTGTTCAATAAGTTCTCTGTCGCAGAAAATGTTGAAAACCTTGACAATCAATCAAATTGAATTGCTAGGAAAACAACTATCAAATAAGTAATTCTCATAGAAAATATATGGAGGATATTATCAACTACTATTCAGTTTTGGAAATAGTTTGAATTATAGAAATATCGAAATCCGTGATAGTTCAATTTCTTATCCTGAATGCATTTTTTTTTTTTGCTGAACGAATCGCGTGCTCAATATGTATCAATTTACATTACATAGCAGCTGTATGCCTACACGTGTTTTTGAAATAGGGAACTGTATGTTTTGTTCTGTTTTACTTATAACGTGCATTATACTTCAAGGACTTTGCCCATATCTTCTCGGATATTAAAAAGGGCACACGTTTTATAATGAGTGAAAGTGGTTCAATTCTAACTTTACACAGAAGGTATTGTGACGCATGGCACAAACTGTTTTGTGTTTCCTTCTTATATTACAACGGTTTTCTTATCATTTTTCCATGCAATTATGCTTGTTTAAAAGGCATATGAGGCGATATGTTTCAAATACAGTTGTCACAAATGGAGACATTAATCTTTAGAAGCAATTGCATATTTCAACACAATAGTTTCTATCCAATGTCTTTACAAAATGTCTTAATAAAATTACAAGTATTCGTGTTTTACGATTATCGTTTGTTGTTGGTTTCAAATTGGACAGGTTTCAATGGCCAATTTGAAGAAACTGATATATGTTTCTGTAACAAAGTCCAATGTGAACATTATAAATGAATGATAAATATGCGAAAGCTTATACCTTTGTACACAAACTGTATGCTGGCCTGGGTACCGTTTTACTAACCAGTTTACACTTGAGATTTGCGTAAGTCTAAATCAACAATTCCTCTTATTTCAATATTGGATGAAGCAATATTGCAACGTAACACATCATTGGAATCGTCTCTCCGAGACGCTTCCAGTGACGTGTCACATTGCAATAGTGTACTTTAATTGAAGATACTATCCATGTTTATCAGTTATGACTTACGCAAATATTTTCCGTAAGTTGTTTAGTAAAACGTACCTGGAGTGTATCTTATTTGAAAGCATAAATGGGAGGGAAATTTCTCATTTGACCAATACTCCATCCTTCTAACAAGCTAATCTACCAGCAATGCTGTATTTTCCCTTTTCGATATTTAGCCATGAGGAATGTCTAGACAAGGGTTAAAAGGTTAATACGGTACGGCGTAAAATCTGTGCATTCATTCGGAAGCATTTGTTTTGTTCGTAGGCTAATCTGCACAACTTAAGTATAAAGTAAAACATAGCCATTTAAAAGGTGTGTTGGTATTAGTGCGAAAACAGACGCCAAATCGATTTGGCAAATCTAAATAAAAAACAATAACAACAATATCCTCAAGCCTAAGCGGTTTAACGCATAACCCATGTATCGTTTTTGTAACCTGTCCAAATTCAAAGCCTTGGCAGACCACTATATACAATACAACGCGTTATACTCTCAACTCCCCCATCCCTCTGTAGGATTTTTGCCCTGTGATTTATCCTCTTCCCACAATGTTTCTTGCCCTATCAAAAGATTGTTTTCAATTTCATCACATTTTGAAATGTCGTCTGCAAACTCTTTCAATTTGGGACAGTTAAAAAATTTGGCGTTTGGTAAATGGTCAAGCATTAAAACTAATTGGTCATCTGAAATCGAACGCGTGCTTAACGTTTTTGCCCAAATATAACTTTAAACAATAATTTTTAGTCAAAACCTGTACGCTGTCTCAAGTGTTATGATAAATGGTTAAAATGCGACGTCATAAACACGTCTCACATATCTTTCTCTACAGAGTATAAGTAAAGTATGAATTCGTTATTTTTTTAAAACGCGGGTCTGTGGGCGTTTCGCTACCGAAATTGCGAAATGTGCCTTAATCAGCAACTTATTTAAGCAAAGGGTAAATATGTGTAAATATTCAAATAAATAAATCAAATGCGAAATCAAATTAACTACGCTCTTAAACTGCAGACGGTTTAATGAACTGGCAAATTGCACGTAAGTTATCAACATGTGAATATCAAATCATCTTTTTTTTTTTCAATTCTGAAATAGATGAAAATTGATTGTGACTCGTCCAAATTCAGAGCCTCAACAGAAGATGCTAGTTAAAGAAGACACGTGGTATTAACCTATTTCTACCGTTTTGGTGGTAGACCTCTCAGGAATTACTTCTGGAGGTCGTTGTACTGTATATAAAGTAGTTCATGAAAATTTAGAATGTTACTTTGTGTTTTGATTATATGCTTTAATGATACAAGAGCACACGTGCCGAGAGGTCTTGTGGAGAACTAGATGGGGACGGCAATTTCCTGAGATAAGAGTGATAACCGAGTTTTTAAATCACAAGGCCCCTCCTTGTGGATCCGAAATTTGAATATAGAAAAGAAAGAACAGAACTTTAGTTTACGACCTGTACAAAGTGCATCATCATAAAAACATAACATTGAAAACCAATATATCAGAAGGTGTATTAAATAAAACAAATTTCATGAGGATGAATTTAGAAAACGATGTAGTTTGGCTGCCGATGGTTTTACCCAGAATGATGTGAGTGTTAGTTCACCTGTGGTCTTAAGTCGTGCTAATAACTTCTCAGTAGCATTGCTTGGTTAATCATGGATTGGAAAATATCCTTTATCTTTCCGCCCATAAAGGTCAATCAAGACGGATAGAACCATCGACACTCGGTAGTCTGTCGGGAGACTACTGCAACATATGAACTGCAGAGCGGGAGAGGTTGTGTGGTTTAAAGTTCTTTACTCAAGCACCTAATTCATAAGCGTCATCTCATCAGCATGATTTAGCCAATTCAGGTTACAGAATCTGAATAATTCATAAATCTTTATTAGGTTGGCATCGTAAAGTCACTCAAATAGTATCTGCGCGATGAAAGTAAATAGTTACAAAACAACAAAATGTTGCTTTTAAATCGCACACCTTTACACAAGACGGGCCTCAATGTAAATGTTTGATTGTATTGCACCAGTTTTTTTGACAGCCTACCTACGACCCATGTAGATAATCCCTTACCACACAACACTTATAGATAGATAGATATTTCATTTTGGTACAAATATAAGCTTGCAAAACGATTGTAGACGAAACGTATGGATTCAAACAATTCGCTATGGTAACATATACGTTATTGCCCTGGTAGCTTAAGAAATATTGTGAGAAAAGGCGAAATTCCTCTCATGAGCAATTTTGCCTTTTCCCACTGTATTTCAAAAAAATCTTCTTAACCAGACGGGTGAGATTCGTGAAATACTTGTTAAGGGTAAGTTAAGCATGTCAAAGCCCTCCAAATAAAACGTACCTCTTATTTATTGCTTAGCAATATGGATACCACATGCAGGGTAATTGCGAATGTTTGAAGATAAACTTATCGACCCCCACAATCTTGATTAGGATTTATCATTTCTCTCTTCTTTTTTTTTTTTGTTTTTTTTTTTTTCCAATTTCCAGTTTTATTTCTATCGTTGTTAATATAATAGGAAGTCGTGGGTTCGATTCCCGCGAGAAGCGGGATTTGCTTTGCGTTCTTTCATGAATCCACATTCGGCGAGTACTGAATACATAATATTTTACAGGAAGAAGAGTTGAGAGTTATTAAAGTAAGTTGTAAGATCCTGTTTCGCGATCAATCTGGAATAAGGAGTTAAAAACATCAACTAAAAAGTGTCGCACCGAAAGAGGGATGTGATGATTGAAAAATGAACAGGAATAAATACAATGAACCATACGTATAAAAACCGTAGTAATGAATAATTGAAGCTTTCTTGAACACAGATGCTTCAAATTAAAGTGACTTTTTTCATGAAGGACATGTTCTACGGTTTTATAAGAAAATAATCCTTTCATAGAATTTTCTAATTTTTTGATATGTTATTTAGAATTTTATTGTAAATTCAAATATGAAAAGAAAAACGTAGGTCGACGAGTTAGTTTTTTTTTTTGTAAAATGACAGTTTCCATAGTAACCGTTTTGGGCAAAAATATCAAAATGACCATACCATCTTCAAAGATGTAACTAGAATATTGATACATTTCTCACCATCTTTAAACCCGTTTGGTGAAGATATAACATTCATATTGCACGTTAAACAAATTTTAATTAAGATCTAATTTTGAGTCACCCAATTGCCTGGAAGCAATCAGCGGATGTTGTATAAACCATTATCACGCAGGTTTTTGTATGTAAGTTCTAACAGTTGACTGTGCATGTAACGATATGCGAATTGATCAAATGAGTAATAGTTTACCATCATAGAACTAGACTTCAGGCATTTAAAAAAAAACATTTTACTCTTTTTGAAACCAAAACACTGATTTTATATCAGCCTGCTGCCCATACACTGTAGGACCCAGCAAATAATGATAAGCCAATCCCTACCAATGGTAATGTTCAATTTTATTGCGTGCGTGTGTTCATCGGAAAAGATTGAAACCGTTGGAAATGCATGATGCTTTTTCGTAAATTCTCCTCTGCTATAATTTTCTAACCCTTTCCCAAACAACAAATTTGATGAAACTGAAAATTATTCGTCAGATAGAGCAGAAAACCTTGTGAGAAAATGAAGAATTGCTCGATACGAGCAATTTCTCCTTTTTCCCACAATGTTTTCTAAAGTCGTCTGCAACAAAGTGGTCAAATGTCGTTATTGTTTGGGAAAGGGTTAAATGATGTTTGCTTAAGAATTCTACCAGAGAAAATGTAAAAACGAGGTGTCATAGTATTTTGGGTTGAGTGACAAGGTAATTACGTAATTCACGTTACGTATATTTCACTTAAAACACTATTTTTCATATAAAACGATGGCAAGATATTCATCTAGGTCGCATGTTTTACATGCTTGGATTATTTAACTTTTAACCGTTCGTCATTTCATTTATGTCGTCTGATGTTGAAAAAATTCGCCTACAAACATCTGAATTCGAATCGGGAGATATGTATACAGCATGGCAGACAATATTGATATTAAAGACGAAACTACTCGTGTGAGAGATTTGTTCTTTTACGATCAGCCATTTCAAAGGTCTATATCAGCATACATGTACATGCATTCCCGTGAAATGTGATTTTCTTACAGTTTTTGACACCCCCCCCTTTCAAATATTTTTGTATGAATTTATGTAAATTTTTGTAATTGTTAATACATTGTGGCGGACGATGAGCATTATCAAGTTCAAGTCCCTATTCGAAAGAAAAACCACACATGAATTGTTATATTATCTATATGTTATCAAACGACAATATGATTAAAAGGAAAGCTTTTTAAAGACTTAACCTTCTACAAACGAATTAATGCAAAAGTATTTATTTCACATCGATTGTGAAACAATGGCTTATAACATTGATTGCTAAAAAAGGTTTTCGAAACTTAGATTTATCACTCGAGAGTTAGCCTGGACGATCCAGACGAAGATGTGTCATTCCATCATACTATGTAATTACAACTTGGATCATCTTGGTTACTTGAGAGTCTGCCTTTTGGGTGAATGGCCGCTTCTCGTACGGTGTGGATTTATGAAAAATCGCAAAGTGGACATACTCTTAGGGGAACTCGAATCCACGAAAGATTATCTTTAATTTTTACGATATGCAATCGGTTAGAATGTGAAGAAACAATGTTGATTTCACATAAGAAGTAAGAGCCTTGATAAAAACATGTGTATCTCCAAATTATCATTTTCTTATCACAACCGTAGGCCTAAGGACTGTCTGAATACCTCGACTGTCGATTGGCCTTTTGGGCTCGATTGGCCTTTTGGACTTATGCCTTGAAATCATTATTCCTTTTGTTTCAAATCCTGAAGTCGGTTTTTCAGAATTTTATAATCGGCGGTCTTCCGACCGACTAACAGTATGCCATTGATTCGTCCCGGATACAGAGTGCTTAAGTGCAGTAAAGCCAGTAGTCTTCCTTCATCGAGTATAAGCTGGGTATTGCAATATAACATAACTAATGTTGTTGCGATGTAAAACCCCAGGAAACAAAATCATTTCTCTGTCCCTCGTAATGGTTTAGTTTAACCTCATTTATTTTACAAATGAAATTCACCCTCGCCGACTGCTTCCTGGATATAAAAACAACAACTTGCACCGACTTGTGGGCTAGTCTCACAATTGCCTTCTCGCCCGCTAACAGGTATCGCTCCGGAACCCTCAGTACAATAGGCCGACGGCGGAGGATTAGGAGGAAAAAGAAAAAGGGGGAAGAAGAAGGGGGAGAAAAAGTATAAGAAAAAGAAAAAGAAGAAGAAGACCTGTTTTGAAATGATACAGACCATCTGATATTACAGCGAGTATATTTGTTACCGCTCTATTTTTAGCCATTTACTATTCTTTTAAAGCGTTAAGATATATATCAGAACGAAACTTCAAACGTGATTGTATCCCGTAAATGTCACTGTGAATAATGGTTGAAATGTTACGTTTGGCCGACACCTGTTTGTCGACACCTGTTTGTCGACCCGATTGTGTTAAAACACGTAAAATATATAAACAGTTGTGAAGTAGACACATTTGTCGTTCCTCGAAATATTGTCGAAAATATTCAAGAAAATTGGTGAAATCTTTTTGATAAAAGAAGCACAGTCATTGAGAACAATCAATGGGCAAATTTTGCTTTTGTTTGAAAGTCTTAGATCATTTAAGCAATGTCGTCATCACACGGCCATCGTATGCCAATTGTTTGGCCACCCATAACACACTGAGCTATGTGTGACTAAAGAGATGATGATGATGATCAAGTAGAACGTTCAACTCAAACCTTTCATAACTTCTACGCAGTTTTGTGAATGATCTACAATAGTATTGCATTATTGGCCACACTATTTTAAATAGGTAAATGCTTCAAAAAGCCTTAATCATCGCCTGAATTACGAAAAGGGAAAGAAAAGTGGCTTCAAAACACCTATTAAACTTTAGTCTAAGGAACGAAACCATAGGCTTACACTGCTGCCAATTGATTAGTTTGAAAAGAAATTCAACAAAACAATGTAGTAATTACTATGACCCTACTTGATACTTGTGCGTCAATCAAAGGAAATCGGCCAGTGAGTTGGGAAGAATGTGCCATAGAACAGCTCCGAGAGCACCAACAAGATGCGTGAATATGCCAACTGACACACGTCAGACACGTAACACATTATTAGCTCAGCAATTGTTGAAAGCGCCGGACAAATACTAATTTCTAAATGAATCAGTATGTCAGGTAGATCGGAAACCAGCTTTTATTTAAAAAACGAATGCTAAATGCAAATACTCATACAGAGAATTAGAAATTGTTTGCACAATAATTTCACACCGTGTGTGTTTTTTCTCTCTTTTTATGATGCTCTACTTAAAATCTCCTTCTAATGCCATTATTCGTTATGTGTTTGCTTTGGACGGCAAGGCCTCCGTACAAGATGAAATAGAAGCTAAATATATCCTGGCCTTGAAGCGTGCACTGTGATGATAAATTAATTGACTTAGATATATATGAATTCATTGTTTCTAGCGCCGCAGGCTGCAAAACAAACGTGGGTGGGCCCATTACTGATAGACCTGCACATAATATTAGACAATCGTGTCAAACTGACATGTTTTCAACATCGAAAAGTACGCGATTGTCTCCTAATTGAAACATAGCGGAAGTCTCTAATGATTAAACCATCGGGATTCGGGATTTTCATACCTTGTAAGTATTAACCCTTATAGTGCTTGATAGTTTTCTAAAAATAGATTTTTGTGCTGTCTGCCTTCCAAAACCTTAAATATCTTCTTTACTTTGATGAGGAAAGATACTCAGAGTAGCAAACAGGTTAGATCACAGTCCAGCCGCCAAGTTACTTGGCGGCTGGCCTGGATCTGATCTGTTTGCATAAGCATCAAGTCGGTTCCAGCACTATAAGGGTTAAACCTTGCATATTTGGAGGTCAAAGACTGTTTACGGTGCAAAAAAGAGAGAATAAAATCACAGCGATCACTCCCCTGTTGGCGTTCGAAACGTGTTCAAACGAAATAATATGTAAACCTTAGAATGAACGTTTTAAGTTAACAATGAAATGTCCAAAAATATTACAGAACGAATTGTTCTTGCTAAGTGCATCTCCTTTCCTGTTTGTCGTGATTTCCCCCCATGTATTTCCCCATGTAGATGAATTCGCAACGACATTAATGGGAGAGCGTATCGATTAATAGATACTTTGTCATTTGACATCTTTGTTTATTCAATTGACAACAAATTTCGAGATTGTAGGCGTTATTCATTTTGACGACGGCAATGTGTGACGGTGTTGACATGTGACATGTCCCCCAATATTCACAATGGCAAATGAAGATATTTGAGAGAAAAATGAAAGAAACGAAATTTAACAGCAGAATAAAAATAAATGTGAATTTTTTTGCTTTATCTAATACCAATTTGCCTTTTGTCACGAATAATAACCAAAATCTTTTTGATGTCATCATCGCAAATGGCAATCTGAACACATAGGGTTTATCCAATGAAAACTCAGCTCACAAAATACCAAGGAAGTCTTCATTGATAAAAACAGTGGGGTAAAACGTGTTCTAAGGAGGCAGACTCAATATGTATTGTCTTTAATTGTTCGCTAAAGCTTGAAGAATAATTTAATTCTTTGACGAAGATACATAGTTGAACCCGTGGCCGTGACAGCCTGGTCGCTGCCACTCTTTATTTAGATCAATAGATCTACAATTGATTTCCGCGTGATATCGAGACCTGATATATCCATTTCTTTTTTTTTTCTTTTTTTTTAATTAGAGATACACATTTTCATACGCTTTCTTTTAATTCGTATAATGTTATTGAATTTGTAAATGCATGAATAGTCGTGAAAAAGTTTAGGAACATTAATTCTTAGACCAGTCCTCATCTGAAGTTGCCCCCTCCCCCATGTTGAAAACGCTCCTACGCCTATGTGCAACAGCAGAAGACATGAATAACAAAACGAAATGATGCAATTATATGATAATTGGTAGAAAGAAATGATACAAAAGGATGAATTACTTATCTTGAGAAATTTATTCTTTTATCGAAGTGAGGTTTTAAGTCTTCTGTCGCAGTTGCGGTACGCTGGTGTATCATGTTGTTGAATTGAACGCTTCGACTACTGACGTATGAAAGAACGAACTTTATTAGAAAGTTACAAGAAATCATAGGGACAAAGATAGAACGTTCGTGCAAGGACACTCATCAGTCCTCTCCTGCGAGTGGGCGGACATTTTAGAGGGCTAATTGGTTTCATCAAAGCGAACTACGACATTGACTGATGACATATATAGGTAAATAAGTTTAATAAGTTTCTTTTTAAATACAAATGCAAGTGTGGCTAAAAGGTAAACAAAACACGTTTTGGGGGGAAACTGTTATGCCCAAAGTAGATATTGCTTCCCTGAGCAACTTATTCTTTTGCTAAAATACTTTCTAAAGTCTCATTCAGCAGTTGATTCCAACTAAACTGAAAGCGTCAGCAAACACCATAGACGAAATTGGAAAAGGATTTGTTTATCTGTGGTCATTTGTTGAAACCATGTTGGCTTTACATCATAAACAATTATGTTGTGATGCCCGACATAGAATGATGTAGGAAGACTATATCTTACTGCCTATAAGGGCTGGTCAAGCTGGGTAAAACCATTGGCATCTGAATTTGGAAGTCAGTCATAAAAAATCCAAATGCCGTCACCGGGATTTGAACTCATGTGGGCATGTACTGTGCCCTAACCACTAGGTCATGGAGGCCAGGCATTTGAGCTCAGTAAAAATGGATTTGTTAATATTATAAAGAAGAAAGAACAAAAGTATAAAGAGGCAGATTTATTTTTTCTTCAACAAAAGGAATGTTTCGTTTTCTCTATTCAGGAGTAATCTATGAATAAAACCCAAATATGAACTGATGACATATTCTATAATATCAACAGTGACAAACTTAACATTCATATAGATTAATAGATGCAATACAACCTAATAGTTCAATGTAAAAATTTAATCATTAGCATACATTTACTGTACATATTATTAAATCATAACTATACACATCAGTGTAGTATTGAGTCATAACCATACACTTAAGTGTAGTATTTGAATCATTATCATACACTTAAGTGTAGTATTTGAATCATTAGCATACACATAAATGTTGTATTTGAATCAGTATCATACACATAAGTGTAGTATTTGAATAATTAGCATACACATAAGTGTAGTATTTGAATCATTAGCATACACATAAATGTTGTATTTGAATCAGTATCATACACATAAGTGTAGTATTTGAATCATTATCATACACTTAAGTGTAGTATTTGAATCATTAGCATACACATAAATGTTGTATTTGAATCAGTATCATACACATAAGTGTAGTATTTGAATAATTATCATACACATAAGTGTAGTATTTGAATCATTAGCATACACATAAATGTAGTATTTGAATAATTATCATACACATAAGTGTAGTATTTGAATCATTAGCATACACATAAATGTTGTATTTGAATCAGTATCATACACATAAATGTTGTATTTGAATCAGTATCATACACATAAGTGTAGTATTTGAATAATTATCATACACATAACTGTAGTATTTGAATAATTATCATACGCATAAGTGTAGTATTTGAATCATTAGCATACACATAAATATTGTATTTGAATCAGTATCATATACTTATGTATAGTATTTGAATCAAAAGCATACACTTTACTGTTATAATGAATCAGTTGTTTGATTACTGCTAGCAAAAATCTCAGACACAAGCCCCTACTTTGTTCTCTGATTATATAGGTAAAAACATATTATGGCTAAGCCTGACATAATTAAACATCAAGATAAAATATCGAAAATCCTCTGAAATTAAACAAAACAGTACGTAATAACAATATCATTATGTGTTTATGTTTCTCTACAAAAATATATTTTATGTGCCATTTTTAGTTTAAATCTACTCTTTTATACATCAATAACATATAAAATTTGCTCATAATTATAACATTTTAAAAATCTATAACAGTACACTATACAGGAGTTGTGTTCAAATCAAAAACCAATGTGGTCACAAAATGTTTTATAATCAAGCATGCATGAGAGCAATAAGTTAATGCCATCTTAATCACTCAACATGTAATAAGTGTTATAGGTTTAAGCATTTAAATCTCACAAGCAATTTGTTTGTTTCTATGATGTTTGACACCCTATCAATAATTTTACAGTTATGTACTGACTTTCCTGGATCCACCAGTACTGTGCTAGGGCTCTGAAGTGACTTGCCAAAGGGTAAGAACACGGGACCCCCATTATCTCAGCCTGCCACCTTAAACCCGTAGGACCCTTTTACAAGCAATCAACCATACAATTTCCAAACAACATACAAATATTGTTTGCTTTATCAAGTGCTAATCACTCTGTTCATGTAATTTTAAAGAAAGGACTTGAAAACATTGCAAAAAGATAATAAATAAAACCACTTCAGAATAGTCCTTAAATCACATTACTCTTATTTTTACTACAAATAACCAAGTTCTCTTTAGCGGAGCAGTAATGATAAATGAGTATTTACAAGAGTTTTTTTCAAGATTTTTACCGTTTTACATATAGTACTTCTACCATACGACTGGATTAACAGTTGTAACAAAAAAAAAGCAATTATTTAAAATAAGCATTTTTTTTCTTTTTGTCACAATGTCTTGGTCTTGAATAACAAGTCATTTTTTCCATGTGTAGCCTGCCTCTCTTGATTCAACGATAAATTCCTTGGTGAGTAAACAGGATGGACAAAGAAGTATGGGTATTAACAATGTATAAAGGTATATACACTTGAGCAGCATCACATTTGGTGTATGCAAAGTGATGCCTGCTGCTCTTTCACAGCATTTCAACTCAACCCCCTCTTTCATAATAAGTCACTTTGATACATCTGCATGAATTATTAATTATTATAAAGGTATATACACTAGAACTATATCAAAATTGGTGACAGCAAAAAGATGCCTGCTGTTCATTCACAAACCATCATTCTGACCCCCTTATTTAATAACAAGTCACATTGATAGATCTGCATAACAACTTAAGTAAGGACTGTGACCAAATGAGAAATTACTTGTATAAAGCATTTCTTTCCTATTGTTACAATGGTTAATCACAAACATAACAACATTTTAAAGATGTTGTTATTTTCATACTTAAAAAACTGTTGTTTGCTGCTGGTTTCAATTTGGACCACAAACAAAATTCTAGAGGGAGGATTCTGTCTAATTATGTATGTAAAATAATATACAACGCTGTTTTTAAGTAAAAGAGATATACCTGTACCAATCTGAACACATCTCTGAAAACACCTCTGAAATAATAGTGATGACGCCAATATTCCCACGAGAATGACGTCACTTTACTTTCGTTTATAAAAATAGATCTTAAATGTGTAATCTAAAAAGTTGTCAAATTTGATTGAGGAAACAACTAAACATGCCACAACAACAATTTCGCCATTTCGTATGAGTTACTAATAAAAAAATGATTAAAAAGGGTGTCCAACACCTCCATACACATTGAACTACTTAACGTGAATGCTTAGAAAATGTGAGAATTGCCGGATGCCGAGTTACCCGAAAAATTGTAACCCTACACTTATTTCCGAGGTGTATTTCACAGCTCACGGAAATACCCGAGTAGTTCCGATTGATACCTGTACATGAAAACATACTGACCAAAAGAGAATAGACCATATTCTGCCAACAAGGCTGCTGTAATAATATGTCAATAACTGTATTAGTAATTTGCTTTCCATTAATTAAAGCAAAATAAGTATCGGTTATACTTCCTTTTGGCACAAACTCCAATAACAATTTGTAGAAAAATAATACCAGCTAATGCCAGAGTTTGTAGAAATAATATAAAACCAATAATTCTTCTTTTAGAACAATTATGATACATAACCTTTATGCAAATAAAAAAAGATAACCATACATTTATTTGTCTTGCAATGATATTCAGCGTTTTCAAACACAGGATAATCGTTTTCCACAATGTATTCATACAATCACTAAGTAGAACAAATTTACATTTTCCTTAATTTTGCATTTCCACAAAATATTGAACAAAAACTCAGTGGTCTAGATCCATTAGGGTATTCTAAAAACCATCAGACAAACCTTCAAAATGATTCTAAAGAGTACCCACAATATAGGGTCTAGAGAAGCACTTAAGGTAAGGCCTTGGTAATGGAAAATACGCATCAGCTTCCGTTAATGAATAAGTTAAAATATAATTCATGAAATATCTATCATTTCAAAGGCATTCACCAATTTTCAAAATTTGTCTGATTTTGACTTTAAATTTACAAAATGAATATCAACGATTTTGTTATTCAATACAAGTTGAATACAAATGCATTAAGTATTATTCACTAGTAATTTTCAAATTATAATTAAAAATCTTGATTCAAAACTTTTTAATTAAAATGCCAATACTGTAAAAATGTTAAAGAATTAAAATGCTTAGTATATTAATCCGACATTGAATCGGAATCCTCATAAAATGGTCCAAAAGTGAAGTTACTAATTTGTGATGCACAGCTCTCTGATGATAATGGCCTTCTTACGGGGGCTTCTGTCTGTGTGAGATGATGTACAGTCTCAATGGCCCGCTGAATAGCACTGGCTACTTCATCACGTCCAATTATACCACCAAATATGAGAACCTGTAAAAAACAAACAATCAAAAGATTGATTATAATCCCTGAAGTAAGGTTGAACTCTTTATTTCAGAATAAATTCTTAATGCAACAGTTCCATACCCAAGGGGCTAGATAACTAATTTTTGAAATACCAAGGCCATGAACCTTTGTTGATTTAAATCCCAGAATAAATAAGTTTGGGTTTTCATGATGGGACTTCATCCAATTGACTTATAGAATGCTGAAGGTTCTAAACAAACTGATTTGTTCCAACATAAAAATAATGACATTGCAGCAGCTGGCACATGTAACCATGGTGACAGAAGATAAATTAATTCAACATACACTACATGTATTTCTCCATTTTTATAATTTGAAAGTGAATTTGTCCAGTGAATGAAGTTCAGATACCTATTTCTAATAAGTCTGTAGATATGCCCACTTACCTTATTGAATCCCTCACTTGTCATAACCACCTGTATTGCCATGCCTTTACCTGGTAACCTTTGTGTAACCTTTACCTGGAATGGGAAGCAAGCAATGAATACCAAGACAAGATTTAACTGTTCCGCCGCCAATATTGCTGATCAGTGGCTTGGTGTGCAGTGCCAATGCTGGCAATCAGCCACTAGAACATGCAGTTTGGTTCAGCCTTGTTTATAGCTGTATTTTGTGACATGGCGACAAGGTCAATGTCATCAAAGGTCAAGGTCATCTGATCAGACTGCCTGTCCTCGATTATTTCATTATATAAAACATTTTATGTGCAATCTTTGTTTATAGTTTCAACTTAATATAATGTAAGATAACGATTTCATGATACAGTTACAGTCTTTTTTCTGTAAAATTCAAGAAAATTAATTGGGATAGAAAAAATTCAAGAAAATTTGCAGCAAAAGAGTTGACTACTAGAAAAAATCTGATATTGACAATTCTTTAACGTGCTTAAAATTGCTTGGCAGTACATAACCAATCAGTTTAGGTAGCTAACAGCATAAAGTATGATTGTTTAAGAGATGACAGTTGCAAGTTTTGGAGAATTTATATATACATGTGATGGTGACAGCATTGGACATGCAAACCATTTAAAGATATTCTTTTTCATTGTCTTTATTAAATGCCATAACTATTACTTTCTAATAGAGATTACTTGAACTATGGCATTAAAAAGAGTATAATATGATCATCCTGCCATGATTTGAAATAGAAACCACACATTTAAAATGTGTATGAGAGGGAGCACATAATAAAGAAAACAAACTTTTCTAAATACTAAAATACTTACCCTATCCACTGTTATAACATCTTTTAAGGGTATGACTATATTTTTGGGAGATGGCGTCTTTTCTCTTACAAAACACAGAAAGCTACAACGAGAAATAATACATTTAATTCACAATTTGAGCTATCCATGGCTATCTATGGCTAAAAAAGGATAAATATTTCTGCGTAGTACATGCTTATCAGTCTGAGCATTTTTAAATGAGTTTAAAAAGAGTAATAAGTCAATGGACACAATCGTCTTACATATTCCATTAAACTATCATATTTTCAATAAAAAATAAGGTAGAAGACAGCTTTGCATTAACAGTTTTGTCCTTAGTTTAAATACTTATAAAAAAGATATCATTGGTAAAATAGAAATAAATATATTTAAACATTTATAACAAGACAACTTTTGGCACATTTTATAAACAGGATCAAAAACATTTACAGGAGTTTGAGGGTTCAGTGTAATACTATCGTAAGTGCTTCATGTTTATTAAGCACTTCCTATAGACTTGCATAGAACAATTGTGTTATTCTTAGACTTTAGAAAAGCCGAATGTATGGTTTTTGTTTGATAATGAGTGGCCTTTTACCCATTTCCTCTTACAGAATATCAAATATAAACCAATTGAAAGGCAACAGCAGCCTACATGTATGGGGTATCATAATTAATAGTTATTCAGGTGATTCGGTGTGTCAAAAGGAATGGCCCATCAAGCAATTCATATCGCCCAGATCCAGCTATTCTTTTTTAGCAATAATATTTTCTAAAGCCATTTGTAATAGTTGTTTTGAAATGAATATGTTATATTTCATGTAAGCATGCTGGTCTTATTCGTGTTATGGCTTAATATTGGAGTTTACTTTACCTGTTAGTTAAGTACAGTTTCCCTCGTTTTTTAGAGATAAGATTTATTACTGAGCGGTCCCTGCCAACTAATACAGCTCTCCGTCCATGCATCCAACCTGAAGAAAAGTAGCATTTCATGTTATGAAAGTTACTTGTAGTGGATGATTAATGAAACCATTGTGTCAAAAACAAACAATTTCTCAATTTTGTCAAAATCATTTCAATCCTTCAATGTCGTCTCTTTTTTTTTATATATCTTATAAATGTTGTCTGATTTTGCTTTCAATTTGGACTTGCTAAAAATCCAAAAACTATCATAAGAAATATCAGCAGACATTCATGTCTGTTACAGTAAGATATTCTGCTCACTCGGTAAATATTCAAGTTCTTTGTTTACCTGTTAATGGACATTCTGTAGGTGGGAGGGAGAATAATTCCCTAAACTCTACACTCTTACAGCTCTCTTCATCATCCGAGTCAGAATCAGATAAACTTTGCTGCAGCAAAACTTCCTCTGGCTCGCCTGGTGAATTAGGTATCACTATGTACTGGAATAAGTTAACAAACACGGATGTTTATAGAAAACTGGATAAAAAGAATAATAGGATTTGATATATGTTAACCCTTTTCCAAACAACACATTTTTCGACTGTCCCAAATTGAAAGTGTTTGCAGACAACATTTCAAAATGTGTTAAAATTAGGAAATAATCTTCTGATAGGGCAGAAAACATTGTGGGAAAAGGAAAAATTGCTCGTTACGGGCAATTTATCCTTTTCCCACAAGGTTTTCTAAAGTCGTCTGCAACAAAGTGGTCAAATGACGTTATTGTTTGGGAAAGGGTTAAATAAATGGAGAAAGTGATGTTACTAAATTGCTTAAAGAAGTTGTAAATTGGTACACCAAAATAACGATGGCTGCTCGACTCTTAAACTTGGGTTAATTTAAAGTGTGTGATTGAAGCAAATTAAATTAAAAAAGAAAATTTAGCATTACTGACATAACAAGAAAGAAATGTGTCCACATAAAGTGGAATGAAAGAGGTTTGGAACCAATAAACAAATGAACTGAAAAATAAGGCGAACATGTTTACAATGTATTGAAAAAATTCCAAGAATTTGGTTATAAGTACAGTCTAACTTGTGTTAAGCAACCACCCTTTTTAGCAGCCAACCTGCCTTAAACAACCACTACAGAGAGTCCCATTGTTAGATTTATAGTGTACATCAATTTGTGTTAAGCAGCCAACCTGTCTTAAACAGCCAATTTACTCTGTCCCATAGGCTGGCTTCTTAACACAAGTTTGACTGTATGTCAATAAGAAATATGCTTGAAATGTACTTAAATGACAAAAATGTTGGCTACAATAAAGCTAAAAAGTTTAGATAATCCTTAAACAAAAAAACATGTGCATATTGAAAATATACTTAAAAACAATGAATGCTAAAGAACAATTCTACCAACCTTGTTCATTTCTCCTGTCACAAAACTTTTATTATATTGAGCATCAGTTGGAAGGCTTGCCCACAGTTTGGCATCTTTATCATATCGCTTCTTGATTCGGGGATATCTGGCATAGATTGGGTTGACAAGAAATATCTTCACTCCAAACCCAAGCCCTGATGAAATAATAATGTTCACATATGCATACTGTAAATTAATGTAGAAAAAGAACTAAAACCCATTCTCTCACATCGTATTGAAAGCAGCAGAAAAAGATCAATAACAGAAAATGAAAAATAGATTGTTTGAAGATATTTGATAGAAACCATTGAGACAAAAGGAGACATTGTTTAATTTTTAATGTCACTAGATCGAAAATATATACATGTAACTAAGTTTCTTTAACTAATTAATTGACCCATTTCATACTTAAGACATTTTCATGTGCCTTTACACAAGACATTATTAGCAATGATTGTGGCAAAATGACATGATGAGCAAACCCTTTCTTTATTGCAGAGTGCTCAATACTCATGGCTGAATCATCAAACACTGTGCAGTTGAAAAGAATACTTCTGATCAGTTTGAAATTTGGTTTCAATCCTGTTTGTTGGAGACTACACATAGAATTTAAGAAAAGAGCGTGTCCATCTATTTATTGTTCACTTACAAAATGTCAATATGTAAGGGCAATTACTGTTTATGTTGTGAAATAACAAATATCAATCTGCTCAAGTTATTACTCTTTCTTAACCTTTTCCCAAACAACAAATTTTTTGACTGTCCCAAATTGAAAGATGAAATTGGTAAATAATCTTCTGATAGTGCAAAAAACCTTGTGGGAAAAGGAAAATTGCTCGTTACCAGCAATTTCTCCTTTTCCCACAATGTTTTCTTAAGTCATCTGCAACAAAGTGGTCAAATGTGTTATTGTTTAGGAAAGGGTTAATCAACCACCTCATGCAAATATCTGTTGCAACTATCTCTTTTGGAAAACATTTGTTGACCCAGAGAAATTTCTTCGAAATGAGTTTGTTTGCATTGACAGTATTTCAGTTATATTGAGATGCCAGTTTTATGATGGTTGGAGGAAATCTCCTTTTTACCTCATTTTCACCACTTTAACCTAATAAAGGGGTGGCATGATAAACTGAGCTTTATTTGGCACTAACCTAACTTAGGTTCATCCAATCAATACTGACAATCAGCCTGACATCATCACATAGAATTATGACCTCATATTATTATGACTAGAATTTTATTATGAAGTGGTTTGTTATCCATTCTAATATTAGTGATACTTTAGTAGTTTGTGTTAATAGTGTTGTTTTTATTTTCCAAAGAAATATGTTTGTTGTTTTTCTATCATTACTTTCTCCCTCTGTGTCTTTTTTAAATGACATTTGAAAAAGAGCTTCTTTTTGAATTGGTCAAAACAGAGACATAGGTAATTATCTATGTCTCTGGTCAAAATGAGTAATTTAGTCTTGTCAGAAATGACTCAAGTGGCAGGCACGTATCTATGGATATGGAGATTGAAATCTATTTAAATGAATTTTATATAAATCTTCTTGAAAGCTGGATAAATTGAATATATGGTTGGTGCTGAGATGAAGAAAGTGTAACGAACCGAGCAAATGAACCTCTCAAAGACACAAACACATCCGATCAGTGAAAAACACTGTCGTTCACTGAGCGGTTGTGTTGTCTATATGTATACCAGCATGTTCTCTCAAACGATGCATTAGGTTCCTAATTTGCATAAACGTTCAACGAACGTTACAAAAGTTTATCCAGTTCTGCTCAATAACTGAGAAGGGCTTGCAAAACTTGCCCTAGCAATTTTCTGAGACCAGATTAACTTTCTCTAAATCAACACAACCCATATATACCGGTATATATATACATGTATAATAATATACTCTCTGTATTTTAAATACCATAGAGGGAAAACAATATGACTAGATCCATCAGTTTTCCATAACTCAGCCAATATTATTACAGTGTAACTTCCCTGTTAGCTTATACAATTCATGATTCATTCTCACTTTAACCAGAACTACAATTGAAGATTTTTAATAAATGGGCATAATATGAGCATCTAAGTCCAGACAAAATCAATTCAAAGAGATGTAAGTTATCTTTAACACATTAGACGACTTTCAAAGACCGACTTTCAAAAATCATTGTGGCAAAAGCAATATCTTCTTTTGACACAATATTTTTTTCAATCTATGCACATGTCACAACAGTAGAACTGAAAGCTTTTTCACATATTAACAAAGCTTTTCATAAGTCATCTGGTTCAAATTAAAAAAAATGTTGCCTGCAGGTAGTAAAGAGTTTATATGGCATAATGCAAAATATTTAATAAAATGAAAACAACAAGCATCTGCTATGAAGAACAAACTATGTGAATACATGAATAAAACAATGCCAGAGTGAAACATATGTATATCATTTAGAGAATTAAAACAATTTGTATGTTGACATTAAAAAAGAAAGGAAGAATGTGAACAAGGCAAATCATAGAATGATATAAGCAAGCTATTTAGTAATCGTACCCAGGCAGGGTAATCACAATACCAATGTTTATGATCTTATGTCCAAACAAGACAGCTGTGCCCATGAAGGAAAAGACTTTTTTTATTTGTACCCCTTAAGAGTTGACCATCTACTTTTCACTTTTGACAAACCATGCTTTGTAACAGTGTTACGTCTAACAATGGCCAGAAAATCTCAGTCTAATACCGACTGTTCTTGACATGTACGCCCGTTGACTGCAATTTCTCTGCTGAGTGTGAGACATGTACTATAAAGCATGGGTTATCATATATCACCAGAACCAGAAAGTTGATGGTGGACTCATGCAAGGAACACAATGTAGCTATCGTTGGCAAAAGTATGTGGAAAAAAAGCAAAAAAGAAAATTGGCGCAGTCATCTTGTTCGGACATAAGATTATAAACATTGGTCATGTGATTCACCCACCTGTAACCTACAATTGTGAAAAAACTACAAGCATCTCATGCACAAGCATGGTGATTGACATTGCAGCATGCCATTCAGATGTAGTGATATCAAGCTATGCATACATTACAGTACGTATGAAAGTCCCACCAATCTAAAATGCTTACTACCCATCTTTAGTAGGTGCCATATGTTTAAAGTAGGTGTAAGATATATCAGTCATTAACCCATTAGTCTATCCTTACTTACATTAACCAGAAGATGCTTACAGATCAATTTCTCCCTTTGTGGAAATGGTTACTATCAAACAAAATGAAAATATAGATTTTAATAATTTGTTGAAGTGATTTTCTCATATTGTTATATGTAACTGTGGTTTCTATATATACTCCTGCATTATATGTGTTATAGTTAGAATTAATGAAGTAAAGGGTTCAGGAAAAAGCGTTATTAGTTGAGAAAATGCCGAAAATGTAGCATTTATTCTCTGATTATCTTAATATGCAAAACATGTTCTGTGCAAAGAAATTTACTACTCCTTACTTATAAAGATACATGTCAAGCAGAAAATATGAGAACACATTGTGACAAATGGAAAGACTGCATATGCTTATTTCAATAAAATATAACATAGAAACTGTTAAACTTCAAACTGCATAACTGTTGTCGCTGTATACTTGCATCAGTCACATAACTCGAAATGAGTTAATGCATTTAATTAATAAGTTTTACCAGGCAAAAATAAAATGATCTGTCTATAAAAATGCTCACAATATTCAAGCAGTCAATCTTACCTCAGGCTTTTATTTATCAAAAGAATCTAATGAAAAAGTATTGGGAAAAATTAACCACTTTTTACCCCTAGCTATACAGGTATCATTCAACATAAGATGTGGTGATCTGTGGTGGTTAAAACATGGATTTGAAGTTAGAAGTGGCAATTTAATTACTGATTCTGAACATAATAAATATGTGGAGTGAACTTAAAGTTCCTTGTTCACAGATGTGAGGAAAGTTTGATATTTAAAATTTATTTCGTTAAAACTGTGTAACAACTGTACTGTTGTATGTGTGGAACATACTGGAGAATGATCATAGGAAATAAAATTAGTTCTCATTTAAGTATTTGGATTGTGTAGACAATGAATATATGTGTAGTCAGATCCCAAAGCCTTACAACAGTTTTAATCTATTGCATACCATCTGTGCATACTTAGATATATTGACACATTCTGAATCAATGTTGTATTAAGGAGCTTTTTTTCAATAAATATTGTATCGCAATATACAAAATCAGAATTGTTTTAACAACAAATTGAACCATGTATGAACACCCATGTGGCTCAAAACTCAAATTAAAAAGCATGCAGTTACAGCTTTTCAATCCAAAATACACACTGAATGCTTTTACACAAAAAACATCAACAATGTTTTAATAAGGTCATAATATTTATCCTCTTAATTCAGTGTTGGAAATTTTTTTTTTTTTTTTCATTATCCAGATTCTGCCTTAACAGATCTACAAATACTTTTAAAAAGAAATAAGAAATAATACAGCTTTGCCATAATTAAATTAGAAAATTCACAAGAGAGGATATCTGCCCAAACCATAGAATGGATTAGCCAAATATAATGCATGCATCCTATATTGAAGTCAGCATCACCATAAATAGCTTTTGGCCCTGCATATAGAACACACAAAAATGTAAAGGTAAAGTTCTGAAGTAAATCTTTTATAGTTTCATACTTTTTCTTCAGGACCAAAACTGGTAAAACTAATGTGACAAAAAGGGGAAAATTAACTGCTTGTTACAGATAATTTCTTTTTTATGGCACATTTCTTTCTTATTTGTCTACCGACATCATGTTTAAGATGAGAGATATGATTTGGAAAAGACATAAACTAATGAGCAGGTAAATATGTTACATGTAAATGAAGGAAAAATATCACAATTACCATAAATAAAAGAGAGTGAGTGATATAAGGGGTATATAGTCAACAAAACCACAAAGCAATGAATGTGAATAAATAGAAAAGGTAGGTAATAAACATTAGAACAGAAATAAAGAGAGGAACAAGTTAAACCCTTTCCATTTGAATAGGTCTGTGTATCAGAGAAGGAGTAAATCAGTTTTCGACAAAAAATGTCAAATGCTTGAAGAACAACATCATTAATAAGAAAGAACATTTTTAAATTATATTATATCAGTCATAGAAGAATGATAGAAAAAAATCAAAAGCTGTCTAGTAAATTAACAATGTATGTACAAATGCAATGTGTTTTGAATTATGGAAGGAAACTCCAGATTTGATACTCTTTTGCGTTGTCACTGGTAAAAGCAATTATGGATAAAGGTGTTTGTTTACAGATGTGAGAAAATTTGGAAATTGGGAATTAATTTCTTTAAAATCCTTTAAAATTACACAACAGCTGACTGTTTTATGATTCACACTGAAGAATAGTCATTGGAGGCAAAATTAGATTGTTTCTAGTTCTTTAAAATGTGTATACGGTGAACTAACATGTATTTCAATCCAAAAGCATGACATCGCTTTTGAGATCTGCTGCATACAGACTGTATAATGTCATAATAAGGTAATTTGACACATTCTGAATCAATTGTGCCTTCAATGGCTACTTTCAATAGTATATCAAACAACAACGGAAAAATGTATTGTTTCAATGACATTTTATTTACTTTCAAAGTGATTAATTAAATGAATAATGATGGTCAATTGATTGAACAGCTAATCAATGAAGACTTACCCAGGAATGTCCAGAAGATGGAGGTAGGTAGGATAACAGATATAGTCAACAGAAAGCACAGGACACTGAATAAAC
Source organism: Cerastoderma edule (assembly GCA_947846245.1). NCBI lineage: Eukaryota > Metazoa > Mollusca > Bivalvia > Cardiida > Cardiidae > Cerastoderma > Cerastoderma edule. The sequence goes on along the minus strand of OX401413.1, from coordinate 28,971,684 downwards.
GTCTGGTGGCTTCATGATGGCGCCAAGTCAACAAACTAGAAAAGCCATTTCACATTCTCAAAATTTTGTGTCAAGCAACTAACAATTCCTGATAACAACATTATTTGAATTCATTATTTGTGAATTAACACTGTTTTAATACATTTCACAAACCAAGTTTTGTGATTGGTCTACATTGAGGCCAAGTTCATATGACGATTATTAAGCAAAATAAACATTTTCCTTGTACTATTGGGAAAGATTTACGGTTATAAAAGGTGAAGTTGCTCTTTCTGTTGGTGCCACATAGCAAGTTATAGTTGAGTATTAGTTTTAACATTGCTTAAGATCACTTATCTGCCACTTCAGTTTAAGACTGAAAAAGATTAGAAGAATGCATGTTATAACTAATTTTTCAATAGAAATGACAAATATCTTGTAGACCATAAAAATGTTACAAAAAGTATTTATATGATTTTTTTTCTCACCTATTTAAACATATCTTTTCGCAAAAATTGTTTCTGATTCTATTCTTTAAAAGGGTTGCTATTTGTTAAACATAAAGTCAATCTCTCAAAACATTTTCTATCCAGAAGATTATTACTAAGTTCTGTTCTTGTTAAGTTTGATGGAAGTGGTGCCTAATCAGGCAATAAACTTATTTCATTTATAAAGTTTTGTCAACTAGATCTCTATTTTTAACGCTGTTCTCCATTATGTCCCAAGTTGACGCACCTACTGCAAAAGACTTTTAAAACATCTATAACAAATTGATAAATTTCTCTGACATGATGAACTATTGATTTTTATGTAAAAATAACTAAAACCACTATCATCAAGAAATAATTCTTTATGATATTGGGGAGAAACTTTGTGACAAAAGAATATAATGTAATGTATGAGCAATGTATCCTTTTGTCAACCAGTCTGTGCCGAATTGATGTTTCATGTAGAAAGGGGTAAATGACTTTCAAACATGACACATGTTCTTAATGAAAATGATAACTTGATCCTTACTTCTTTATCTTCTCTAAACTGTCTGCTGTTGTTCCCAAGCCATTCTGAAAGTTAGATGACATTCCAAAGTAATATGATATGTAATTTCTTGGTTGACATTTCATACACTTCAAATCTGACACCCAACTTGAAAATTTTGATTGGGTCTTTTTGGAGTCTGTCAGAAGATAACAAAAGCATATCTAAATGCATCATTGTAGACAGTGGTTCTAGTATTGAAGCCACCTTTGGGACATGAGGGTCATACATTTGATTTCTATGTGGAGCATGGGTCAACCTTCCCCCTGTTCAAAGATCAGCATTCGGTACAAGTATTGGATATTTATCGATGTAAGACAAATGAGTTAAAGAAATAAAAAGCTATATTAATTGGAAAAAGGAAAAGTTTCAAAGAATCATGAAAAGATTATTTAATATGCATCCATCTAAATTCATTTTTTTTAATTGATATGGAAGTTTAACTTTGACCTATAACCTTTATTTTAAATATATGAAGCACTTAATCTAGTCCTGCATTAAACTGTTGAATTTCTCCTTAAACATTTTGGTTTCCACCTAAAACCTACAAAAACACCTGTCATCGGCTAAACCAATAAAAATGTATGTGTTAAGGCGTTTTGAAGACTGACCAATTAGAGTACCCTACCTGTACTTTAGTAGCCACCTGAAGCACCAGATTAAACTTATCTGACAGTCCTCGTGTAACATCTTCACCTTCCTGGAATAGATTTTTTGTTTCAGTTTTGGTTTTAAATTTTATCAACAGTTTAACGGTTAAACGTTGTTGCTTGTCAGATTGTGGATGATGTAAGACGCCTAACTAAACTGCCCATAAGTGTCTTATGGTATTGCCTGCAACAATTTTTACAATTAACTGTTACAACACTAAGAAATCTATCAAAATGGTCTGCATTATACACATTATACGTATTTTGTTAAATACAGGGTGTCATATATTCCAAGCTATAATTGACTCTTTTACATCTGAAATACATAACAAATTTGTACTAAGAAAAGCTAATCACATTGTCTTTTAAGGGGACCTCTAAAAGTACTCTTTTGTAATCAGAAGGGTTAAAATATCGCTAAAATTGGGAGTTTTTTAGTTATATTACCGACATTGTTTATAACATTGCATTACTATACCTACCATCAAGACTAACAATCAGACAATAATATAGTAATCTCTTCAATGAATAACCCCAGCTTACACAATAAATACTTACAAAATAGAAATACTTTTGGTTCAAACGAAAAACATTTCAACATATTATAATGAAAGGAAAACATGATTTCAAATTCTTTAGTCAGATGTTTTTCCCATTTTTTTTCCCAATATTTATAAGCCTTGAGATGGCAGGAGTGAACTGAAGTTCATGAAATTAAATTCTTGACACATGCTATAGCTGAAAGTTTATACATACCTTTTCTGGTTCTCCAGGATCCAAATACGAGAAACGAAAATTGAAATTTCTGGAAATAAATAGTATTTGGTCATCTAAACTCATTTTTTGCCTAGGTCCTCTTCAAAGCATAGAATTTTGATAATAACAAGCATTTTCTTGTTTCAATAAATGTTAACAAAATAGCACGGGACTAAACCAAAGGATTACATGTACTTTCATTAGGATAGATTTAACAAACTTCAATTTCAACAAGAAATATAAACCAATCACTAATTAATTAAACATACCCAATTATCAGAGAGACCAACATGATGAATTGCCTACTAATTACTGTGTGGTATTTGTTTAAGTTGTAATTGTCTGAAATTGGGGAAATAATTAACCCATATAGACGGCCATATTACTATCTTTACCTTCCATCACAGGGGTTTATGGTCTCGATTCAATAAAAACAAAAGGAAGCAAAAATCATATATATTGATATACATTATATATGGGTTTAATATCGCTTCAAACTGTCAGGTAGAAAGAACCATAGCAATTCCCAAAGTTAATGGGGAAACTACCTCTCATGAAAATCCAAATGCTGTAACCAGGATTTGACCCAATGCAGAGAGATTTCATTTTCTGTAATCAAACCACTAGACCATAGATGAAACAATCATAACGAATGAGAATAAACAAGTTCCAAATGACGATTGGAAGAAATCATTGTAACATAAGTAAAAATTGCTCATGGTAAGCAAATTCTCCTTTTGATGCAAAGGTTTCTTAAAAATGTTGCTGCGTGTGCATTAATATGTATGAATACAAAGGAAAGAAAATGATTAACATACATGTCTTGTTTTTGGATCAATTGCCATGAAAAGCAACAATCCGATGAACATAAAAAGTTTACTGCGTCCCCTTACTTGAAATGGAGGTAGTTAACAGCAATCCTTACAACTGCCAGAAATATCAGGAAAGGTAAAAACCATCCTCGCCATACAGTAAACATGTAGATCTGAAAATAGAATGAGATAATATATCAATGAAAATTAGAACGAAATAGAATATCAATAAATGAGACAACATCGAAAGAAATGAGGAAGTGTGGAAACAAATGAATTGTTTTTTTAATGAATGAAACATTACGGATATAAATAAAGTTGAAAATATAACTGTTACAAAAACTAGAGGCTAACAACTAAAAATTCCTAAGAATACATATATCTTTACTAAAATTAGAAATTAAGATTCATTGTGAAAAAAAAAAAGATTTTTACAAACAGGGTCTTCTATTGTAGCAATTGCTATTGATTAAATTGTTAGCTGGAAAAAATAAGGAATTTGTTGGTCAAGTATTGTGGAAAGTATATCCTGTGAATAAAAAATGTTAGAAAATATGATTCAAACAATCCTCTTCACTAAGTAAGAGATAGAAAAGTTTATAATAATCTAGTTTTATACTACTTTTTAGATCCTTGCAGTCATTTCAACCCTTACAATGCTGGGTAATTTTCTAAAAATGGATTTTTGGTCATCCGCTTTCCCAAACCTTAAATATCTACTTAATTCTGTTGTAGAAAGATACTCAGAGAAGCAAACAGGTTAGATCACAGACCAGACGCCAATTATTTGGCGGCTGGCCTGGATCTAATCTGTTTGCATAAGCATGAAGACGGTTCTAGCACTATATGGGTTAAAAGTAGGAAACATGTTATAGGTTAAGATCTTAATCTGTGAGATGGTCACTTGCAAATGTGGTCTGCAGTATGAACATACACTTCTTGAGTTGAAGAGACAAACAAGTTAAAGTGAATTATCTAAAAACAACTTTACTCATAGTAGAAGAAACAACATGCATAAACACTTACACACATAACAATGATAGTATAGGAAGGTGACCTCCATGTCATTAGGTTGTTCAGGCCTGTTAAAGTGTCTCTGTATGGCTTTATGGCTGTCACTGTAGTGAAAATAAAGCAAATGCTTAAATCCCTTCTTTCATATACCAAACATACTGGTTCTATCACACATGCGGAAATGAAAACATCAGAAATTATTGTTTTGAAAACAAAATAAATGCTTTAATCCTTTCTTTCATATACCAAACATACTGGTTCTATCTCACATGCGGAAATGAAAACAACAGAAATTATTGTGACAAAAGGAGGAATTGCTCATGATGATCAGTTTCTTCTTTTGTAACAATAGTTTCTGGATGTTATATACAAGAAAATGCCTTTCATCATACTAGGTAAATTCCGTCTACATTTCATTTCAATAGAGACCAGTCACAAATCCAATAAAGAGGTTTACAGTCTATCAAACATGCCAATGGGTCGGCTTCAATAAACGGCTAATATATTTCTTGGTTTTATTTTTTCTTTCAATTCTATCGTAATTACGATTGTCATGACTCTTAATGCTTTCGGGAAAGGACCATTATTTATCAGTTAAGTATTTGAGGATATCTTTAACACATTAAGACATTCTTAGCCAATAAAACATTTCAGACTAAAAACAAAAAAAATGATAATTTCAGATTTTAATCAAAATAGTTAATGAAGAGTATGTCAGAACTTGCATGGTAATTAAAGGTCTGCTTTATCATTCTACTCTTGTTTTTATGATCCATCTCATAGAAAACTGTTTAAATGCAGTAAATAAATAATTAAATGCCTCTATTTTCTACCACAGAATATCATCATATGAAATTAATACCTGTGATAAGGTTAAAAAATCTAATCTAGTTGATTTAAATGCAGAAACTTATAGGTTTCAATTTTCTGAAATTGTATTCATATTTAAATGCAAAACTTACAGAATCTTCTGATGTTTTCCTTTAATCTGAAAACACATTTAAAAAAGATGCTTGGTTAAGATTACTTGAAACCAATTAAGATCAACTGGAAATAATCAACAATCATTACTTAGACAGTCTGCTATGTATCCGTTTGATAGAAAATCATTTCTACAAGTCAATAGATTGAAGTTTGGGAGAACAGTGGTACCAAATGCGAAATTTATTAAGATCTTATGAAACTTTTTTCAATAATTTTCTCAATGTTAATAGTTAAACTGATATTTAACGTTTTAAAGCTGCTTGTGTGGGGCTTGTTCACACTTGAGAAAATTTGCAAGTAAAACTAAAATGTTGTTAAAACAATGCTGTCTTTGTTTTGCACATAACCCTTTCCCAAACAGCAAATTCTCGACTGTCCCAAATTGAAAGAGTTTGCAGACAGCATTTCAAAATGTGATGAAATTGTAAAACTATCTTCTGATAGGGTAGAAAACATTGTGGGAAAAGGATAAATTGCTTGTTACGAGCAATTTTTCCTTTTCCCACAATGTTTTCTAAAGTCATCTGCAACAATGTGGTCAAATGTCGTTATTGTTTGGGAAAGGGTTAAGGAAAAATAGCTCCTGAATACAAAATAAGTTCAGAAAGAATCAACATATCTAAGTATGTACAGTGGTTATGGGGTGGATCTCAAAACCATTGCGACGCTTTTGGATCATGATATACAATTGTTCATTGAATACAAACCCTGAATACGTAAATACAAACAATTTCTACTTCAAATGGCTATTCATGTCTATCTTATATAACATTAAGTTGTTGTACAGTTTTAAAGAAATCACATTTTGATCTCCAAGTGTCTGCACATCTGTGAAAATGTAGCTTTGAACAAAGTCCAGAATTATTGCTGGTTTGTCAGACATCTCATACCGAGGGTTCAATGCAAAACTATAGTAAGACTAGTGCTTCATCTTTATGAAGCACTTACTGTAGTCTTGCATTGAACCCTCGATATGAGTTGTATGTTCTTCAAGTATTATTTTTTATAAATCAATGTTGTAATACTTCCAAATGTCCCCTTTTGTAATAATACTTTTAAACTTAGTTTGTCTCATGTTTGTCAAAATTTGTAAGTTAAAGAAAAAAAGGGGTTTCACCTTTTAACTGCTAGTTGAGGCTCAACTTCGACCTTGGGATGTTCTGGTTGAGTAATATCTGTAAAGTCTTCAATAACATTATAGAATCGTTCAATACTTCTTTCCACAAAAAGGTCTATTCTTGTCTTCTTCTCATCAGTCTTTGATTCTGGTGGTAACACTTTTATCTGTTGTTCTGAAATTGTAAAGCATCATGCCCTAGCCTATCACTTACCCAACATGTGTTAAAAAACGTTGTCATTTCTTAATGTTTTTGTTTTATTTGCTTTTTATAATCATCATTTGCGTATTACTTTTCTTTTTATAATTACAATGTTCTATCTGTATGTGTTCCAACACAACTGGAGATGATTTATTAACCCATTATGATTAAAGAAGAATGTGTTCACAAAAAGTGATGTCTCCTTTAGTCGAAGTGGTTTCTACTTAAATCTCATAAGGAAATGATATTTATCATACTGTTATTTTCAGTCTCTGCCAAACTTGCTTCCCTTGACAAAGCAATTTCTTGTAACATGTATTGCTGTAGAGACATTGAAATAAGTATGTATCAAGCAAAGTATTTAAAAAAAGAAACTTGTGTAAAAAATATCTATGACAAGCATGAATCGAAATTCACTTTACCTTAATTTAGCTTCGCAAATGGTTAAGCTAAAACCTACCTTGAATAGGTGGTGTTTCAGTCCTTTCTTCATTTCTTCTTACAATACTTCTTGGACTAAAACAAACCAAAAAAGGTATTGTCATGACCACACTCAAACCTTTTAAAAAATGTTATACAATTATTTGTTGAAGCAACAGGGTAGGGTATGCTATTATATATATGCATCAGCAATTCATCAAATTGAGGATTCAATGCAATACTATAGTAAGTGCTTCATGTTTATGAAGCACTTACTATAGTCTTGCATTGAACCGATTTAATGTCACATCTACTTAACCTATTTGCCCTTATAGGGTTTGTGACTGGTTGAAATAAACTGCAGCAGCAGGCAACCAATTCATAAAAGTGAAAAACTTAACCATTACCAAACAATAACGATATTTAACCACTTTGTTGCAGACCACTCTAGAAAAAATTGTGGGAAGGGAGAAATTGCTCGTAACAAGCAACTTCTCCTTTTCCCACAATGTTTTCTGTCCTATCAGAAGGTTAATTTACAATTTCATCACATTTTAAAATGTAGTCTGCAAACTCTTTCATTTTGGAAGAGTCGAAAATTTGGCGTTTGTGAAAGGGTTAATGACCTTAAAAACTCTCAATTATCTCTCTCTTTCATACAAACCTATCAAAACCCCATACAAAGGTGAAGAACTTCACCCTCACTATGCTGGGTAATTTTCCAAAACAATAATTTTTGCGTCATCTGCTTTCCAAAACCTTAAGTATCTGCTTAATTTTGATGAGGTAAGATACTCAGAGTAGCAAACAAGTTAGATCACAGGCTAGCCACAAATTTACTTGGCGGCTGGCCTATGATCTAACCTGTTTGCATAAGCATAAGGTCTGTTCCAGCACTAAAACAGTTAGTGACCTGGAACCCTTAATTATCTCTCTCTCTCATATAAACATGTCACATACCTCTTTTTAAATTGTCCATCTTTAGACTCCTTCCTCCGTTCTCTTTTCCCTGATGATTCATACTTTTCTAACTGTTGAGCTGTGTGAAAAATAAACAATCCACAACAAATATTTCCAAAATAGTTATAGGTCCAACGCCATATATTTATGGCAGAGATCAAAGGATTCAAACAGGGAGTAAAGGCTAAATGCAACAGTCGGTAACTCTGATCAGAACCCCTTATCTCAATTATGGCATTGATTAATTGAAACATAAACATCACACAAGAAGGCAATTGACCTAAGGACCAATGCAGTATATGGCCAATTTCAAAGGATGTAAACAGGTGATACAGACTAAATGGAACGGTAGGTAACTCTGATCAGAACCTCTTATCTCAGGTCTGGTATCGATCTATTGAAACATAAACATCGCACCATAGGCAATTAACCTATACTGATTATTGATTAACAAAGACTATAATCCTTGCAGAGAGATAATCATTGTTATTAATGATTATATTTCTGCAAGGATATTTTCCGCCAGAAAAAAATACATGCTCATACAACAGAAAAGTATTTATTAATATGAGAAAAATCAAAGGAAATTTTCAATGAATGTAAGACATAAATACAATGATCAAGGATTCAGTCATCAAGGCTTGATTCTTAGCTACTTGCCTTTTCAGTGAAATGTTTTGAGCTGTCATATTGTTTTCAAGCCATTATACTTTGTTGATCTGCTATTTCCTAAATAATCTGTACCAACGCCTAAAGAGCTAAGGAAACTGTAGCGGCCTTCATAGCCTAAAGCAGGTATTTGGTTTTTCACTAGAGATAGTCTACTGGCTGTCTTACAGATTGGAATGCAAATGATTCTACTCTTCTTGGCAAGCCCTTGTGGGGTGTTAACCCTTATAGTGCTGGGTACCGTTTTACTAAACAGGTTACGCTTAAGATTTGCGCAAGTCTAAAACAACAATTCCTCTTATTCCAATATTGGGCTTAGCAATATTGCAATGTGACACATCATTGGAATCGTCTCTCCGAGACGCTTCCAATGAAGTGTCACATTGCAACATTGTACTTTCATTGAAGATACTATCCATGTTTATCAATTATGACTTACACAAACATTTTCCATAAGTTGTTTAGTAAAACAGGCCCCTGGAACCAACTTCATGCTTATACAGTCAAACTTGCGATAAGCAGCCACCCAAGGGACAGGGTGAAATTGGCTGCTTAACAGAGGTGGCTGCTTATCGCAAAAATCATCCTATCAAAATTTTGGTGTGACCCTAGGAATTCACCTTCAACATTGGACATGTATATGGACCATACAGAGATTTATTTTCCTTATATGTTTGGTACTGTAAACCTAACCAATTCACAATCAAATTAAGTGGCCAATCATCCCAATTTCCGATGAAAAATTCCCGAAATTATTGAAATATTTTGATGAAAAAAACATGTTGAAAAATCAAATGACATTTTGGTCTGCTCAACTTAAATAAAAACCTAGCAGTCCATTATTACTTAAGAACCCCATGCGGTAATAAATCACCACCACCAAACTAGCATTTATATACATGTACATCTTCACGGGAAATGTGTGAAATATCGGTCAGTTTTTCTCTTACACAAACTTGCTGATTGTCCTTTTTCATCTTCCACAAACGCAAGATGAAAGAAAACCCATCCCGCTTTCATTCTTCTTGCAATTTCTTCATGAAAGGAATTTCCCAAACTTGGGACAAGAGTTGCTTCAAAACAAACATCAAAGGGCACAATTTTGTCCTGTAGTCTTTTGATGTTACATAACGGACTTTACATCTTGATACATTTCGTTCAAGGATATTTGATACATGAGACAGAGAAGGGGATTTTGCTTCCTTTGAAAGACTTATTTTTTGGGTTTGACAGATTCCTTTGTTTAAAAATATTTAGGGAGTAAAATAATTGCGAGTTTTATCTGCGGCAAATAAAAGAAAGGGTAACTAGCCAGTTTGTGTACGTGACAAAATCGATAGTTGCATGCGTCTCAGTTTACACCTCCCAATTACACGGGAAGGTTTTATCTTTTACATAAACAACACACTTAGTGGTAAAACTGCCGGTGATCGCCGGCGGTATTTACACAATTAATTGACCGCTTATGACAATTGATTTAAAGTTGATTGGGATTAATTAGCCTGGCCGCTGACCGCATCAGAGAGAAGATCGCTTATCAAGGAAGTTTAAAGAGTCTAATTGTTTGGGAGGACTTTAAAATGGCCGTTGAACGGAAAAGACCGCTGATCACAAGTGGCCGTAAGCGCAAGTTTGACTGTATACATATGCAAACAGGTTAGATCCAGGCCAGTCCCCAAGTAAATTGGTGGCTGGCCTGTGTTCTTACCTGTTTGCTACTCTGGGTATCTTTCTTCATTAAAATTAAGCAGACATTTAAGGTTATTGAAAGCAGAAGCCACAAAAACATGTTTTTAAAAATTACCCAGAATCCTAAGGGCTAGACCATCTAAGGGTGCAAGACCTGCCACAAAATTTCCAATACATAACACTTACATAAAGCCTGGTTTTCCACCATCACAGCTACAAGCTGTTCTTGAAGCAGATTCAGCTGTTCTTCAAACACTGTTTTGTCAAACTCACTGCTATCAACACGACCAGTCTCATTCTGCTGCCTTCCTAAACGTCGCAAGCTTTGATCTTCACTTTTAATACTGATATCATCTCCCATGTCATAGAACTGAATAATTAGATTGGAATGGTCACTGAACTACTTAATTACCAATGGGATTTCGTTAATCACTGTTCCTGTTATAATCCATTCAAGTAGTTACAATAATACTTGAACTAGCATACCAGTAACAGGTTACCAGATTTTCAGAGAAATTCTTTTTTATCAAGAGGAAAGATTCGAAATAAAAAAAACAAAAGCGGTAAAAAAAAGGATAATTCCAGGGAATGAAAATATGAACAGCAACAAATTTCAGTATATTTCCTTCAGGAATTGATAGTTCATTAGCTTAAATACTCATTTCAATATAATGGCACTGCCAAGTATACAACTGGCAAAAAGTCTGTGTGCACACTGCAGTACTAAAAAAATCCTTGCTGTTGTCACAAAGCTAAGCTGTTTGAAACTAGAGAAATATATATATCCCCTTTACTAATTTTTTTCTGAGCCTTTTTAAAAACAATTAAGTGTATAGACAAGAGAATCATCTCTATAGAGAAGATTCTAATCAGTATATTACAGACCTTGCTAAATTATTTAGAAAATACTAAAATTCAAAATATTCTATTGGACACCTAATTTGATTCATGATCTACTGAATAAACATTACATATACCTCGTCATCTTCATAATGCTTCCTGCCCTCAGATTTCTTTTCTTTAGGCCTGTGAATATGTGATTTGATCCGATTCCGCAAGCTCATTTTGTTAAAAACTACCAAACCAGTCTGTAAAACAAGAGTAGCAAAATGTTAAATGCATTAGTCTAATTAACTGTTTTATCTAACCTATAGCAGAATAGTTTAGGAAATCATTGTGATAAACAGATATTGTTTTCTTTTCTAGTTAACTGTACAGTTGATTCTATCAATTATGTGAAATGAGGAAATTCTTTATTGTAATTGTCATCTACAATTGCTTTCAATAAAGAAAGGTACAAAATTGCAAATAAAGAATTGTATATATGAAATAATGTGACAAAGGCAGAAAGCTACATGACAAAATATGCTCACGGATGCTCACAATGAGCAATTAATCTGGCATTCACAGAGTTTTCTTAATCCTTTACCAAACCCCAATTTGACTGTCCCAAATTGAAAGAGTTTGCTGAAGATATTTCAAAATGTGATGAAATTCAGAAATAATCTTCTGATAGGGCAGAAAACATTGAGGGAAAAGGAGAAATTGCTCATTTCCCATAATGATTTCAAAAGTTGTCAGCAACATATGTCGTTATTGTTTGGTAATGGGTATGAAAACATAATTAGAATTTTGATTCACTCTTTCCAAAACTGTTAGGCAACAAAATTGAGATTGAAATGAATAAATTGTAAGCCTCATATTCTATAATAATGCATCTGCTGTAGAAAAAGTAAACAACAAGTCCGACACTAGTCTCAATAATGATCAGTGAACGAAGCTTTTTTCATCATTTGGACATTTAAGGCGTCAGTCAAAATAGCAATAGCCTTCGAGACCAGTTATCTGGACTAGTCCAACACTGTTTTGATCTTTCAAACTTTCGACGTAAGATTGCCCCATCAGAATTTCGAGAATTTCGGATTCAAATGGTTGATATGGTTGTTTGGATAAAGGGTTGTCATAAAGAACGAATACTAATGGTCAACTTGTTAAATTGATTCATGAACAGATGCTAGGGCAATAAAACCACCGACTTGATAAGGATGTTACTTTAGAACAATGCCGAGGTGTATACAGTCAAGCGTTGACACACAGTTGTGTATTTCATGGCTTCGGGGTAGGTGATTGGGTGCTTCTTAGTATAGAAATACAAAGCATCGTTAGTGTTTGAGAGTTAAATGCGGATTACCTGTTATTCATTGATAGTCTTCAAAACAATGTGTCAATGTAAAGTTAACTTATGGATTTTTTTTTTATTATCAGAGGAATCCCAAAGTAACCCTGTATGTCTGAAGCTAGTCTTAACTTCAAAAATGCACTATTTAAACACACAATACGTCTGATCAAAGTAAAATAGGAATAACTTCAACAACATATAATTAATATTGTTATAGTTGTCAAGCTTATGAGATGCACTTTTGCTATAATTCACATACCCTCGTAAATGAGTATCTTACGATATCTCTGCTTCAAATATGTTTACTCTTTTTACCTACATTTACCATGCTGTAAGATAATTTTGACTAGTTTAAAAGGAGAATTCTTTCTAATTAATATTATTTTAGATTCAGGCAATCGTCCAACAGAGCTAACACATTGTTTTTAGTTTTATTTAATGTTTCAATAAGGCAATCGACCCTTCTCACTATGTAGACACATAGCGAATCGCGACGTTGTACCCCCTTGCTATTGGTTTCGCACTGTTGCATCTTGGGAAATCGGGTGAAAATGCCCGGATATTCGGAAGCGAGAATACAAATTAGTTTGAATAGAGGACCTTGACCTCAAAATGTAGGTGTGTTCCTTGTTAAAAGCTTGTTTTAATGCCAACTTCTTCATCATCGTAGTCCATTTTAGTCTATTTTCGATTGTTACTTTCAATTTAGCCACCTTTCACATAACTAAATATGAGGAAGCACTGAACTTGTCATTACCACTGCACTCTGCATATTTCAAGAAAACATGAAAGGGTCAATTTTAAACATTGTATTTTTCTAGAAAAACGAACCTTTCAATGAGACATTGGCTCAAATATGAAGACAGTGTGATATCCACTCATTTACGTCGCGATTGTAGACTTAAGAACTTTTTGAACCATGATTGTTTTGATGTTGATGTTTACTTGGACAACATTTAGTCCCAAAGTAGTTTGTGATTTCTATGCCAAAGAGATTTCAATAAATGGGGAGTAACTATTATTAGATGGCATCTAATATTTAATGAAATATATTTCATTTTTAATAAGAAAAATAATCATGCACTGAAAACATTTGTTTAATTTAATATTATGGTTTATGATTCACCTGATCGTCAATTTTTAAGACAGTAAAGGGTCAAGAACAATTCATAATGAAAAGTATAAATGATTGCTCCTTTACCTCTCGGACTCGGAAGACTTTTTGACAGACGCTTTCGTAACACCAGCGCAAGATGTTTAGAACTGTCCTTTCAAAGAGACCTTCGGCTGGGTTTGTGAAGCTTTTCCAATTGGAAAGTAGGAATTCAATTAACTCCGTTGATGTATTCTCCAGACAGTGCAAATGTTATTCACTCAAGACACAGACGGAGAAAGTTGAGGTCGCGAAAACCGACGACAAAGGTCACGATATAGAACGATCTGGCAAACCTTCTAAACCTACTAAAAATGTCCCATTTGTCAAAGAACTGTTTGCAGGAAGATATGACAAGGTTAATTTTACATTAATTGAATATCTTTAACAAAATAGTTGACAAGAATCGTCCATGAACATGTTTTGTCCGTGGGGGTATGAAAACTTGTGCTAATAGACTCCCTTCCACTAGTTAAAATAATTGGACGTGAAAATTGCCATATATTTTCTGATGGGACAATCTTCGGATTTACCGAAAGAAGATTTTCGGATTTTGATTAAAAGCTTGCCATTCAAAGTCAATTAATAAGACATATATGTCCAACATTAAATGAATCATTTGACGCGACAGGTGAACTTGCCCGATGAAGAATTTCTAAACATTTCCAAATCGCATCGAATTAGTTTGACTACCCTGCTACTGCTGCAGAGGGCTGAGGTCCCAGACTTTGTTTGTTTACTAATTTATTCCTTCTAATACACATGCTTCGATTCTAAGTCCGATGGACTGTATTGGCCGTGAAGTGTGACTCAAACAGTCAAAGTGATTCAATTGCCTTCAGTGTAAAAGTTCAGTGTAAAAAATCAGTGTAAAAGTTTGTGCTGAGAATAACATAATAAATATTGCATTTCATATTAAAATTATTTTCAAAAATCTGGCTGTTTGGCTTATGTACTTTGCCAGCAGTACATAGCATGTTTTTGTATCTTGTTGGGGAGTGTCAGTCTGTTCATCCTGTTGTCTGTCGAGTATAGAATCCAATGTGAGACCCAGGCATCCTGTTTGTCTCCACATATCACGACGAAATTCTTCTCTGGCCTAGCTATACAGAGGGCATTGCAACAAGAAATGCTCCACTGTCTCCTTTTCTCCACATTTGCATTTGTCTGTGTCTGAGATGCCTATGTTGAAAGCGTAGCTGTTCAGGCGGTTGTATCCCAGACGCAACTGGCTTATATGTTTAGAGGATGTTGCGTCTGGAAAGTCCAAAAGGCTCTTTTTGTTGACTTTGGGGTTGAGATGATAAAAGTGTCTGCCTCTGTCTGGAATGTCCCACTGATTTTGCCATTTACTGCATGCAGTTTTGTGTGCTGCTGCCTTTACATCATTTATCGAGATGACACTTTGGGTTGGATCCAGATCTGCAGCCTGCTTTGCTGCCTCTTTGGCAAGATAGTCTGCCGTCTCATTACCATTTATGTCAGCATGACCAGGTGTCCATTGGATATCGATCTCTACTCCTGCATCTGAAAGTTTCTGCATAAGCAACAAGGTGGCATCTGTTGTTTGCTTGTATGTGGTCGACTCCCAGCCTAGGGTAAGAATTCCCATAGCTGACTGGCAATCTGACAAGATTAAACATTTTGATAACTGTGGTGTATGATCTAGTATATTGTGAATGTATTGTAGCGTCATAAGTATAGCCACTAACTCACCCAACAGCATGCTTCCCATGTTTGACACTGGTTTTGAGAGCTGGACTGGAACTTGTTGGTGCGTAATGTAAATGCAAGAACCAGCCCCACATGGTCCTGGATTAGGAAGGCAAGATCTGTCTGTAAATGCAACCAACATGCTGTTGTCTGCTCCATCTACCATCTCTGTGATCAGTTCTCGAGACATTGCCAAAATACACTCTATTCAATTCAGTTTGTCATATAGTATCTCCAGCCAACTCATATTTGGAATCTCAAGATACGTAATTTAAGGATATAAAGGTCCTGCATAGCCCAATGGTTAAGTTTGTGATCTAAGAACTGGAGGATTCAAGCCCCTGTGGTACCTCTGTTTTCATTGGAATTTCCTTTCACAAGAAACATCAGAGCTTATGTCTAGTACTGGCGAAAGCAAGAAAGCTGAAATTTATCAGAAAACACAAATAAACTTGTAACAATTGGCAGATGGTAGATTACCTCATTACCAAACAATAGAGACATTGTACCATTCTTCTTTGTAGTAAACAAGTCTGGAAAACACTATAACAAGCAATTTCTCTTCCACAATGTTTTCTACGGTATCAGAAGGTTATTTTCTAATTTCATCACATTTTAAAATGTCGTCTTCAAACTCTTTCAATTTGGGACAGTCAAACATTTGGTATTTGGTCAAGGGTTAAAAGGATAACCGAGGAGAAATTTCCTTCAGATTTGATTATTTTGTTTTAAACATACCATGTTATTGCTTTAAATACTGTCAATTTCGAGTCATACAGTTGTGCTTTCAATTTTGTTTTGTCAGTTTGAATGGATTAATTCATTTTGAAACTGATAAAAGACCAATTATCAAAAGAACAATGTAGTCATATATGACAGGATTATATCTACACTTTATTTCCAGAGTATGTTGGTTTACCCTGAACTGGAAACTAGAGAGGAAGTTGGATACCTAGAGGAAATGGTGGCTCCTATTGAACGGTTTTTCGAAGAAGGCAGTAAGTGCTTATTGACATTTTGCTTCATGATAGAATGATTCATTCTACTCGTTTTAAACTGCCTCTACATGCAAAGGTTTGTCAATACTAATATATTATTTTAGATTTGATAAAGTTTTAATTCGAGAGTAAAGAGTAAGTTGAAAAGGGTAATATTGAATAGTAATGTGCCTTGACTTTGAAAATGTATTTTCTATTGTTTAAGATATGAGTTTGTTAATTTTGTTTCCAACATTTTCATTTTCAATGCTAAAAGTACTCATTCAATGTAAAATTTAATCCAAAATCAACAGTTTGATACAGCTTTGCTCATTGATAATAAAACAAATGCAATATTCCAAACCTAGTCACAAATTTTGCAACATTTTCATTGAATTCAATTAGAAATACGAAAGGTCTATTTACATTTTAGATGATCATAATCTTTTTGTCTGTTTTGGTTTCTAATCTCATGTGTTGATTGATGTTACATTTTATTGGGTTCTATTTCACATGCTTATAATTTAATATCATCAACCAACTACTGCATTTTGTTCAGAATACAGGTTGGAAGCTCTGATAACAGCAATTAGCATACTTGTATAAGTTGTTAAATTGAATTTGTTTTTGTTTTTTTTAAGTTGACTCGAAACAAATAGATGTAGATGCTAAGATTCCAGAAGAAACCATTCGTCAGCTTGGAGAATTAGGATTATTTGGACAGCAGATTCCGGAAGAATATGGTATGTCATGATTTCTTTATCACTTTTCTCTGTGATACCTAGCTTTG
Source organism: Cerastoderma edule (assembly GCA_947846245.1). Classification (NCBI taxonomy): domain Eukaryota; kingdom Metazoa; phylum Mollusca; class Bivalvia; order Cardiida; family Cardiidae; genus Cerastoderma; species Cerastoderma edule. The sequence continues at coordinate 28,954,585 of OX401413.1, read as the reverse complement.
ATGCATCTGGGACCCGTTTTACGAAACAACTTACGGAAAATGTTTGCGTAAGTCATAATTGATAAACATGGATAGTATCTTCAATGAAAGTACAATGTTGCAATGTGGCACTTCATTGGAAGCGTCTCGGAGAGACGATTCCAATGATGTGTCACTTTGCAATATTGCTTCGTCCAATATTGAAATAAGAGGAATTGTTGTTTTAGACTTACGTAAATCTGAAGCGTAAACTGTTTAGTAAAACGGTACTCTGATATTGAAGCCTTCAGAAACCACTGCTACAGGATGAATCACTCTTTATGAAAAATTTATCCTATTGACACATTGGTTTCTACCCAATATCATGAATAATGGGGTTTTGTCATCTGTTTTTGGAATCAATCTGGACCAGTCTCATTCCATGTGGGGTTATTGGTTAACTTTATTTCTACAAATTGTAGAACAATGAGCAAATTCTCTTTTGTCACAATTATTCTAAATGTCATATGGTGCTACAGCTTTTTAACATGTCTGTTGTCATGAATAGGGCTTATTTTTTCTAAGAGTTTTAAATAATTTTAGATAATTTCAAAACATGTTTTTGAAATTCCCATCGAAAGATGGATTTCTGATCATCGGGAGAGTACCATCATTCTAAATGTAAGGGCCATAGAGGAACCAAATAGCAGACATCATGAATCTTCGTAGGTCCTAAGCCCTTGACTGACTGAAATCCCTGAGGTCTGACAGATTTTTACATAGATAAAGAAGAAAGTGTTTAGTTTGGTCCTACTGGGGCTCTCAGAGTATCGGGAAGTCTGTAATAGCACAACATATAGTAACACACCCTGCCGCAATAAAAGTCTTGGTGGCATAAGACATATTACTATTATATGATAGACATTTTAAATCAAAAGGTGATTCTCTCATATGAGAAATTATCTTCTATTCCTACAATACTGTCAAATGACAACTGCAATAGACTAGAAACCATTTAAGTGTGTTTCGTGTTTCATGTAAACTTCATGTAAACTTCATGTAAACTTGCTAATGAGTTAACATTGTTTATAATATGTTTATTCTTATGTTTAAAACAGGAGGCCTGGGTTTGAATGCTACAGGATATGCCCGGCTGGCAGAGATTACAGCCCTTGATGGTTCTATCGCTGTGACCCTGGCTGCACATCAAGCCATTGGATTAAAGGTATTCCTATCTGACCGTTTTTCAAAAAAAAATTATTTCAGTTGTAATGATGTTACACTTGTCTTATCTCTTTAATGGTATGGTATTTTGTGAATGGTCCAAATTGAAAGCAACATGAGATGATAATTATGAAGTAACTTACACTCACTTTGTGGTGCTGAGTAAGAAATCATTGGACTAAGAATAGATAAACAATTTTTCCTTTTCAAAAGGCTTTTGGTGTTCTTGTATAATGAAATCTCCTCCTGCAGGTGTTTTGAATATGTATTTATTAATGAAGGTTAAATGGTATATATCCAATTACTTGGCAACTGTTTCTATTTCACAAATTTCAAAGCTTGTCTAGATTTTTATTTTCATTAGTTGGAAGTTTATCAGTTGATATGCAGAGAGATAATGGTCTTACCAAATGGTATAAGTGAGTTTGGAAGTTAGTTTGGATCAAGAGATATATTGTAGGAGCCTTTGCGGCTGCTTAGTGGTAAGAGTACAGAACTTGAAATCACATAGCCCCTGCCCATTTGGGTTCAAATCCCAGTGACAGCATTTGGATTTTCATAGAGGTAGTCTCCTGGCTGATTAACGCAATGCTGATTGGTCTACCCTGCCTGACCAGCTTGTGTCAAGTATGTCGAGTATGGGGTCTTTTTTCATTATTAAGAGTCAGGCATGGCTACATAACAGAAATAATGTAGATGTAAAATAAAAAACCCATATAAACAAGGAGATCTACGAGGGTTGGTAGGGAAGTTCGTGGACTGGTACTAGAAAAAAGTTACTCAGCAATATACATCTATAAGAAGTATATAATAATACAATTTGATCTATTATCTCAATAATGTATCAATTTCATGAATGTGTGATAAACATTTAAACAAATATAACATAAAACAATAATGCGGTAATGCGTACCCGGAGCACGGCAGCGTGCAAAACGCGATGTCATGATAACGTCAAAATAAAGTTAAATGTATTTTCAAACCTTTCACGTGTAGTCAGCGGGTGTTTGAATGCATTTTATGTGTCTGTGTACCCATTTATTGTTGACAACAAGGTAACAGTAACTGTCGTAAGATTTTTCCAGATTTTGAGTTTATGTCCATTCGGAATTTGGTGTTGAAGAATCATGCTTCCCAGTCCATGAAAAACGTAATAAACAAATGTTTCCAATCACTTTTCTGCACTTGTGCCTTTTTCGGGGGAGGAGTTCTTGGGGTTTTCCATATACAGGACTGTGCTTTTCTCTCTGAATCGAAATGCCATAGTTATGTCCCGTTCGTTGTTTTTTATGCGATCAAGAATCCTTCACCTTCGCGTTTGTGTTGTTTGATAAACATTTCCGAGCAGCGAATCCTGGCTTCCCGTTTATGGTCCTTCAAAAGTCGCGGAAGCCAACGTGCGCACACGTTTTACATTCCTTATACAACATTTCAAATATCATGTATAGTTGGATGGGAAAAACCTAGCAAGTATATTTCCGTACGCTAAACCTCTCAAAGTGTGCCTTCTCTCATTGTAAAAGCAAGTATTTTACTTTGTCTTTGATAGAGCATTTACGTACCGGTGGATGACCACATAGTTCATCATCTTCTATTGAATCTCTCCTTAAACTGTTTATGCCATTTGAATGCTAGTGATCTGCTACATTTCTAAATAGTGCTGGAGCTCTTTAATGTGTCGAACGTCTCAGTTGGTGTCCGATCAAGACCAACGCAAAATTTAACAACCGACCTTAATTCAACGTCGCCAGTTGACGTCATGGTTTCTCTAGTATAAATTACGACCGCAGTGATAAAAATCCTTGTAACTTTTGAACGCGGAACCGGACTTACATCACTATTTCAGGTCATGACGTCAGAGGTACAATATCACAGCAAACGAATTAGCAGAGATTTACACAGGCGTAAACATTTTCTATTGAGTGATAAGTCAAAATGAAAAAGTTTGAATAACATGCAATTTTTGACGTGCTCCGGGTGCGTCGACCCTCTTTACTATGGGGACTGATATTTCGGCAAATAATTGACAAAACTTAACAGAACACCTGCTCTGGGTTGACAAAGAGTTATACAGCGTTTATTGAAGATTTCAATGATTTATGACAGATAATAAAAAAAATATGATAACAGTCCACGAACTTCCCTACCAACCCTCATATTAGCTATTTCTGTTTAGCCAGGTCATCCCAAAATGACTAAAAGATGTGAAAATGGGTAGAAAAAACCACAGAAACCATACTCTGGGAGTTGGTCATAAAAATCATTGTTAATTTCAGGGAATTCTTATTGCTGGAAATGAAGCCCAAAAGCAGAAATACTTGCCTAAACTTGCCACGGGGGAGCAGCTTGCTGCATTTGCCCTAACTGAGCCTTCAAGGTAACTACTTATTTGCACTAATCAACTTTCAAACTATTACAATAACAAAAAGATAAAAAGGTAACAGCTTTGTATCACTATTATCGTGCATTTGAAGCTTATAAGACATAAAAGAATTCAGTTCTTAGCCCTTAGAATGCTGGGTGATTTTCTAAAAATAGACTTTTGTGTAGCCTGCTTTCTCAAACCTTAAATATCTGCTTTATTTTGATGAGGAAATATACTCAGAGTAGCAAACAGGGTTAGATCACAGACTAAATAGGAGTCTGGCCTTGATTTAACCTGTTTGCATAAGCATGAGGTCGGTTCCAACACTATAAGGGTTAATTGTTTTAAAAAAGGGATTTTTCTGAGTTCTAATCTAAAAGCCATGTTACACAGGAAACTCATATTTTCAGTGGAAGTGATGCTGCATCTATTCAGACTAGAGCAACACTGTCAGAAGATGGGAAAACATATTTATTGAATGGTTCTAAAATCTGGATATCTAATGGAGGAATGGCAGAAGTATTTACAGTGTTTGCCAAGACAGAAGTCACCAATGCTAAGGTATATGTATTACATATTTTTTCAAGATAATATATGTTCCATTTTTGGTTATAAGCAATTCAAAGCAAACATGTTAAACCATGTCTGCATTGTCATTAATTGGAGTTAAATCATTACCAAACAATAACGACATTTGACCAGTTTGTTGGAGACGACTCTGGACGGGAAAAGAAGAAATTGCTCTTAATGTTTTCTGCCCTATTAGGAGATTTTTTTTTTCAATTTTATCACATTTCATTTTTCATCTTTAAACTTTGGACAGTCAAGAGTTTGGAGTTTTGTTAAGGGTTAATACACCTACATTTTATTTCCCATTTGCTCGTGCTTTTCTTTCCAATCATTGTATTATACCAGTCCTGTTCATAATAGGTAATAGGTTATTCCTTTTCTTATTCTGAATTGCTTTCTAATAGAAAACAAATTTATTTACACCTGTTTAATTTATAACAATGCATAGGGAGAGAAAGAAGACAAAGTGACAGCCTTTATTGTAGAAAGAGGTTTTGGTGGTGTCTCAAATGGTAAACCAGAGGACAAATTGGGTATTCGAGGTTCTAACAGTAAGTTGTTGTCTAATTTACTATGTCTTCATTTGTGATTTTCTTAGAGAAATCTTTTTTGACAACTTTGACATAAGGTTTAGTTTGCTTATGATTGGTAATGGATTTTCTTTTGTTAATAGGTCTCACCAGTAGTTAGCAATTTAAGATTACTTTAAAAAAGCTAATGATTAAATTGATGAGATTGATCTTGCATCTGTCATGAGGTTGTGTGAACCTTTCCTTAGTATACGTATTACAATTAACCAAAAAGAAGGAGTTGAATCAAATTTGATCACCAAAATTATATCCTATTTTGATTGGTTGTTGGTTGACTCCTTGAGTTTTGTTGCCTGTAGACAGCTTCAGTCTACCAAAGAAACCAAAAAAACTTAAGATGAAACCATATTGCTATTTCCAATGATTTGAGAGGAACTTTTTCTGGTGCATTAACCATCAAGTCAAAATCCTTATCGTTATTTCAAATAGAAACCACTTTAAAGAAGAAGGTGTACTCCTCAATAAAGACAGAAATTGAAGAAATAAAGGAAGAGCATGTTCAATGCAATTCTTTATGGATTCTAAGCTTTTTAGGTCACTTATCCTCAATTCATAATTCCTCACTTTGGTGCATATAAAGCAGAAAACTTGAGAAGCCATTGTCACATAAGGAGAAACTGATCGTGACAAGAATCTATTCTTCTGTCACGTTAATTACTATAAAACCTAATTTCATATATTTCATGACTGTCATCTACTGTTGTATTTGTTCTAGACCAGTCTCAACCAATTGCAGACATATATATATAGAGAGAGGAAATCAGGTCATGTGGTATAAATTTGTTCATGTGTCTATAATGTTATTCTTTCAGCATGTGAGGTGTATTTTGACAATACACCCATTCCTTTAGAGAATGTGATAGGAGAAGTGGGAGGTGGATTCAAGGTATGTTGACAGCCTCTTTGGTCTAATGGTTAGAGTACAATACATGTACTTGAAATCACATGACCAATCTCTGCATGGGCTCAAATCACATAAGAGTTTGATTTGAATTTTTTAGTTTCCCTGTTGATTTATGGAGTTTTACCTGTGTTGAACAGTCCTTTTGGGCCGTAACTGTTAAGCTTGGAGTATTCCTCCATTGTTTTAAATAGGCCAGTGTTGAGTTAATGTAAAACCAAAGCGAGTAGTCTTTCTCTTAGCAGACAGTTTATAGTATTTCCATGTGCGATAATGATTAATAATGATATGGATTGTTTATCAGACAGACTCAGGAAATCTCTGAACATGTTTTTGTTGTTGATTATTGGCCTTTCCTTTTACAGTATTTACTTAACTTGTCCCATTATGTACAAACATGTATATACTGTTTTTAGTATATTGTCATCATTGAAGCAAAAGTTTCACAGGGTTAAAAGCACATTGGTTACAATGAAAACAGTAACATTTTTCCGAAAATCAAAACTGACAAACATGTATAGTATCTTGATATAAAGTGCAATGTGACTATGAGACTACGAGACAATTGCAATGATGTGTGTCCTTGCAATGTTTCTTATCACAATATTGAAATTAAAGGGAATGCTGTTTTGAACTAATGCAAATTGTTTGCGTAAAATACTGCTCTGTAGATTTTTTTCAAAAATTGGAAGATTTTCAAACTTGCTATTATGCAATGAGCTAACAATTCTCTTGACTTCATGTCTTTCCAGATTGCCATGAACATCTTAAACAGTGGACGATTCAGTATGGGCAGTTCTGGAGCTGGAATTCTAAAAAAGCTAATTGGTGAGAACATTTACACTTTATCTCTTATCTTTAAACACAGAAGTTGATGGTTCTTCTAGAGATGACTGTAGAAGGTTTTATTTGGAAAGTTAGAAATTGCTTAAAAGAGCTAATGTTTGTCTTCCAATATAAGTTGCCATTTGTCTTGAGGAAGATCTCATTTGTCAGCATTCTTGTTCATCTTCTTGTGAATAAATGAAAAAAATATAATTGTGTCAAAATGAAAAAAGTTTAATTTGTTATTGCATTTGGGAATGATTTGACACTTTGAAATAAACATTACTAAAACATTGAAACAAAGGGAAATGTTAATGTCATGGTTACATTCATATTTTGACAATATCTTTTAACCCTTATACATGTAGTACTGGAACCGACTTCATGCTCATGCAAACAGGTTAGAACCAGGGCAGCTGGCCTGTGATCTAACCTGTTTGCTACTCTGAGTATCTTTCCTCATCAAAACGTAACAGATATTTAAGGGAAAGTAGATGACAAACAAAAATACGTTTTTAGAAAACTACCCAGCATTCTAAGGGTGAAAAATACAGCTCTAAGATGACATTTCAAAATGATAAAACCTTTTTGTTACCACAAGTAAGAAATATTGTTATCTCATTCTTGGCACAGGGAGAAATATCATAATATACATTTATTAACACTATATATACAGTGTTAATAAAGGTATATTATGATATTGCTCCCTGTGATTCTTGGATGGTCCCATGAAACATGTATTAGTGTAACTTAGTGTAAAGAACCTAAGTGTAAAGAATATACACCACTAAATACCTTTGAAATGATCCAATGGAAGTATAAAAGTGAAACATCATAGTACAAAAAGATTAGTATATAAGAATCACACTTTGAATTGTGAAAAAAGTTTTAATTGATATGTTGTCTGCATTGGAAGAGTAAAGAGTCAACTAACAGACTATAGAATGTATTAGTCCATTGGTTTTTTTTTTTCTTTCAGGTTACACAGCAGAGCATGCTATTGCAAGGGAACAATTCAAAACAAAGTTAAAAGATTTTGAACTCATTAAGGTAAGATAATGAAGTTTTCTTAGCTTTGATTGACATATTTATCGTTTAGTGTGCCATGGGGAGTTCCTGTGTTTAAGTTAAGCTTGCAGAGACTTGTAATTAAGGGGTCATTTGTTTTATCGTCACAAGTGACACTGGTTTAGTTGGAGTGTCCTTTGGCAAGTCACTTCAGAGCCTTAGTCATTTAATTGTGAATCATAAGAAAGCCTGTTTTGAACTTGAGAGAAATGAAATGGTGTTATACCCATTTTAAAATAAGAGTCATCTGGAAAAGAGTTATTCCTCCTCTGCCCGGTTGAGAGTTTTTGCAGGAAGTGGCATTAGAAAATAAATCATTATTATGAATTTAATGATTTTTTTTTTTTTATCAATAAATGTACTGTGTTAAACAGATTCCATTTGCCTGATTTTAAAATAATCACATATAGGATTTTAGTTACTGGTCCTTTGAACTGAATAGTAGATCAAAGTATTTAATACTTTTTATCGAGGTATTCCACTCCTGATGTAAAACTTGTTTTTGCTTTGGTTAAAGAATACTTTGAAATGTTATTATGAAAGTCTTTATCATTTTAACAACATTCACAAAGTCACTTTTCCATATTTGTCTGATTTTTAATTTATATTTACAAGATGAATATCAATAATTCTGTTATTAAATCCATAATAATAACCTCCCTTTAATAATCAACTTTACATTGAACTTAAAATTACATGAATTAAAGGTGGCAAATAAAAATTCCAATCAAGAGAAAAGTTGTATGATATAAAATTTAATTTTGTAACAACATTTGTTCCATTAAATCATTGACGTTGTTGTTCTGACTTTTCTGATTTTTCTCTATCAGGGTTGAAATACCTTAAGTTATGCATTCAAGTGAACCATCAACATTGATATTTTTACAGGAGAAGTTTGCCAAGATGGCTGTGACCACCTATGCTATGGAGAGTATGGCCTATCTTGCCGCACAGACCATTGATGCTTACAGTGAGCCAGACTTGTCTGTAGAGGCTGCTATGGTGAAGGTGGGTTATTGTTTGTTTCATTCACTTAATATTGGGAGGTTCCTGCATGGCCTAGTGGTTAAGGTGCTCAGTAACTCAGATAAGTTTGAATGAAGTGATCTCTGATTCATTTTCATAATCAATTATTTATTGTTAAAATCTTTACCATTTCAAGGGGTATGTTGTGAGATTTCTGTAGAAAACTTGCCAAGATTTTACCCTATATTAAGCTCTTTTATCACATTTAAGCTAAGAAAAACTCTGAGCTCATAAGGATTATCATGTATGGTCTAGGAGCTGATGGTTTAAAATTATCCATTTCACAAATGGAGTTTTGTATCTAGTCCAAAATAAAAAAAAGGCATAAAAGGCTTTTTTTCATGTTATAGACTAAAAGTCATTGTGAACCATTGCAACAAAAGGGTAAGTTGCTCATAATGAGCAATTTAGTCTTCTGCGACAGTTGTTTCGAAATACTGATGCGGCAAATACATCAAGATGAGGTATGATGAAGTAAAGGGTTTGTCTGTTTCTAGGTGTTCAGCTCTGAAGGTTGCTGGGATTGCGCGAGTGAATGTTTACAAGTTCTCGGAGGTCTGGGTTACATGAAGACATACCCCTATGAGAGGTACCTTAGGGATGCCAGAATCCTCATGATTTTTGAGGTAAGTTAAGCAAGTCTCATACTTTGACTGATAAAAGCGAGGCATTTCCAAACAAAATGTCATGCTTGGTCTTCCCAATACGGTTATATTGAGACAAGAAAGTTTTTCGTACTCTGAATGGATTTGGTATGAGTTTACCTTGCTTATTGGTGATGAAAGGACATTTTATCTCATGCCAATTAAGTTGCATGTATGCTTTATGTATTGTTTGATATGATCTGATCAAGACAATATGATGTTGTCATTTCATTTGGAAAACATGTTTAAGGCTGCAAGAAGTCTTTATTATATATTTTTTGGTTTACAAGGAATTGGCTTGGTCTGTTTGAATTTTTAAAAGGAAAATATGGATGCTGCTATTTGTTTATACTTGGTTAAATTTCTATGTCTTAATTACAAATTGAAAACAAGTTGGCGAGAAAACCATCAACTCTTATCTATCATTTTTGGTGAACAATGACATTCAATTGCATGAATAGTTAGCAAACAATATTTCTTATTCAATGGCAGGCTGTGGTTGGCTACATGTAACAAATGAGTTTGTTTGCTTTTTACAGGGAACCAATGAGATCTTGAGAATGTACATTGCCCTGACTGGCTGTCAATTTGCTGGAAAGGAGTTATCAGATATGCTGAGGTATGTGTTTGTTGCTTTAACACTTTACCAAACACTAAATTTTTTTACTGTCCCAAATTTGAAGAGTTGCAGACGCCATTTCAAATTGTGATGAAATTGAAAAGTAATCTGCTCATAGGGCAGAAAACATTGTGGGAAAAGGCAAAATGCTTGAATATTTGAAGTGGTGAATGAAACATTTGTTCCTATGTTATGTTTTGTTATAAACCATGTTGGCAGAACATATGAAAAATACCTTTCTAAGTTACCACCATGATCAAATGTTCCTTGTTTATTCTGACTGAAGCCACCCTTTCTAGGACCTTTTGTTTTCTTAAAAAATAAATGAGTTGTGGAATACATTCACCAAACAAGGAAGATAATCATGCCAATGTCTTGTTGTTGTTGTAGTTATTGTTGTTGTTTATACAAATATGATGCCTGTCATGGCTTAGTGTTTCCGGAAATCTTTGTTAAAAGTAGTGGCAATATTTATTTCAGGAAGCTGAGAAATCCACTCAACAATCCCTCTGTTGTGTGGGAGGCAGTGAAGAAAAGGTTTGGCTCTGGGGAAAAACCAGCTTTAAAACTGAAACTTAATCAAGAAGTTCATCCACAATTAAAGGTATACTGATTGATTATTTTAGAAGAATCACAACAATTCTATTAACACCACAATATGTTGTAGACATATTGTTCAACCCATTACCAAATAATGATGACATTTGACCAGATCATTGCAGACGATCTGGAAAACATTGTGCGAAAAGGAGAAATTGCTCTTAACAAGCAATTTCTCCATTTCCCACAATGATTTCTGCACTATCAAAAGATTATTTTTGAATTTCATCACATTTTGAAATGTTGTCTACAAAAACTCTTTCAATTTGGGGCAGTTGAGAATTTGGTGTTAGGTAAAGTGTTAAAATAATAATGTACTGTTTTTGTATAAGTCGATGAAAGTATTCTGGTTCTGATTCATTTTAAAGTTTGTTTTTGTCACAATGAGAGGAGATGTTGGACAAATAAAGGGCTTATTCCTGATATGCATGAGACGGACTGCTACTATTGAGGACTTCTCCACTTCTTTTGTGTATCTATAGGAATCATGCGCAGTGTGTATGTAGTTGTGGGACAAAGTGATTATTCTCCAATCTTTAACTTACTTTTTTTTATTTAGAAAACTATATCGTTTATGGCAACTATGTTTGTACAAACATGTGCAACAGAAGAAGGGTTGAAATATAATTTTAACTTTTCTCTATTTTAAAACAATTATAAGCTAAAGCAGTACTAATGCCAACTTTGGATTGATAAAAGCTGCTCTTGGGATTCAAATCCACAACTCTCTTATCCTGGAGTCGTCACTCTACCCAAGCTACACTGTACTCCATAAAGTGATAATTAAAAGATTATCGAGAGAGATGGATGACCGTAAAATACTAAAATGTTGTTTGCTCTTCAGTACTTTTGTTTCTGTTTCCTATAACATGTGTGTATTTTCTAGGACCAAGCTGCACAGTTAGAGATGAGTAGTCTTCTGTTTGGAGATGCAGTCACACAGCTTCTCAGTAAGCATGCAAAGGTAAGGGAATCTATAACATCATACATACTGGAACTTGTACAAGCTTCTTTAAGCCTGCACCTCTTGCCAGAGGGCAAAGTAAGAACAATATACATTTTTGCAATGTTCTGTAATTCTTCTCATAACCCTTCATTGTGTGTACTTAATATAATCATCTCATTGAGATGAATCTTATGTGTTCAACCTTATACAAGTTGTGTATAAACCTGGAAAATAAGTAGATTCACTAACTTCTGTGATATATCTATAATCCTGTGAAAAAATAGCATAGACGGGCATTACTCTATTTCATACCTATATTTGCTTTCTTTTTATGAGTTAGTTAACACATTACCCAATAATCCCTACCGTAACCATATCTGCTTCTAAAGACTAATGAGCTATTTCAATATCCTTTTGTAATTATTTCCCGTATTTTTTTATTTTATATCTTTGCTGTGCTGTTGCTGAAGCTTTGAATATGGATCAGGGGTGACAAAATCAATTTTCTGTATTACCCAGCTTGTCTAAAAGCCTTAACATACGAGTGATTTCTTAATGAAATTCACTCTATATCCATAATATGGACAAGGGCAGAAAAATATTTGGCATTCACAGCGAGCAAATCAAAATCAGATTTTGCCACCCTACTAGTTGTATATTTCCATATATATATGGGTTAATGGGTTAGTCCGCAAATCTATGTATCTTCTCTTTTCTTGAACAGAAAATAGTCAATGAACAGATGATGTTACAAAGGCTTTCAAATGTTGCGATCGACATATATGCCATGACAGCATGTATAGGACGATCTTCAAGAGCTATTTGTATTGGATTGAAAAACTCCGACCATGAGGTATGTTTGTAACTTTTGTGAAACAGAGATACACATGTAGCTAGGTCAGGATTGAACTTGGGGCATCTACTAACCATGCACATGTCTACCAACTGAGCTATATAAGCTGTTTACACATCAATCTCTCTACCAATCAAGTTGTGAAAACTTCTCTACACACATATATAAATTCACATATAATGAGAAATATGTGAATTTTTTATAATTCACAAATTACTCATTATTTGTATTGTCTAGCTTTAGGAATTTCTCCATTTGTCACAATACATGTAATTAATTCGGTTCCTCAGAGAATATGAATAATGTGTATTTAATTATCATCTTCCAATGCTTTCAATTTGTGTGAGTCTCATAAATGCTGTCTAGCCATTAAACCCCACCAGATAATAATTATGATTAATCATAATTATGATTAAATTGTTTAATCATAGCACTTCCTAAATATTGATATATTCACATTGGTAATATTATTAATTTCCCCATTATGATAGTGGAAAAAAGCTTAAGTTTCAGGGAATAACTTTTGTTTCCCTGTAGATTCCTTATGTCTATTCCTATATGTTTAAAGGAAAGATTTTTATGATGTAGTGGGTCAGTGTCAAGTTTTATGTGTACTTACGAACGATTGTCTTCTTTCAGCGAATATTGACAAAATTGTTCTGTAAACAGGCCTTTGACAGAGTTAACAAAAACATCAAACAAATCAGGGAAGGTATGTACATGTAGTTATACAGTTAATACCTTGATTTTACTGTTCCCCGCTGACAAATAAAGAAATCCATGCATTCATGTTAACTGGCAGATTTGAAAGGATGTCAATAGGCACTCTCTTGCCCTAAGGCTACATCTGAACATTAAAAAGGCAGAAAGGGTATTTTTCATTGTTGCATCTTATATTGCTGGTTCAGTGCAAGACTAGTAAGTGCTTCATGTTTATGAAGCACTTACTATTAGTCTTGAATTAAACCCTTTATATGCTCTGTACTTTTTGGGAACACCACAATTATAAGCCTCCAGTTGGAGGTCACATTCTAAAAACTTCTTTGAAACACATACCATAGTTTTATGTTGTTGCATAATTAAGGTTTCTATAATTTATGACTTTGGATTATAATTCTCTAGCTGCTAGAGAAGAAAGAATTTACATTGCAACAAATAGACCAATTCCTCATAAAGAGCAAATTCTCATTTTTTTCAAAATAAGTTAACAAATATATTACAATGAGCTAAAGAATGAAGCAACTCCAATACAGCAAATTTTCCTTATGCTACAATACATGTACTTAAATCAAAATATTGAGATGGGGAATTCAGATTTATTTTTAAAATGGTCCTCTGTGTCTTTCAAATTAAACAAACACAATATCCACAAATGTGGAGATTGTTTGAACATTAGGACAATATTGTAGATTATTAAATGATCTATACTTTACATCTTCTATTGAATACACATTTGGCGCACAAACTGGTTATGATCCAGGAAGCAGAATAGAGAGTGATTAATCTAAGTTGTAAGAACTTGTCTCACAATTAATGAAAAATTTAAATGAAATCTTCTTTAATTAAATAATTAATGTTAATTTAATGATAGCATAAAGTAAAGGACGCACATATGCATGTCTATTTTTTCCTCTTATCTTAAATTTAGGCTCCCAGAAGAACGGGGATGATGAGATCAAGCTTATAGCAGACACGGTGTTTCAGAACAAGGGATATGCCGCGGAACACCCACTTAAACAGAACATAGCCAACCTCTAAATTGCTACAATCGTGATGTTTAAGGTTCAATGCAAGAGAATAGTTAGTGCTTCATGTTTGTTAAGCACGTACTAAAGTTCTGCATTGAATCTTCAAATTGTGATTGTTGCATTGATTCAACCTCTTGACTGTTACAATTGTGATGTTGAGGGTTCAATGCAAGAGAATGTTGAGTGCCTCATGTTTGTGAAGAATTTTCTATGGTTTTGCATTGTGATTGCTGCATGGATTTAAATCATTACAATTCCCATATTGAGGGTTCAATGAAGGACTATAGTAAGTGCTTTATATTTGTGACACACTTACTATGGTTTTGCATTAAAACCTTGAATTGTAATTGTTGCATTGTTTGTGTGTCCGGTATTTATTATTAAGACAAAACCTTTTTTCTTAGTTACCTCATAACATCATGCTTTTTCTTTTATGGACAGAAGGTTTATGAAATAGTTGAGTGGTATTACTATTCTGTGTGGATTCCAGTTATGACATGTGGATTTTCTTGAGGGGCAGTCCGCTGGTTGACTTGTAAACTGAAAATTGTTGGTTTGTCCTAGATGGCTTAACCAGCCGTTAAGGGTAAAACGGTTTGGGGTCTTCCTCCATTGTTATGAATTGTATTGGGCATTGCAACACAAATGAAATACAGATGTTATGTATAACCAAAATAATTATGAAAGGTATTGCTATTGTAAATGAAATAAAATTGTCTGTGATATATTGAATCTCGTTTAAGTCATAACTCCCTAATGCCTCCCTTTATTGCATCTTCTGTAAAAGACTTTAGAAACCACTGTTGCAAAAGAAGGAACTTCTCATAATGAGTAATTTCTACTTTTGTCACTATGGTTCCTACACACTACTATAATGGAAAGCATGTATTATTATTCATTGTGGTCTGCTCTGGCTTTCAATATGGACCAGGCAAAATATATCATTTGGATGAATGGGTTAATTGCTATGTACTGGGTTTGATCATTGAATATATTTACCATTGAACCTGTTACCTTAATACAGAATTTTCAACGCTTTGGATTAGAGGGTATGAAGGTAATTAAGATTGTCAGAAAATCTTTTTTTTTTTTCCTTCATAAACAATTGATATATTGGAATAAAGGATTGAAAAGACCTTTACACCACTCATACATTACAGAACTGTGACTGTTAATAATTTTGTCAAAGATTTTTTTAAATAAATTAAGGAAGTCATGAAAACATTTTATATGAGGATATAGTATGAGAAAATAGAAGTTTATGTTAGTTTACTGATTCCTTGTACATGCATAATGAATGCTTAAGTAAATGTATGATTAACAATAAATCATAAATCTTTTATAAAGTTTATTCTGGTATAATAAATTATTTAATTGTATATAAATGAACTGTTTTTGCATATTATATACCCTAGCCACAAATTATTTCTGTTATGTAAAGACTAAATAAGAGCTATTTGATTTAGAGAAGGGACAAGCCAAATAGTCCAATTTTTTCTGAATTCATGGCCACACAGCTCCTAGGCGATCTAGTCAGATATGGAATTAAGACAGATATGGCAAAAACTGTTTTAACCCTTATAATGCTTGAACAGACTTCATGCTTATGCAAATAGGTTAGATCCAGACCAGCCGCCAAGTAAATTGGCAGCTGGCCTTTGATCTTACCTGTTTCTTACTCCGAGTATCTTTCTTCAACAAAATTAAGCAGATATTTAAGGTTTTGGAAAGCAGACAACGCAAAAGTCTATTTTTATAAAACTACGCAGCATTCTCAGGGTTAAGTTTGGATGAAATCTTGAAGAGGGCACAAAACTCTGTGACAGAGAGGAGCAATTCAATACCATGCCACCAAATTCATAGACATTGTACAGGCAAATGTTTGGCATTTACAAAATCTAATTAGAAAGTTTAAAACTCTCTTGTGTATGCTATTTCAGCATTGATCTATTTCAAGAACCCGTTTCTTCCAATGTCGCATATAATCATGTTCAAATTCTATTAGATCAGCCTAGATGTACTTATCAAGCCATTCGAGTTTTTTTTGAATTTTGTATTTCAAGATTGAATTTTACTTCACATACTGAACAATAAGAAAATTCTATGAAAAGAATTTTGATATATCTTCATTTCTTTGTAATATACATACCAATTTTCATCGTTTTTTATTGAATACAAAAATGTGATTAACTGATTTGGATTTCAAAAATTGTTCAGATTGTAATAATTCAAAACAACATTAAACAATAAAGTATTCAATGTATGAATTCATGTTTTTTGTGCTTAAAAACCTTTCAGAATATTTTTTATTACCTTTGAAGATGGTATAGTCATTTTGACATTTTTGCCCAAAACTATTACCATGAAAACTCTCATTTTACAAAAAAACTAACTAGTCAACCTGCACTTTTCTTTCCATTTTTTCATTCACAATAAAATTCTTAATAACATATCAAACATTCAGACACTTCTATGAAAGGATTATTTTGTTATAAAACTGTAGAACATGTCCTTAAGAACACCAGTATTACAAGCTGTGTACATGGTACCAGCTGAAGAAGAGATGGTTGGATTTAGGTTCTATGCCTTATTCAGCACTATTTAAGTTGTGTCACAGAGGTCGACAGACCTTACCCTCGCTACTAGAATATTTCATCACCAGTACTTTACAATATTTTTTTCCAAATCTGCCCATCTGACATGTTTGAATCTTCGAAAAAGCATTCAAGAATGATAATAGGGCAGTGTCAATTTTTTGGCACATAATTACGGCATTAACCAAAGTTTTCTTTAAACACAAAGAAGAAAACTGCTTAAAGGCACATAAAAGGAGATTAATGCTATATCAAACTATATTATTTGATAAACTTTTGGTCAGATTAAAAAAATTATCACCAAAAAACCCCATCAGCACAACTTAAACATGAAAGTCAACGAGAAATAACCCAGATTAGCCAGTTTTATAATTCAGATTGTGTGATTCTTCACCCCTGACCTTGACAGTTGATACACAAATATTTGAACTGACCAATCAGAATCCGTTATTTTGAATATGTAAACAAACAGGTTGTTGGTAAACATGATTGAATTGGAGACAACTATATTTCAAGCACAAAATAACTTATGTTAAAGGAGTCTATTTAATAGGATCTCAATGCATTTGTAAATTAATTCTCATTGCTTTTCTGAACATAATAAAAGAACTCCATATATTTTTTTAAGTTATTTATTTGTACTCATCACCTTTATGAGTGCCTTTAAAACCATTGCCAAAGTTAGGGATGGGTCGGGTACCCGAGTATGGGCTAGGTACAGACCAATGCCCGTGAGCACATCCCTGTACCTGACATCAAGTTATCTTTGTTATAAATCCACATGAATGTGTGAATAGGCACTTGTTGACGAGTGAAACTGACATACAATTCAAGAGCATGCATACAAATTGACGAGGTTCCATTCCCATTAGTTAGCTTTATTAGGGTTGTATACACATGTCAGGAGAGCTAGCTGGATATCCATGCGAAGTATCCAGATACTGTATATATGGTATACTGATCAATGACAAAACGGCAGGACTGTTTAGGGGTGTTTACCTATCACCTACTAGTTTATTCCATAATCATAATATATGGAGGGAAATGTTTAGCTAAACCCACTAATAAACATTAATGAAAGTTCACCAGGTTGTTGCCAAGAACTCTGGAAAACATTGGTGGAAAAGTAGAATTTGAAAAGCAATTTCTCTTGCCCACAATGTTTTCTACCCTATCAGATATCATTTTTCAATTTCATCACATTCTAAAATGTCTTCTGCAAACTCAAGTCCCAAGTTGGGACAGTCGATAATTTAGTGGTTGGTAAAGCTTGTTGTCGAGACACAAAGTTGCAGGCAAAAATCAAAACGTAACAAAATGCAACAAATCCTCAGGTGAGTAAGTTAGCTTTTCTTATGCTTTGAATACCTGAGCTAAATATCACCATGGCATTGAATACCTGAGCTAAATATCACCATGGCAAAAGGAGAAAGTGCTTAAGAATAACATTTTCTCAAGTTTGTCAATGATTTCTACCACTGACAATAACTGCAATACATTCTTTGCTCATATTTGTTGACTGTGGTTGCTTTCTATTTGGATCTGTCACAAGTTCCTGTATTTTGCAGAATGGGTTAACTAGGAGAACATTATGAGTCAAATAAACAATAACAAGACTTCCTTAATGAAGACATTTATTTCCCAGTAACACCACAGATATAATTTAGAAAGATGTGTGTGGTCGGTTGGTTGTGAACCTTGGGAAATGCAGTCTCCTGTGGACCCTGTGAGTCAGAGGGAACTTGATCTTTGCATCCTGAAAAACACAAGGCATTTTAATGATAAGTTCATCAACATTACTGGGGCCTTAACTCTTTCCCAAACAATAACGACATTTGATAAATGTTGCAGATGACTTTAGAAAACATTGTGGGAAAAGGAAAAATTGCTCGTAACGAGCAATTTCTCCTTTTCCCACAATGCTATCTGCCCTATCAGAAGACTATTTCCCAATTTCATCAAATCTACTAACATTTACCCCCTTTGTTGCAGACTTTAGAAAACTTCGTGGGAAAAGGAGAAATTGCTCGTAACGAGCAATTTTTCCTTTTCCCACGATGTTTTCTGCCCTATCAGAAGATTATTTCCCAATTTCATCACATTTTGAAATGTCGTTTCCAAATTGGGCCAGTCGAAAAATTGTTGTTTGGGAAAGGGTTAATAAGAGGGCATTTTTAGCAATTAATCAGGCAGTATTAAAAATACAGATGGGCGAATCCTATTTTGTTGGTACTTATAAGTCTTTCCATAAAGATGGTTCTAACAAAAACCAACAATATAGGATTTATAGAAGCATAAAAAGTTTGCTAAAGGAGATTGCCTCTTATCATGATATGTCATAGGGAGTTTTTAACCAGTTCTAAAATACACTCATTTGATTCCTTTGTATCAGATTTTGGTAATGGTTCTTTTTGAAGGCACATGTAGGCAAACAAAATCTGATACATGAAATGACATATGTAAATGTTTTCACTTGCAATTTTCAAAAGACAGGTTCAATAATATGAATGGATTTTTAATCCAATGATTTTCAATTGATTCTTTATTCCTTATTTTCAGGTACCAGTAATTGGATTATGCAATTATGCAGTTGTCCAAGCTTGATTCAATTTCTTGGCCTTACATTGTCCAGAAAAGCGACAAACTTGCTATTACTGTAGCACAACTTTATAACATCTGAACATACCAAAGTATACAGATGAAGCAAGAATTGTGCTTGAAACTAACATGATGTTTCCCATACATATACACGCTCAAGGCCTTTTTCCCATGAAATGGGAAGAGGCCTAGGCCAGTTAGTTTGGGCAAGTTATATTGCTGAAATTGGGAAATCAATAAGCTGGTGAGACCGAATTTTTGGGATAATTGCATGATTTTAGATAAAGTTCCAAATGGAAAGGTGCCCTTTAAAGGCCCCTAATATAAAGTACTTAAAGCCCTGATATAGTCAAATGTAGACTTCAATATTCATCACCTTCCCATGGGTTGAATAATTCCAGGAGTCTTGGAAATATCAATAGTTCTCCCAATATAACGAGTTTCCATTGAAAACTTGACAATACTTAAATGTTGAGCACTATGAATAATAAAGGAATAAATATCTCTTCTTACATGAAACTGTTTGATGTTGGGTCGTCTGGTCTTGCTGGCAGGGATTTCTTCTACTCTCATGATGTGAATTGTTGAAGCCCTGGCTCTGTGACGGGCACCCATATCTCGGTCTGTAATACAGATAAATCCGGTCAATAATGGTCTAGAGAGTAAATCAATTCAATAATCATCTAGTAATGACAGGACTATCGGCATTCATTCCAAAACCTTAACTGTATCCTCAAGTTTATTCGAGTATAAACAAGGACTTTGGTAACAATTTTAACAACCCTTCAAAAATTATCAGGGAAAAATAATAAAAATAAATGTTCAATTGTTAAAGAACTATTCTGCAAAAAATGTTGCTTTTTAATAAGAGCAGTCTTATAACTGGAATTTTACTGTCATGAAGAACACATGTTTTAAGTTTAAACACACCAACACCAAACACTATTTAAAATACTTGTTGACATGTGAAAACACCACTCAAAGTATTACATGTATATGTAAATAGATTAGAAAGGGTAAAAAGTTTGCAATGGATCAACACATTTGCCTGACTAAGACTACAATAATAAGTTGTTGAAGCTTGATTCAATTCCTTGGTCAAATTTTGTCCAGAAATGCGACAAGCTCAGCATTAATATTGCACATTTATTTAACATTTAGCTATACATCAGAATAGCAATGATGCAAGAATATGCACATCAGTATTTTTCAAGGAAATTAAACACTTTAATCCAATTGAAACAATTATGAAACACCATTGCTTTATCCGTATCACCCTAATGGCAAGTTTTAATATCATAATACAATATCTATAACTTAACTATCAAAATCCAGCAAGTCAATAATGGTAACTGAATGTTAAATATTGAAGCTTGATTCAATTTCTTGGCCTAACAGTGTCCAGAAATGCGACAAGCTCAGCATTACTTTTGCACACATATTTAACATATGGCTATACGATAGTATACCAATGAAGCAAGAATGTGCAAATTACTACTTTTTCAAGGAAGTTAAACCTTTTAATCCAATAGCACCCTAATGACAAGTTTTCCTATCAAAAATATAATGTTTATAACTATCAAAGCCTGCAAAGTCATTAAAGGAAAGGAAACTGAATGTTCGATATTGAAGCTTGATTCAATTTCTTGGCCTAACAGTGTCCAGAAATGCGACAAGCTCAGCATTAATATTGCACACATATTTAACATATGGCTATACGATAGTATACCAATGAAGCAAGAATGTGCACCATACTTGGATTATGTTTATTGCATGAACCAATGAATTCTTCAAACTTGTTGAGAGTGGTCGATTCAAATAACGGCAAGGTGTTTAATTCAAAGCAAAGTTTGACACGTAACTCATGCTAGATCTAAAATGATAACATTGCTTAAGGCAAAACTATTGGCTTTCAAATTCAATGGAAATCTTAAACAATATCTTCATTTTACAAGAACTTGGAGACACACACACCTTTCCTGCTTTTTTTAACACATCAATTAATTTATCTTCCAATAAACCTTGAGTAGGATTCATTGCAATTTGCATTGATAACTATTGAAGCTTGATTCAATTTCTTGGCCTAACAGTGTCCAGAAATGCGACAAGCTCAGCATTGTTATTGCACACATATTTAACATATGGCTATACGATAGTATACCAATGAAGCAAGAATGTGCATGACTCTCAAACTAAATGTGTGAAGAAAGATTATACCATTAACCAAACCCAGAGTTTCAAGTATTGACAGCATGTTTGAAACTTTTGAGAAATATAGGAAACATCCATATAAGAAATTTCTTCCTTTTCACTATCATATATCCATTAAGAGATGTTTTGCATTACTTCCCCCATCAAAAGGTTTTAAAATCAATTGCTACACAGATTTCAAGGATTTAAAAACCTTTATATTTTCTCATCAAATGCCAACTAAATGATTATGTTGTGAATCAGAACACAATAATGTTATATCCTTACAAGACTGGGTGACAGCTCCTGCTGCTGAAAGATCTCTGTATTCACGGTACATGTTGTGAGTTCCACTTCGGGAAACATATCGCAACCAGATTCCAATATTCTTCACCTTCAAAGGCTTCTTTTCATATACCTAAAGAAAAAATTAAAAAGGATTTAGATATACTTTAAACGAGTTAATATTCCTCCCATGAAACTAGTTTATAAAAACTTTTATTTAGCTTTTTAAACCTCTTAAGACAAAAGTGATATGAGCTTTATGGGCACTACAGAAAAATTAAAATCGGTGACAAAAAAAAGAATCATTTGTAGGCTAGGAAGTGATCCCCTTGACAGGAGCAATTTTCCCTAAAATATCATCAAAAAGTAACTAATACTTAATAATTGACCTCAAATGCTCACCATCACATTTTGGCTTATTAAACAAACATCCTATAATTGAAGTGAGTTTGCAACCAATTAGAATCACCCAATAAGTTCAATTCAAACCCTGGCCGTTTTAGTTGAGTAGGCAAGATCAGATATGAAACATACGAGTTATTTGTATGTCCTATTTGCATCAGCAGGTACATAAATATGTAAATGAGTCTTTTATACATACCCGCTGACAGTTAACAATCTCTCCCTTTGTCTTCTTGGTCTTCCTCAGTTGACTCACAAAGTACCAAAACCTAGACTTAGCAGTACACTCATCAGGTGCAAAGATTCTCATCTGATAGAGAGGTGGAGTGGGCACCTTCTCTGTGGGCATGGAGCGCCCAATCACCTTATACTCCCGAAGCTGTGAAAGGAAAACAAATCAACTGTATTATTGGTAGAAGAGGGAAAGCAGTTTATTTCAGAAGCCAAGACCAGCATCATATACATTAACATGCATTCTTTCTCACTTACCAGTACAAGGTGTATGCTTATACATGTAAAAACAAACACCATAATAGACCACGAAACATGCCATCTCATTAATTGCACTTTGGATGAGAACAATCTGGGCTATAAATTGGGAAATCCCTTGCTTTCAGGAGCACCAACTACAGGATAAAGCTTTGACAAAGTTGTATCCTCAATAGTAATGGAGAGTTCCTCCCATAAACTGTCTGTTTTACCACAAAAAAAGGCAATTACTCAGTGATGTGGCACCAAATTGTTGAACTGGTTGATCCATTGTCAAAATGATTTGACGTGAAGAATGTCTTTTATTTTCCGATGGAGCAATCTTATGTCGAAATTTCATAGTCCTGACCAAATTACTGAGTGGATTTTTTTTCTATATTGACATATTCTGGTTCAAAGCACGAACTGACCATTCAAAGTGAATTGCTCTTTAGACAAGATGTGTAAAATGAACCAAATATTTGTGATTGAAAATATTTAAGTCTGCTAATTTGTCAAATGTATTTGGTTACTATTCATAGATTCATCAGGAAGTGAGGCAAGCAGAAAATAGTCACTTAGTGTAAATCAAACTGTTCTTACAAAATAAAATTGCAGAATAAAGACATGTTATGTGTATGGATTGATTAAGGAAGATTAATAAAAAAAAAGCTGAGTCACGATCAATTGATAATTTACTGTAATAATGGAAATATCGATATTTCGAACCGTCCATCATGTCGTGACAGGAAATCTCTACTGATGCAAAAATTATACAATATTTCCAGATTGCATCAAATTGGTTCGACTAGTATATCCAATGCAGCAAAGATTTGGTAAAAAAGGAGTTTCTTGGCTTAAAATATAA
This sequence comes from Cerastoderma edule, assembly GCA_947846245.1. NCBI lineage: Eukaryota > Metazoa > Mollusca > Bivalvia > Cardiida > Cardiidae > Cerastoderma > Cerastoderma edule. Next base: position 28,931,243 of record OX401413.1, on the reverse strand, counting down.
CGTAGCAATTATTGAGAAAGAATCATATAGACCATCTTTTTTCGGGCACAGTTTCCCGCATTCCAATCAAATGATGCCAATTCACAGAATTCAACAAGTGACCATTGTATTAAAATTCACAATGAATTTATCTTTCATCGTAAGAATTACACCATAACACATTTTTAAAAAAATGTCAATAAACCTAACGAAATATGCATTTGTGTAAGTGAACACCGTCATACATCAACTCGAGACGAGAAATCAACCGAACCTAAGAAACACGTTTTCATTCGGGACTCGGCAAAATGTAATGTTTATTTGCAATTATAGAGCATGTCTAAGGAAAACAACTGGTTATATGTATAGTCTGCTTATTCATTTGTCCGTGTGCCGGTGTTTTATTTCATGAGTATCTGTATAAGACGTGTTAAAGCTTAAAATAAGTTGCTCACTTGTCCTTTCGCCTTCATTTTGGGAGACACACGAGGAAAAAAGAAAGATCACGTGACCGGAAGTTGAGTTTTTGGAAAGAAAATATAAACTTTTGTCTTGTAACAATATTGCATTTAAATCTTATAGCTAAAGTATGATCTTTTGGTGAGTTGTAACGATTAAGCTCATTATAATTATTTATCCTGAAATACTTAATCTGAATATGTTTCTAAAGTAAGACTGGTTCTCTAGAAATAGTAAATTTTACTTCGAAAGTAACGAAAAGGAATAAAACTGTTTGGAGTAAATCATATCAAATTTAGATCTCATTGTCGAATTTCAATTTGATTGATCAACATTACCGTCCTCTCCGGTCAAAATGAAAGAGAAATATCATTGAATCGTTGGAACGAAAGAAGAATTAGATGGAGCAATATACTATATTGCCAAAATAGGTTCTTAAAAACTAAACTATAAAATGTAAAAAAAAAAAAAAATGAATGGAGGTTTGATATAATAATTCATCTCAGGGCGACCGTCTTATGAGAAAAATGTTAGATTTTTCTTTGAACTAAATGTTAGTCTACCTCTTTCTTAACGTCGCAAACAATGAATAATTTCAAACATTCAAAATTCAAAATTACCGTCTTTGCTATTAATGTTTGGCTTGAGAGGAGATGGGTACACGACGTTTCGCCCCATTGAGGAGATGTATCTAAGCTTTTGCTTGAAAAACATCTGTAAAGATCAAACTATTTACCTCCCATGAGAAAAAATCTTTTTGGCCCAATTACCATAATCCAACATGGAATTTATGGGTCAAGAGTTCCAAACCCGGTTCTTGAAAAGTTTTGGGCGTATTTAAAGTGATGTCAGTCCGGTATCATGCTGACATATATAAGTTTAATAATATTTTATTGCATTATTCCTACATGTTTTACAAGCCATAAATACAACAAACGGATAAATAGGTATTTAAAAAGTCAAAAACGATAATAATTGCATTTGGATTGGACCACAAGTTAAAACAACATTAGCGATTGGCCCACTCTTGCATATATATGTATGACGCTTCAGAAGAGCTGTCTTCGTGGTGGAAAAACATTCAATGACTTGAAAATACTTTTGTACTCTACTTATGTGGAAATGTGAGGAGTATTGATAGGTGCACTGACCACCACGATGAAGCTTAACCTTTTACCAAATGCCAAATTTTCGACTGTCCCAAATTGAAAGAGTTTGCAGACGACATTTCAAAATGTGATGAAATCGGAAAATACTCTTCTGACCTTATTCTAGTTATACGCGTAGCGAGATAACAACCATGGAATTGCACACGGATTGCACAAGAACACTGAATCCAAGAAGTGATGAAATATAGACGGACATAGCTCGATCGGTATCCAATTTAATACGACTTGGAAATAGATGTAGGCCTATCACAAGTACTTTATATATTTCCGACGTTCAATAGTGATGTGGTTGGTGCCAGGCGCATAGCTAGCCATCCATGTATGTGGATTCGGGATAAAGCTAGGGGATGCTCCACGAAGATTAAAAAAAAAATAGATATGGTGCAATCTGGTGCAATCACGGCGATTTCGTGATCATTAATGATATGATTGGCGTGTCAAGGGTTTATACGTTAATGAAGTAGATGTTTGTGATTTTAAAAAAAAAACCTATGAAATACATTGCTTATTCATGATATCTTTCAAGAATCAAACTATTTTCCTTCAGCTTGGAATCGCTCGATTTCACGAAAGACAAAATATGACACAATTTATTTTAGACCAAATATACCGACATTAATGTCGAGGGTTTCACGATAAAATGATCTGTAAAATGGTTTTACTCACGTGCGTAAAGACCACGGGGACTCGTAAGTAGGGTTATTTGGGGGTTATGGCTATATTTAGCGAGTACTGGTTATGTATCCAGGAAGCAGAGTCGAGAGTGATTATTCCCAAGTTGTAACAACTTGTTTCACAAACGATGTAAAGTAAATAAGTTTAAACTAAACTAACTATGTTAATTACTGTATCCATGATATAACTGAGATTGAGTTGAAAACAATTTTTTTATCCAAATCAAACAATTGATCTTTAAGATTGGCTTGTACAAGGTCTTTAGCAATGATAAAAAAAACGTTTTACGCGTGCGCGTTTTCCAGAAGACCCTCGCACACGACTTTAGACCATTTAACCCATAACCAAACAACAACGACATTTGACCAGACGATTCTGGAAAAAAATGTGGGAAAAAAGAAGTGCTCTTAACAAGCCCTTTCTGAAGAGTGTTTTTCAGTTTAATCAAATTTTGAAATGTCGACTGCAAACTCTTTCAATTTGGGACAGTCAAAAATTTGGCGTTTGGCAAAGGGTAAAACGCAGACCGAGGACATTTGAGTGAAAAAAGAAATGTCTAAAATAAGAGTTTGAAAAAGTTAGAACTATCTCCAATACAACTGCAATAATGAAGACTGATCATTTGAGGACATTCGTTCATTCAGAGGGATTTCTACCGGACACCCTTACAAACGTTCAATGTGTCAGAAATTAGTTGGATGAAACAATTGTTGTGTATTATTATTGTAGAAATACTAGAAACATCTTTTTTGCGTAGTGGTCTTCGTTAAATTATTTTAAAGGCCCATTAAAGGAGATTAATGCTATATCAAACTATATTAATTGGTAAAATTTTGGACAGATTCAAAAAGTTTTCACCAGAAATCACCATCAGCACATAAATGTAAACCAGAAATAACCCAAATTAGCAAGTTTTATAAGTCAGATTTTCTGATTATTCACCTCTGACCTTGACAGTTGATACACACACTTTTGAACCAACCAATCAGAATTCGTTATTTTGAATATGTAAATAAACAGGTTGTTGATAAACATCATTGAATTGGAGACAACTATATTTCAAGCACAAAATAACTTATTTTGAATTAGTATTTTTAATAGGGTCTCAATGCATTCCTAAACTAAACTCATGACTTTTATGAACGTATTAAAAGAACTCCATATATTTTTTCAGTAATTTATTTGTACACCTCTCCTTTGATATGTCTTTAAACAACAGAAATCTTGTTGGAAAGAGTTAAGCAGCAACCAAATGAAATATCACTAAGGTATATGGCACCAAGGTTAATAATTCTATTACTTGTATATAGGGGTTTGTAAATGGTTTAGATCAATTGCAAAAAAGAACGTTTACTACAAAATATTAGAAATAACATAACATAACATAACAAAACATAATTTTATTCAGCATTAACCAAAACAAAACAAACATGTTAATAGCTTACAAAGAACATTGTATATTTATATCTAGCATGTGTGAAGACGTTCGTACAAATCGTAATTTCAAATCGTTAGCAGAGAAGTATCGGTGAAATAGTAATGTGACGATGGAAACATCGAGACTAATTTGCCGGTATTTGTAGACAATCTAAGAAAGAATTGGAATAAGCTAGACTTTGGTATCAAGTCTTTCCAGTGATAGGTTGCATTTGGAATAACAATTATCTAACCCTTAACCAAACGCCAAATTTTCGCCTGTCCCAATTTGAAAGAGTTTGCAGGAAAATACTCTTCTGATAGGGCAGAACACAATGTGGAAAAAGGAGAAATTGCTCCTTTCTCCTTTACCCACAATGTTTCCAGAGTCAACAAACTTGTTAAGTATCGTCATTTTTTGATAATTGGTTTAACTTCAACTCTACATGTCAGAGTTAAGTTCAAGATTATATGAATATGTTATAACATGTACGGCCCCCCCAGTTTCTAGATGTCCACACTGTTTGGTAACATCTTCTCGGCAACAAAAGCAAATATGCTCGAAATAGCTGTATCTTGAGATTTCGTATGCACATGGATATTAGAGGACAACACCTAGATGTACTTGTTCCGCAGTTTTGTGGACGATAAATCGCTAACGAAGTTACTAGAGGTGTCCAAAAACCATCAAAGCAACTCTACAAAAGTTATAAGTTATATATGTATACATGTACATTATATGTTGTAGTATTTAACCAGTACAAACTCAACACAAGTTGATATTGCGGAAAGGGTTCACACAAGCACTCGTGATTAGCCCTTAGAATGCTGGGTATTTTTCTAAAAATAAAGATTTGTGTCGTTCGCTTTCCTAAACCTTAGATATCTGATTAATTTTGATGAGAAAATATACTTAGAGTAATAAACAGGTTGGATCACAGGCCAGCCGCCAAATTACTTCGCGGCTGGCCTGGATCGAATCTGTTTGCATAAAGATGAAGTGGGTCCCAGCACTATAAGGGTTAGTATAAGCGAAACTTTGGATTGTATTATTCTTCAATAATGTACAAAATGTCTGAAGGAGTATACGTGAAATAATGTCATTGCAGAACGGCATGTTTATAAATATGTGTATAAGAACCCACAAAATATCATACAATCCTCACGCAGTGTTCTGTTTTTTAGTGATCCAAATGCATGTCAATATTTCCTCAATGGTCCGTTCCTTTAGAAAATCCAACCTTTTCCAAGCGTCCAGTTCCTTTACAATTCACGTTCACTATCTTTAGCTAGAATTTCGTTTCGTTCCTTTACAATATACCTTCACAATTTCTACCATGTGATATGTTGCTCTGTAATCACTCCGCATGATATCTACCCAGTGTGTTGTTCATTTGTAGTCTTCTTGTACAGACTCTACCCAGACCTTTGTTCATTTACAATCCACAATACCAACAAAAAGAACATTCCTTTGCAATATACATACAAATCCGTACCAAGAGTCACGTTCATCTACAATCCGCATGGGCATGTCCTACTCAGAGGTTCATTCCTTTGCAATTTGGCCAATCCGTAACCATTGTATACATAGAAAAAGTGGTAAGCATAGAATCGTGTATTAGAAACAGAATTCTAGAGTTTTAGCCAAATTTATGACCAAACTATGTTTGCCTGAATTTTTCGTAAATTGTGTGGGTATTTTATTTTTGGCCTTTTATGAACTAGAACTGGCAAAACAATAAGCAATTTTTGGTCATGTTTGTATTGAAAATATATACAAAGCATAGGAAATATACGTATTATCTGTACCCTTGTAAATGGGTTATGTCTTTGGTCCCACAGTCTTGCATACGTTTATAAGTGAGATAAGATCCTCAACAAACATATCAAGAAAATCACACAATATTTCATAAATCACTTCATTTACAAAGTTAGACAGTACAATTGCAACAATGGAATGAATCACGGAGTCTCGGCACTAAAAAACGATGTAACCCCCTCCTTGTCCATCCCACACCTCTAGACGAATCTACAAACTATACATCACTATACAGTTCTTTGGTAAATGTCTCGAATACAAATTCCTCACGTCTGCTCTTACACAGTGCATCGCAGCAACAGACGAATATCTAAAACGAAAGAGGGGTAAGTTATTTGTCAAATAACATACGACTCGCTTTGAACAGTGTATGGTCTGTTCGCAGGACACTATGTCGTTGACAGAAACATAGAGGTTAATCATAATCAGGACACATAAGTTCATTATTTCCAAAACGTGCATATATGCACAACGCTGTAAATGGTGACAGTTGCACAACGCTGTAAATGGTGACAGTTGCACAACGCTGTAAATGGTGACAGTTGCACAACGCTGTAAATGGTGACAGTTGATATACTAGTACATGTATGATATTTGTAGCATTCTCGGAACGTTTAATAAAATCAGGGAACCCAAAGCATTGTTATAGAGGACATGCAGGTATAGGTATATAAACAAACAGCACAACAGATCAGTGGATGGCAGTGTTTTTTACTGATCAGATGTCATTATGAATTTAAGTATTGTAACGTTTGTTGAACGTTTATGCAAATTAGGAACCTAATGCATTGTTTGAGATAACATGCTGGTATATATATAAAAAAACAACCGCTCAGTGAACGACAGTGTTGTTCACTGATCGGATGTGTTTGTGTCTTTGAGAGGTTCATTTGCTCGGTTCTGTACATTGGTGGCAGCGGTGGGATTAAGAACTCTCTTTCTATCGGTGTTGCCTTCCCCACGTGTTTCCCAAGGGCCAAGATTCGGGACGAGTCTTCTCGGAAGTGGGAGTTATGTAACGTTCATTGAACGTTTATGCAAATTCGGAACCTAATGCATTGTTTGAGAGAACATGCTGGTATATATATAGAAACACAACCGCTCAGTGAACGACAGTGTTTTTCACTGATCGGATGTGTTTGTGTCTTTGAGAGGTTCATTTGCTCGGTTCGTTACATTGGTGGCAGCGGTGTGTTGAAGACTTCTCCATATATCGGAGTTGCATCATTCACGTACCTCCCAAGGGCCGAAACTTGGGACGAGTCTTCGCAGACGTGGACGTTATGTAGCGTTCTAGGAACGTTTATGCAAATTAGAGAACCAAGTACATTGTTATAACAGATATGTCAATCTGGGGAAAAAGCCTCTTGTCTGGATATCTGCCAATCTGAACTCATCGGGTTTATTCAATGAAAAGAGAAAGTGTATTTCTCAGCACACGGAAATACCCGATTAGTTACGATTGGGATATCTGCTTACCACGACAAGATGCAGGCAACCAGCAATAATGCATGCATAGAACGACCCGCCGAGGACTTCTGTTGGGTACAGGGTACCAAATCGGATACACCCGGACAGCATTAGGATACCTGAAAGTGATAGAAAACCTTTCTCTCGTTCATACTTATTAAAGGCACATCAAAGGAGAGGAGTACAAATAAATTACTGAAAGAATATATGGAGTTCATTTAATACGTTCATAAAAGTGATGAGAATTAGTTGAGGAATACATTGAGACCCTATCAAATAAACTCAATTAGAATAAGTTATCCTGTTTGTTAACATATTCAAAATAACCAATTCTGATTGGTTGGTTAAAAAATGTGTGTATTAACTGTCAATGTCAGAGGTGAAGAATCAGGAAATCTGAATTATAAAACTTGCTAATCTGGGTTATTTCTGATTTACTTTCACATTTAAGTTGTGCTGGTGGTGTTTTCTGGTGAAAACTGTTTGAATCTGTCCAAAAGTTTACCAAATAATACAGTTTGCTATAGCATTAATCTCCTTTAATGGGCCTTTAATACTCGATTTGATAAACCTGGTGCAGAATATAGAAAGACATAAAGGAAGAAAACAAAAACACTGCGAAATTCGTTGTAATAGCCACCCTCTGGCTTTGCTTTGTCATGATGTTTTTTGCTCATGCCTCAATGTACAAAAACAATTGACATGTTGTATCCATACCTTACCGCTTATGGTGCGTGAACCGACTTCATGTTTAGGCAAACAGGTTTGATCAAGTAGCCTAAATTGGCGGCTGGCCTGTGATCAAACCTGTTTGCTACTCTTAGTATCTTTCCCGACCAAAAATGAGCAGATATTTAGGTTTTGGAAAGCAGACGAGACAAAAATCTATTTTTAATTTTTTCCCAGCATTCTTAGGGTTACAACATTGCCTGCTGCAGTCATTGAAGTAACCTTTTGTCGTGTTTGCTCTCGGAAATGATGGCGGTCAACAGAATATCAGCCGCATTACATTACGACATCGTATCTACTGTCCTAGACAGATAGGCGTAGGAGCGTTTCAACATGGGGCAACTTCAGATAAGGACTGGTCTAAGAATAAATGTTCTTAAACTTTTCATGACTATGCATTTACAAATTCAATGACATTATAAGAATTAAAAGAAAGCGTATTAAAATGTGTATCTTTAATAATAATAATAATAATAATAATAAAAGGATATGCCAGGTCTCGTTCTCACGCGGAAATCAAATGTATTGATCTAAAAAAAGTGGCAGCGACCAGACTGTCACAGCGACGCATTCAACTCTATACTGACAGAGAATTAAATTATTAAACCTTTAGCTGACAATTGAAGATAATATTGAGTCTGACTTCTTAGAACACGTTTTACACCACAGTTTGCTTCAATCAAAACTTCCCGGGTATTTTTGTGAGCTGAGTTTTCATTGGATTGGATAGACCCGATGTGTTCGGATTGCCATTTGCGATGATGACGTCTAAAAGATTTTGGTTATTGTTCGTAACAAAAGGCGAATTGGTATTAGATAAAGCACAAAAATACACATTTATTTTTATTCTGATGTTAAATTTCGTTTCTTTTATTTTTCTTTTCAAATATCTTCATTTGCCATTGTGAATATTGGGGGGCCAAAGTATACTCTGCCCCCGGTCTGGATATTGGGGGGGGCCTGGCCCCCGGCTCCTACGCCTATGGTACTCGTGCCAAATGTGGATTAATAAAAGATCGCAAGGCGGAACCAGCTTCTCAATGGATTCGAACGCACGACCCTCGTGTTCAAAGGCTGACGCTCTACCCCTGAACCCCTGGACCGCTGTCCTCCACTTATCTTTTGTTCATGTATGTAACGAGACAACGACATAGAATTGGTAATATAAACGACCCAAATAACGCAGATAGCGGGATGAGGGCATTTTATTAACTTGGAGATATTAGATAGAATTAACTCACCAGTGATGGGATACATGGAAATAGAACAGCAGTAGAAATACAGACAGTTCCAAGTGTAGCAGCAACTCTCATCATTGTCTATGTCGTCAGTTCGGTCTGGCCCATACAGCCCAACGGACATGATGCTAGATACGCACGCTAGCATAGCCAGAACAAGAGCCGTCCCCTCGAGTCCGATAGTTGCCTGGTCAATCACTGTGAAAAATGTGTATCAAGATGACATGAATTCATTGATTAACTGTTTGTATTTCAATTTTTGATTGATTCATTTATTGATTCATTTTTTAATTAATGTATTAAATGACTGTTTGATTGATCTATGACATGACCGTTTGGTTGGTAGACTCATTGATTGAAATAGGAGAAATATTAATTCAAGTTTCCTATTTAGCGTCCTGGAATACCGCCTGACTTATTATGAAGTGTGGGATATACGCAAGGGCCAGGGGCCCGTTTCACTAAGCTGCGTAACTTTACGCAAATTATTTGCGCAAGTATAGGAGTTACGCAAAACTTGCGTTCTTGCGTAAAGTGTTTCACTAACATCAACGTAAGTTAACCATTTCTGCGATTTACGTATACGTATGAATTTGAGCAATAAACGTTACCGGAACGTAACGTTATTTAGCAATATTACCCAATCGACAATCCCGATTACCGAAACCTTACGATGCCAACTGTTATGATAAATTCCTTTTCAATTATTGTTGGGTTTTCATTTACATTTAGTGAAAAGGAAACAAAGAGAAAGGCTGATCATCTTAGATCTTGACTCCCACGGCTATTCTAGATCCCCCAGTACTGGGCTAGGGCTCTGAAGTGAATTGCTAATGATCACTCCCGCGAAACCAGTGATGTCGGTGGGTACGAACACGGGACCGCTGAGCCCTGAGTCAACCACCTTAACCCCACTGAACCACGCAGGAAAAACGGACCAATGTCAACGGGGCGATTGTTAGAGAGTGTGTTAAAACGAGTATGTATATGAAGGACAGTGTTGAAAAAATGTCTAGCTTAGACTCAATGAATACTTACAATTCAAGGAACACCCCGAAAAAGCAGTGTCCGAATCAGCACACTGATAGAAAAGTCCTTTGGCCATTCCATCCTTTATAACCCATCTTTGAGAGAAGAATGAACAAAGATGTAGTACCAAGGGGAAACAGTACCCAATTGCGACCTGTATCCATAATGCTGTGCGTCTCTCCATGATAGAAACTTTATTTACACTCTTTGTTTTCGTTTCATGTCTGTCTTACTTTCGTTTTGACGTGGGATTTCCGCTTTTAACTAACGAGTTTAGGGGTTTAGTCACATATTATTAGGCCTACGTTGTCTTTTAAGTAGGACGTCATTTTAAGTACACTGTTCCAATTATAAAATTTCTATTTTCAAGGTTACGGATTAATTACTTAAGTTACATACAGTTTGAATTGTTAAAATGAAATAATTCAACGAGGAAGTTAAATGAAGATGAATTATGTCGTAGGGAATATTTCATCAAGCGAAAACAATACCGGACGAAACAAGTTATGTCTGGTGTCCCTCTCTGCTCTAGCGCACTCGCGATTTGAGCAGAGAACCAACTATCTTTAAGGATTTCACATTTTGCAATGTTTGTAAACAACTACATCGAATTCACAATATCCAAATGGATGAAGCATATCGAACAAATTTACTTGACGAAACGGTTAAGTGAGATGTTTTACATGTGTTGGTAAGGTACATTATATTTTCGATTCGTTGTTGACAGCTGTATAACTATCAGTATCAAAGGGTTCCTCTATCAGTATCACAGTGACAGATCTTTGTAGTGGCGAAAAGTTCACTGACAACTTACTAAGCGCATCACATCCTAGATTACCATCAACTTGTGAGATTTTTATATAAGTGAGATAGACCTAACCTAGCGTTTTTTAATTGTTTAACTACAAATGATGCTGTTATTTGGGGTTTCTATGGTTTATTTAACATCAAAAAGTCAATTTCGCATCCTAAAGAGTGTGTAGTATTAGTAACATGTTGACAATATTATTTCAGTTATTGACACTTCTTTTATAGCTGTTGACACTATTTTTATTGTTGTTGACACTAGTTTTAGCTTGTTGACACTATTTCGACATACCATGTTATTTGAAAGTATGTAATTTTATTTTTACATATCTTGTATATCAATAAACTTTGAATGGCCTTTTTTGTGCTTTAAAACAGAAAATCAGAATTTGTGTAAAGTCTACCACTATTAAGATCCTTCTAACTTTTGACGTTAGATTGCCTGATCAAAAAATAAAAAGGCAATCTTCACATCAAATTATTTTGACAACTAGATGAAAGTCTTAAAAAGATTTTTTAGCACAGGGATCAATGGCATTTATGAAGTCTGCATGTGAAAAGAATTGGCATGAATCTGCTAATGGGATTTGTCCCTGTGGTTTTGATAGCACTTTTTCTATTAAGGCTTTATGTTTTGCTGCTAGCCGCGTAGTCTCAATATTTAAATGATCCATGAAAGAAGCGTTTTTCAACATTTGGACATTAATCATGCTCAGTCAATATAGCAATAGCCTTTGAGACGAGAAATCTGGACTACTAGAAGCCCCGAAAGCATTAAGGCTACCTTTAGTTGAACTAAATGATTAAGCACTGGCAATTACAATTGATAAAAAAGTTTTATGAATTATCATCATCATCATTAAATATATACAGCGCTCCTTCATGATGGAAGATTTTGCGCCAGCACCTAAAATTTTTACAAACAGATTGAGTGTATTTATACAATTGTGCTCAGTAAAGATGGTAATCATTTTAAAATTATGTACAAAACAAGTGTCTATGGGTGGATAAGGGGGGTAATGACAGCCACAGGGTTGAGGACTTTGAAAACCTCCACTGTGGCTGCCTCATGTATATGGGTCGGCAGTAGGTTCCATTGGACTACTGTTCTAGGGAAAAAATGAATCTTTTGATGTCTGAATATGTTTGAAACAGTGTGTGGTGCTAGATCTGAATCTGGGGTCAACAGGAACAAGACGGTTATCTGGTGGGATGATGGCTACAGCATGATGGATGATTTTGTAAAACATAATGAGTCGAGATCTGGTTCTACAGATTTCAAGAGTGGGCCATTGTAGGGTGTCGAGCATGTTAGTGACAGAGCTTGTGTTGTGGTATCTATTTGAGACATATCTAGCTGCTCTTCTTTGGACTTTTTCTATTTTATTTATCGGTACTTTAGTGTGAGGATTCCAGGCAGTTGTACAATATTCTAGTTTTGGTCTTACTATGGCTATAAAGGCGTGATCTTTTACTATGGCTGAGTTTATTCTTAAATTGCGACCTAGAAATCCTAGTGACTGATTTGCTTTGTTTGTTATTGAATTGATATGTTTGTCCCATTTATGGTTGCTTTGGAGTGTAATGCCTAAATATTTTGCGCTGTTTACTTTTTCAAGGATATGGCTGTGTAGTTTATAGGAATAAATAATTGGTGTTCTTTTCTGGGTGATGCGGAGGATGTTACATTTATCAGGATGGAAGTGCATTAACCAGTCTTGTTCCCATCTACCAGCAGCTTCAGGTTCTAGCTGAAGGCTTTGGGCATCAGAAAACTATTGATATTTTTATAGAGAATGCTGTCATCTGCAAAGAGTCTAAGGGTGCTATGTTGGATGTTATCTGCAAAGTCATTTATATATATTAAAAGTAGTATAGGGCCCAGAACTGTGCCATGGGGTACTCTGGAGGTTACCGGTACATTGTCAGATGTGGTTCCCTCCGGGACAACTGTCTGTGTTCTATCAGCTAAAAAGTCAGAAATCCAGTGTAAGACATTTGAATGAATACCATAGAATCGAAGTTTGTAGAGAAGGTGTTGTGTGGAACTTTGTCAATTGCCTTAGCAAAATCCATTATTATAACATCGGTTTGAATACTTTGGTTGTTTGATTGTGTAAGATTTTGAAGAAAAGAGATGAGTTGTGTTTCACATGATCGGTGAGGTCTAAATCCACGTTGGAGGTCATATAAAATATTATTGTTATCAAGGTGGGACATGATGGAGCTAGCAATGATGTGTTCACCTTAAAGGTAATTTGGTAAAAGATAAGTTCCTTAAAAAGGTAAACTAGACTTAAAGGTTCAGAGGTTTAGGAAAATTGGTCTTATATAGTACTTAGAGTGTGAAATTGCCTGATTATGTATTGACTTAAACCGATTCTTTAATTGACTAATTTGATTGGTTGGATTTTGATTCTAAGCAATTATGAGATAAATTGAACAGTTCTTAATAATAGTGTGTAATGAAATGAAATGTCTCAAATGAACAGTTTTGTATATATATAAATAATAGTGTGTGTTTTAGAAGATCCTAGTTAAACATTCACATGCAAGTTTGTATCTCATTAACTATTTGAGAATGGATGAAAATTTTACACTCTGGATCATTAGTAAAGATCACTGACAAAGTGCAATAAATCTGTATTGTATATAAGCAAATTATGCAGCTTTTTAATAAATCTTGGTAGAAGCTTTGTGTTCAACTTCATATCTTAGAAACAATTTACTACATATTGTTCTCTACCCTATACCCTTCCAGTGTAATTTAACTTATAGTCAAGCCTGCTGTATTTTGGAAAGCTCTTGCTATAGTATATATATATAATATGCTAGTAATTTATGATTAAACACAAGTAACTATGATATATGTTAATAAGACAAAAATTTATATTAAATTTCTTGTTGAAAGGACTACCCTTTTTCAGCAAAACAATCATATCAAACATCTGATAGAATAAACATCTGTTCCCTTGAATTAACTGTCCCCTAATGCTATTTCATAAATGAGCCAGCCTCAAATACCAATATGAAGAAATGGGTTGAATCTTTTCACGATGTTTGAAATGTTTTGAGCATGAAATGAATGAAAAATACATTTATTCTTTTTAGATTCAAGTTTCATAACTCCATGATGTATTCCAGCATTGTTCTGAAGTGTATCATCAGTTTTCTTGTGTGCCATGCTGTAGAAGCATTTGAATTGAGAGGTAAGTTTAAACAATGCTTTCATGTTTACCCATTTGAATGCCACTGCAGGAGAAGATTTAAGAAACTATCGTGACATAAGGAAAATTTGCTCATGACAATCGCTCCTTTTTTCTTAGTGGCGTGTTGAATATCATTCAGTATTGTTTCATACAAGTGATTTTATTTGTTGTCTTCTGTATCTTTCAATTTGGGCCAGTTGCTAAATTCCTTTGGAGGAAATGGGTAAAATATGCTTCCTGTTTTTGTCAATGATTGACCCCTTCCTAGGTGAAGTCTGTTTATTTTACATCAGTTGTATTGGAAGCTTGAAGCTTATTGAAATCACTATTGATGACTGCTTTCTGGATACTAAACCAGTACTTCCACCAAGTTGTGAGTAGTCCTGGCAATTTTCACCTCAAGGCTAACAAGGATCAAACCCAGGATTCTTGGTACAAGAGGTCGACACTCTACCACTGCTCCACTGTCACACATTGAATAATGAGCTTTGGCATGAGAGGAAGTATATCTGCTGACAAATTGGTACTATCCAATACTAATAGAAATTAATTCTCACACTTGATGATTAAACTACCATCAATGTCCCTGAGTAAGTAATGGATTATTTTGTTGGTATAAATCAGTTACAGGTGACAGATGGGCAAAGACAGGTGTTCCAATGATAGGGACTGTAGAGTATTTATTTATTTTCATTCTTTTATAACTTCTGCAGATATAGATCTTAGAAAATCTTAAACATAAAACTTGTTTCTTTTTGTATGATGTTTCTCTGCAATTAATTCTGTTCATGATTCAATAAACCGTCAATTATGTACAGATGATGTTTTTGAGAATTTTGATCGGCTCCACATTTTGCTGCCACAGCACAAAAAGTAAATAAATCTCAAAGACAAAAGAAGGATTGCTCATAATTACTCTTGCTTGATTTGTAGATATCAAAACTGCTTGTATGACCTTATAGGTTTATATGACAGGTTATATAAGTTTCAGGAGCTGTGTTGAGTGATGCCAGTGTTCCTATAGTATTGACCATAGGATGTGTTTCCATTCTCATTCTGGTGCTGGTTCTCGCTCTCTGCGGAGGCTGTACTCCAATGGAGGTCGGGAGCGACCAGCACGAAGCTGCAGGTGGTCGTAGGACATACATGGAGAGTTCAAACTACACGACGGGCAGTACAAACGTGAACGCTAGAGTGTTAACCTCAGGGACAAGTGTAGCTAATGATCCATACCAACAGACTGACAATGCAGCTTTACCCTATCCAGTGAGACCTCAAACAGACAATAGTTTTACTGGATATTCAACACAGCCTGCCGGTTACCAACCCCCTACTGGGTACCAGCATCCACAAGGTTACCAGCAACCACAAGGATACCAGCAGGCACAGGGGTACCAGCCTGTGCCTACTTACCAGCACCAGCATAGTATTCCAGGTGCCAACAGACATGTCACAGATGAGGCTGAGCCCCCACCTCCTACTTATAATGAGGCTCTGGGTCAACAAACACAAGCCACTGCACCATCTTATGGATGGTAGGTTGAAGCTTTTACCCTTAGAATGCTGGGTAATTTTTATAAAAATATTGGATATTCGTGTGTTCTGCTTTTCAAAATTTTAAGTATCTTCTGAATTTGGATGAGAAAAGTTAGTCAGAGTAGCAAACAGATTAGATCACAGGCCAGCCGCCAATTTACTTTGCAGCTGGCCTGAATCTAACCTGTTTGCATAAGCATGATGTCGGTTCCAGCACTATATGGGTTAAGACGTTACCACCTAATGTCACATTTTTGTGTATTTCAGCAGACGACTTTCAAAAAGCATTGTGGCGAAAGTAGAAATTTTGCTTGTCACGAGCAACTTCTCCTTTTTCCACAATGCTTTTTTAATCTATTCACATATCACAACAGCAGAACTGTAATGTCTTTAACATGTTAACAATGCCCTTCTAAAGTCGTCTGCTTCAAGTAAAAAAAAGTAGGATTCTTCAATTCATGTTAATGATGCTCTCTGTTAACTTTTTTTCAAGTTGAGGGTTCAGTGCAAAATTATTGCAAGTCCTTCACTTTAATAGTTTTGCATTGAATTCTATGATAATTTAATTTCATATGGAAGTTACTGCCCTGTGTCAATATGGATGTTACATAAGATACTTGTTTGTTACTTTTTATTTATTTGTTATGTTCCCGAGGGAACAAGCTCAAATCTTTCAATGATTACACAACCTTTTTGGCTATTGCCTCCTTTTAGATTTTGTTTGGTTCCAAATTGAAAGCAAGATCAGGTCACAGTTAGAAAATGTGAAAACTTTGGTTTATTAAAAATAAACCATTATGGCATGGTAGGAAATTGTATGGTACAGTGTTTGGTACAATGTATAAGTAATTACCTCTTTGATACTGAAATATTATTTTGGTCTATCATCAGGTTAGCCTCTTCCTTTGATTGGTAGATATAATATCAAGTAATTGGTCAAAAGTCAAAGCAACAATGGACAACAAAAAAAGTAAAATAAAAAAAAATCCATATAATCAGATAGTATCTAATAGAGTCCATTGTGAGAAATGGATGAATTGCTCAGAAGGAGATTTTTTTGTTGCAGTGTTCTGTGAAGTAAGGGAATAAGGATCTGATCAGTGATGTATGAGACCAATTGAACATTAAAAGTACATATGTAGTATAAGCATGTCTTTGGAGTTTTTTTGCTGCCTTGTAATCCTGTTACGTTGATTTTTAGACAATATTTATTTGCTTATGTGCATTATGAACCAAATCCAAGTTATGTTTTGTTTTCATTAGAGAAGGGACATGGAAAATGTCCATTGTTATGGATATGGTTGTGTCATATGTTTTTTTACTGTTATACATGTTTTAATATTTAGCGTAGGTTTTATATGATTAACCTTGTTATTATCCTTTTTATACTGTATTTATAAGAATATTTACTACTGCATGAATAATTCAAGCTGATATCATCAAAATTTATTCTGTGTTGTGTCTTCCAGTTCCCTTTACCCTTTCCCAAACAACACATTTTCAACTGTCCCAAATTGAAAGAGTTTGCAGACGACATTTCAAGATGTGATGAAATTGAACAATATTCTTCAGAAAGAGCAGAAAACCTTGTGTGGAAAGAAAAATTGCTTGTTACGAGCCATTTCTCCTTTTCCCACAATGTTTTCTAAAGTCATCTGAACAAAGTCATCAAATGTCGTTATTGTTTGGGAAAAGGTTAAATGATTTATCCAATGCTGGCTGTATTTTTTGCATTAAATGTTATTTGAAACATCTATGAATTGTCTTTGTCTATTTTATGCAAAATTTCTTTTTACTTCATTGCTATGTCAAACTGTTTAGCTTTACATTTGTTAAATGGGGCAGAAAAAAGAGTGAATAGTCTCAAGTATAACAGATTATTGTATAAGTCAGATATTCAGTCCTAGTCAAGAAATGTTGTGAATATAGAAAGAGAGAAAACTGAAAAGAGAAATAGAAAGTTATTTTTTAAAATCCACCAAAACATTACCAATATTTCTTTTGTGGTGATACTACGACATAAGGCCCTGCCAACACACCTTGTGTACTTCTTGTTGGTGCTTCACTCATTACTGGAAGGGGTGCCCTCTTAGAAGCTCCTACTTTCTAAGGACGCCAAAGAGTGAGCCTCTTGCTGGTAGACCTTTCAAAATTGGTAAAATGTGAGTTAAGAAACAGTATTTTTTAGGATTTACATGAGGGTCAAATGGCCATATAATGCTCCTACAAATTCATCCACATCGAACATTATTAATTGGTGACCTTTTGGTTGGTATGGACCTCTTGGATTGGGTTAAATGGGAAATCCTCATTGTGGCAAGAAAAATGGAATGCTAATGCATAAGGGAAATAACTAATGCAGTTATTTATTAACAATAATCAAGGATTATCTCCCTTAGATAATTACCACTACTCTGGGGTCTGGCCAGTGCGTATGAACCGCACTAGACTAGTGTGAAATATGCTCACGGGCCAGGACCCCAAGCTACCGTCCCCGTTCGTGTATGTAAAACTACCTAGGATTTGGATTAATGTTGACCCTTGAGGAATAATTGGACAATCTTTTTAATTCAACAAGCATAGCAAAAAAAAAAATGAAAACTATTGGCCCTACAGTTTCAGAAGTTACTGTGTATGAATATCTATGTAATCCACCTTACGAACCATTGGTCTGGTCAAATTTTTAATTCAGAGGCATGATTAAATGATGTTTGAAGAGTATCTCTCGATGATGTTACTTACCAAAAATGCAAACTCCAAACAATAAAGTGTCATACAAGACTATATCAAAAGGTTTCGATTTGTAAATATATGGTTAATTTGTGACCCACGGGTTTATTCCAATTTCGAGCCCAATGGCATATTGTTAACTAGCTTTGTCGAGATGAAATGTGTTACAAACTAAATATGAATGAAATAGGCCATACAGACTCAGTGTGCGTTTTGAAAACAGATTTTCTTTATCCTGTGATTTTATCCTTAATCGGACCGGAATCATTTGAACATCTTCGTAAAAGATGGACTGATTGGGCGCATATTCAAGATGCATCCTTAGAGCTCATTATTGGAACGTTGTGCTCAATTTGAAAGTGCACAAGCACGATTATATGAAAAGAGACAAAGATGTAAGGACCGACAATATTTAGAAATTTTAACTGAATACAAGTGGACTTCTTGAGCCCATAGCATACCACATTGGTACATTAAGAATCATTAAGTTTACATATTTATGAAAATGAATCCATTCCTGGGTAGAAATCGAAATGGAAAGTAACTTATTCTTTCGCTCGTTGATTATAAGCACAGAACGAAAGGAATGCCTGTCTTCTGTGTTTAGATAATGAATATTTGCTTGTTTGCACGACTGTCTTTTTGTTTCATATTTCAATCTAGGAAGCATTTCCTTGCATTCATAACTCTGCATGAGCGCGAGCGCCAATGCAGTATACAAGCAAAAAGCCAAGAACACTAACTCAGTATATGTTCTCACGGGAACAGTCAGCAACAATCCACCCCTGTGCTCGGTGGAAGTTGGTTACAGTAAGTACGAGGCTCCAACGCATGACTATGGTAAGCCCTTCATGTTTGCGTCCAGCTCTGAGCCCTCTAAACTAATAAAACAACGTCTGTATATTTGTTTGTTAGAATCACACGTATAACTCGTTTTCAACAATACTTAAGTCAAAAAGTTCCATTTATCTCGTGGCCTAGTTGTTAGAGCACAAAACTTGAAATCACATGACTTCTCTCTGCGTGAGTTTAAATTCTGGTGACGGCATTTAAGTTTTTATGGGTGGTGATAGGACTAGCGGAATGCCAACGATCCAACCTGGCTTAAACAGCCCTTAATTATTGGTAATTAAACTTTGGGGTCTTTCTCCATCGATTATCAGTCACTTGACTGAAATAATGTTGACGTGATGTAAAAAGCCAACAAATGAAAAAAAACATTGATAAAGTTTATTTCTGCCTCTTTTAGTTCAATACGAGAAGTTTTCAATATAATGTAACCTTTTCAGGCTGTCGACTGCTTTCTCTCATGTACCTAACTTATCGATCATCAATCGGAACTACTTGGGTATTTCCGTGAGCTGAGAAATACACCTCAGACATAAGTGTATGCTAACAATTTTTCGGGAATATCGGCCCGGCATATAACACATTTTGTAAGCTTGTACTTTAAGCTTACCTATTTTTTCAGAGACGTTTTCATTGAATAAACCCGATGTGCTCAGAATGATCGGTGATGAGGGTTGGATCTTTTTAGTTTGACAGGGTAATTTTCTATAGATTGATTTTTGTGTGGTCTGTTTTCCAAAATCTTAAATATCGGCTTAATTATGTTGATGTATGATACTCAGAGTAGAAAACATATTAGATCACAGGCCAGCCGGCTGGCCTTGATCTAACATGTTTGCAAAAGCATGAGGTCGGTTCCAGCACTATAAGTATAATGGTTAATACTTCAAAAGAACGTATTCGCCCATTTCTTCCACACGTATTGAGCTATTGATGCTGGGAGGACATAATTGTAATAACAGTTTTGGACAAACCAGTGTTCACATTTCATACACCAATTCGTTGTAGATGACTTGAAGAAACAATTTTGGAAACCAATAGTTCAGCAATTCACAGCAAGTGATTTCGCATTTTTTCATACTTTTTCTTTATAAATCAAAACAGGTGCTTATCCTGATAATGCATGCTGAATAAGGAAGACATAACAAGAGATTGGCTTAAACGGAAACGAAGTCGTTCTCAAAGGAAACAAACCATGGACTCTGAAAAGAAAGAAATGGTAGGGAAAGAAAAGAAAGCGAGACTGTGTAATGCTATTTCTCCCTTTATCATAACACTTTTTATAAGTTACCCCAAACAGGTTCTCATCCTTATCATCTTAATGGACAGGTCAAAGTGGTCATACAAGTGTTATTACATACGTTTTCATGTGATGTAGGACATATTGTAGTTAACCAAATACAAAACAATAACGACATTTGACCAGTTTGTTGCAGACGACTCTGGAAAACATTGTTCGAAGGAAGAAATTGCTCTTTACGAGCAATTTTTTTTTTTCAACAATATTTTCTGTCTTATCAGAAGATAGGTTTTCAATTACATCACATTTTGAAATGTCGTCTACAAACTCTTTGAATTTTGGACAGTCAAAAATTTGGCGTTTGGAAAAGGGTTAAAAACAATCAGAGACATAGATGTTATCTATGTCTCTGAAACAATCATTTGCCACTTCGTCACTTTTGTATATATATATTTTTCCTAAAACAACAATTCCTCTTATTTCAATATTGGGCGAAGCAATATTGCAAAGTAACACATCACTGAAATCGTCTCTCCGAGACGCTTCCAATGACGTGTCACATTGTAATATTGTACTTTCATTAAAGGTACTATCCATGTGTATCAGTTATGACATACGCAAATATTTTCCGTAAGTTGTTTGGTAAAACGGTACCCATGTCTTTGAGACTGAGATAAAATGAAACTGTACTGATAGTGATAGTTATAGTAAGTAACTGACACATGTCCCGTATGGGTGGATCCTCTTCGTCAGTGCCGTACCAACATCTTTCAGTTTTATAACGGCTTTCCTGGACGCACCAGTACTAGGTTAGGGCTCTCAGGTTCCTTGCCAAAGACCACTCCCACGAAACTAGAGATCTCAGTGTGGCTCGAACAAGGGTTCTAAGTCCACCACCTTAACAACTGAGCCACGCAGGACCCTTGATGAAACTGAAGCCTTTTTTAAAAGTCCATATCAATATGTGACTGGTCTGAATAGAAAGGAATAGCAGTCAAAACAATTGCTTGCCTCAATAGTGTCAGGTAGAAACTATATAGACACAAAAGGATAAATTGCTTATCACGAGTCGACCCTCTACCACTGCACCACTGACGCACACAGTTTCTTCATTTGCTAAAGTGGTTTCTTTAGTCTCCTATATCTATGGTAAAGTCGTCCAATAGAGGTATTCAGAATAAAGTCAGGCAATAAATTTCATTTGCAGCGAGAAGATGGTAGACTTTGTGTATTTAAGGACGGTGGACATGAATGGAGAATACTTCCTGATTTCTTATATTTCTATTTTCGCAGGAAATTTACAATGTGCTTCAAGTCGTGCTTTACAGTTATCTGCTATTGGTTTGAATGTAGACCTTTCATTAGACATGTATGGAGGGATGGGTTTAGATATGTTATCTGTGCCTTACCTTTCACAAATTGTTAACTTAATTTTACGCATCTACGCCAGCCGACATTTGAGAAAACTATTGGACTAGTTTTAATCCCATAGATCATTACTCATATCTTAGGACTTTCTTTGAATTGTATCCCACAAGTCTTGTCTCGAATCTTTTAAATGATGTCTTTTGTTTAACAATTTACCAACGTTGAAAGTTTGTGTCTGCTTAACCCTTTCCGAAACAATAACGACATTTGACCACTTTGTTGCAGACGACTTTAGAAAACATTAAGGAAAAAGGAGAGATTGCTCGTGACGAGCAATTTTTCCTTTTCCCACAATGCTCTCTGGCTTATCAGAAGATTATTTTTCAATTTCATCATATTTCGAACTGTCGTCTGCAAACACTTTCAATTTGGGACAGTCGAACATTTGTTGTTTGGGAAAGGAGTAAAGGCAATAGATTCCATTTCAGTAGACGCCATCCCTTACAAATGTCTCCCAGCATTTTCTTATGTGGCAATTGTTGGAAATCAATGGTATAGGATAAATATATGTTATACACAACTTCTCTTTTGTCACAATACTGTGATTGGCTTTAATCATTCCCTTAGTGCTGCACGTGCATAAAAAGAATAATTGATTTATGGCGGACAAGACACTTACATTTATCAATCATATCTAAAGACCCACTTTCTTTGTTTTATATAATCATTTACTTCAAACGGTGGTTAAGCATTCAAACATGTTCTCTTTAAGGCTTTAAGGACAGTGGTGATGGCATAGATATAGCGACTAGTTAACTTTTGGTCGTGGTTTCGAACCTTGTAAGTAGTTATTCTACAACATTTCACCAATCCGCATTCGGCTCGAATAAGTGAAGTCTATTGTCTATCGAGCAATATATATCCAGTAAGTATAATTGAGAGAGATAGATATGAATTATTGAGATCTTTTTTCATAATTCATTTAGAAAAAGGATTAAACATTTAAAATATATCCTATGAGTGGAGGCATTCATTTAAGAACTTTTACAAATAGAGCCGCATTTTACACACCAACCCAGCTGGTTCCCACGGATGTTGACAGTTTACGCTTGGAAACCAGTCCGAAAATCCCGTGGCAGACAATCACGTTCGTCCAGATTAAGATAACATATCGTCAAATGTTGTGTGCGAAGCAGTTTGTACGCCGTTTTTCGGTGTCACAGGTAAATTTGGGTTATTTTATCAAACGTTTGCGGAAGTGACACGACCGATCCTTGCCGATCTAGGGTCACAATATGTTGGGGACTCGATGTTGATGTTTGACAGATTGAAATCAAAGTACTGTGGTTACCTGGAGAATTGCAGTCAACATAGTTACAAAGTTAAAAAGATCAAATAATTGATGACATGCACCCAATCCAACTATATGGTACAAATAAGATCTAAATCACCATCTTCTATGTTGTTAATTAATGAATTAGTATATCATTATTTAGACTAAATTCTGTGACACTGCCAGATCAAAACATCTGGAAGAACGAATTTGAAGTAAGATCTACTGCACTTGATGTCATGAGCACTGAAATTGAGTAGTATCTATTGAAACAATGGACATTTTTGCTATTCATAGTTTCTTTTGTCGAAAGGGTTACTGAATATTGGGTATAGGAATGCTATTAGGAAAATGTGTGCTTAGAGTGGAATTGTGATTGCATCATTTTGGAATTCTACTTTATATCAAGAATAATTGAGGCAGGCCTCTAGAAGTATATGTTATGAGAAAATGGATTTTTGCGAAAACTCATTAATTTTTCTCCTTGGGAGAGAAACATGATTTTATATTACCCATTTATTTTCAGTGTTTGAACGCTATTTTTTTTATTCATTTGATTTCATAGTATCTAAGGTGTTGCCTTTTTCCCAAATATAAATGATTTAAATGGATGTCATGTTTTGGTTTGCAATGTGGTATGCAAAATACTGACCGCTTGTTTCCTAATGAAGCACAAACTTCATAGAAGGGAAATCTCAACATAATATGCCTGATATGTTTATTGTTTAGCATGCTTTAAACCCAAATAGGTAACTAATGTAGATTTATCATTTAGTCTTTCAGACTTGCTCAAAACATTCCAAATTATTATAAATACTTTTTCCTTCTATCATAAAGACTCCAGGTCAGTTTTGAAATAAAAAAAAGAACAAATAGTCAAAATAAATGTCATGATTCTTTAAATTTCAATCATTGAAATTCTTTGATATTGATAAACCATTGAAAGAATTAGTTGAATTGTTCCCTCTAAGTGATCTAGAAGATCTCTTGACTGTCCTTGCAATTGAAATGCACCCAACAAGATTATACTGTCTATATTGCAGAATGCCCTAATTGAAACCAATCAAATTGATTCAGCCTGTCATGATTTTTGAGCCCAATATAAGGACAGCTAATGGAGTTCTGAAACAAGAGAACTGAAGTTAAATAAAAAGAACCATCCCAAATTTATCTAAAATTGATGATTATAAGTGATTGTTTGAAACATTGCATAATGCACATAGACTCAAAAGGAAAAGTCATGGAATTGAACCTCCTTTTTTCTCAGAGCTCCACATATCGGAGACTTATGCATGTTATATACTTGTTTAATCTTATTTTGTGGGTTTTGACATACCAAGCTCACTTGAAAAGGTAAATCAGTGAAATTATAAGAAATACTCGTCTTATCACATGCTCTTTATCTGGGGATTAGAAATTTGTAAGATATTTGCTTGTGTCTTACAATAACATAGTTATGTTATCATTGTTTGTATGGAGATCAGCTTGTCAATGAAGTCAGTATATGTGTCTAATAAGGTCATCTAAGGTATAATTCAGACAGTGTTGAACTTTTATTTGTTTTGTTTTTCATAAGGAAATTCTCCTTTTGTCATGTTTACAAAGCTATTTGCAGCCAGAAAGTTTTGAAGATGTCTGTCTGTTAGAAAGGGATTTAACAATTGCCTCCAAATTGTATTTACAAGATT
The DNA here is from genome assembly GCA_947846245.1 of Cerastoderma edule. Lineage (NCBI taxonomy): Eukaryota > Metazoa > Mollusca > Bivalvia > Cardiida > Cardiidae > Cerastoderma > Cerastoderma edule. The sequence continues at coordinate 28,906,500 of OX401413.1, read as the reverse complement.
TATTTTGGTTCAATACTCATCATTTAGAAAAATGATGATTTCTATATTTAATAGGAATCACTTTTCCACAATGATAGTTAAGTAGTTTATTAAAACAGAACCCGGATTTGTTAACCAATTTCTATATATGTATTCTCAGATACATCTCCTGAAAAAGTCCTTTAACAAAAACTGTCCAACAAGAACTTTTTTAGATAAACATACTTGTTACCCCTTTTAGTCAGAGTCTTTCATCTCAATTATTGTGTTCTTTAAAATCATAACCAGCAAATACAATCTTTAGTACTTAAATACTTTGATTGTTTTTATCTGCCAAATGCCGCAAATATTGTTCACAAATTTGCTATGAAGTAATGGGCACAGTACGATAAAGAGTACAAACATGTGCTTCTGTTTACAAAACAACCTTGACCCTCTTAAATCCAAGGATGTCCTCATTTCAACCAATCAAAATTGGAGGTGTGTACAATTCAGTCAAAACATTATTATCTGCAGTTTACATACACTAACTCCAATGATTTTACATTATTTAGTTCCTTAGATCCTATGTGCATTGTCGCCCATTGAACATTATAATTTGGTAAGCTTAGATTATGTTACAATTCTTTTGCCATTAGATGATATTGCTCATTTTGGAAGTATAAGATTGATCAAATGGAAAGAAATAAAAGTCTCTGCAAACTGAAAGGTGCATCGCAAGACTATAGTTTATCATCCACAAATGTTTACGATGAATCCATGCACTGGAAGTTCAGATTAATTTGAGACTATGATAAGCCAAGGTCTTCATATTTATTGATTTTGATGCAAAAGATTGTAAAATCACTTTTATAGGAGGACAAATTACTTTCAAAGGTTTCATGACAATATCTCAAAGATAAGGATCTGTTTTTAAAAACGCATGAGGTAATGAGTTAAACATGTTTGTTTGCTTGTACTGATTGGGCAAAATATTGCTATTATAAACCCTTATAGTGCTTGAACCGAGATCATGCTTATGCGTGCAAACAGGTTGGATCCAGACCAGCTGCCAAGTAATTGGCGACTGGCCTGTGATCCAACCTGTTTGCTACTTCGGGTATCTTTCCTCATCAACTTTAAGCAGATATTTAAGGTTTTGGAAAGCAGACAACACAAAAAATGCATTTAGAAAATTGCCTAGCATTCTAAGGGTTACATAATCCTTTGAAACAGGAGACTTTGAAAACCTCGTGATAAATGTGGTATTTGCTAATGAAAATCACAGTCTCCTTATGTTGTTGAGATTATATTGTTACAAAACATCATTATAACTTTTCATGCAGATTTCATGTGGATAAGGTTGATTGTTTATATTCATCTTATGGACGACATTATGACAAACTTGTTACCAGTTTTGACTTTCTTGCAGAAGACAACATGTTAGATAATTGTCATACTATAGTCAGATTGAAAAAAATCTATGAAAGCGGAATTGAAAAATATAGATCTATGAAAACTGAAATTATATGTAATTGATAAGGAGCAGTTGAACCATTTTTTGGAGAGTAAACCATTCGGTATGTTATGTCAAATAATACCTGCAGCTGTAATGGAGAATATTTTGTATTAGAAAGAAGGTTAAGGATTTTGGCAGTTTTGCAAGAAATTGCAACAAACAGGTTTGTCTACAGGCCAATTACTTTGACCCAAATAATGGATATAACTTTTAGTAAGAGCGCATAATTATAGTCCATGCTTTACTTGCCAATCTTGTTCTTGCACCATGTTATGAGTGAAATAAAAACTCGAATCCAAACATCAAATATGCCTGTCAGATTATCCACATCTTAGTTTAATTAATCCATAAAATATGAGTTGTGAAAATTTGTACTTTGTAAAACCTTCATCACTTGATTTAAACTAAATTTTTTCCCATATGATTCATCCGAGTAAAGATCTCGTCATATTGACAGTTCAAAGTCACTATTTCACATTTATAAAAGGCTCGCAATAGTTTGTCATTGCACCTTCAATATGTTTGTTAAACTTCTTCATCTCACTCAGTAGCGTATTTGACTTGGAATTCAGGGGTCCTTAATTCGAGACCTGCCTTGGCAACATTTCTTTTGTGTTTTGATGAAGACAGAGAGAAAATATGTGTTGATCTCTTACTACCACTCATCAATAATTTTGAAAGCTTGATATAAATATTTTGGTTCAAAAGGGATAAAAGCTGGTTGACTGGTTGTACATGTTAAATGGTGAAAACCTAAGGTAATATTGCGTTGCACTGAAGTGCAATTGTTCAGGGAGAAGCAACCAAATCCCTCAGGGCTGGACTATAAGTCAATTATGAATGCATTTTGTTAGAATATGGAGGGTTCAATGAAATATTGTAGTAAGTCCTTCACAAACATGAAGCACTTACTATTGTTTTTCATTGAACCCTCAACATGTGTAGTTATAAGAAGCATTTTTTACTTGACTGTTTTCTTGTCAACAGGTTGTCACAACAGATGCCATTAAAGAATCTTCAAGCTTTTTTAACCCTTTCCCAAACAATAATGACATTTGACCACTTTGTTGCAGACGACTTTAGAAAACATTGTTGGAAAAGGATAAAATTGCTCTTAATGAGCAATTTTTCCTTTTCACACAATGTTTTCTGCCCTATCAGAAGATAATTTTCCAATTTCATCACATTTTGAAATGTCATCTGCAAACTCTTTCAATTTGGGACAGTCGAAAATTTGTTGTTTTGGGAAAGGGTTAAACATGTATATCTATATTTATTTTTTATTTACTTGGAGCTCAGCAGTTTTGGCAAAGGCTTGACACAATACAACTTTGCCATCTGATCAAAGAATCCATAATATACAACAAAATCTGATTAGTGTACACCTTTTTTATCTGATTAAAATACTTTTCAAAAGGTTCAAAAGAGGATTGTTTGATGTGTTACACACAGTGAGCAATTCTCCTTTTGTCCCACAAGCTTTTTTCCCTTTTTCAAAAGTTTTGTTCTTCATACAATTCAGCAGACTACCTTTGAACCAGTTATGGCAATTCTAACATTGTTTATGAAAATCTACATAAATGAAATCATCGTAAGGATGAGAGATTTGTTCATGACATATTGAGCACCGCCTTTTTGTCATTATATTGTGTGTTTTTTTCTAAATTGTCTGCTGCAGAAGAGTGTATCAAGTCCTGTTTTGGGAAAGGTTTTAACACTTGAGATGGCTATCTTTATACACCCTATACCAAGATTTTGTAATGTTTGATAATGTGAAGTCTATGGATGTCAACAAAATAAGTTACACAATTTTCATGAAGTTTGTTTATTTATATATTTGTAAATTCAGGGAAATTAGAGAAATTAGAACTCCAATGCTATTTCTTTTTTAATATCAAAATGAATAACTTTATCATAAACAACAAGATTATGCCATTATCTTTTGAGCTGTTTTATCTTGACGGATGTTTTCATTTCATCCGTTTTTTTCCTCCAACCCAGTTACAACAGTGGGTATACATCTCAAATATGTGAGAAACTGTTATTTGAGCTGGTTGTATGATAGGTAGTGTACTATGGATGTTGTAAACATATTTCACAAGTTGACTCAAGTATAAGGATAACTTAAGCTCCAGACTAAAAAGTATGTGACTTTTTGAGATTTTATTTATTTGTAGACATGTTGCTTAGTCAAAGCAATGAGGGAGAGGGTGATTTTCCATGACCAATGATTTAATTTGGCAGAATGATGTTGATATCATTTGACTAAGATGCTTGATGAAAGGTTTTTACATTGTCTGAATACCACCACATCTACATTTTGCATTGATATAAAACTATTACCTTTTATGAAGGATTCAATGCAAGACAAAAACAAGTCAATCATTTCTTCAAATGAGTTGAGATAGTCTTGTCTTGAGTCATTGGTATACATGTACATGTATACATTGTTTGTTTATTTTGCTTTAATTACCTGTAAAAGATGCTTTTGCAACAAGATGTATTTACTTGGAATGGATTATATACAAGTCAGCAATAGGACAATCAGGATTGTAGAAATGTACACTGTCTGCTGTGATAGACTCTTGAAAATTGCCCTAAACTTCAATCTAATCTTACAAACTTGTTACAAAATTTAAGATAAGAATGGAAGGTCACTGGCATTGTCCTGACAAGATCTCCAACTTAAATTCCAACAATGTTTTCTGCCCTATCAGAAGATTATTTTCCAATTTCATCACATTTTGAAATGTCGTCTGCAAACTCTTTCAATTTGGGACAGTCGAACATATGTTGTTTAGGAAAGGGTTAAAAAGAACTAAATGCTTAAACCCTGTTGAATAAGGCCCCCTGATGTTCATGTCATACATAACCATGTTAATCCTTAGAATGCTGGATAATTTTCTGAAAATAGATTTTTGTGTTGTCTGCTTTCCAAAACCATAAAAACTTGCTTAATTTTGATAAGAAAAGATACTCAGAGTAGCAAACGGATAAGATCATAGGCCACGCCAATTAACTTGTCAGCTGGCCTGGATCTAACTTGTTTGCATAATTTTGCATGAAGTTGGCTCCTGCACTATAAGGGTTAACTCGGTCACAGTACAAACATTTTGGTTATCCTGCTTATATGCAGACTAAACAGAATTGTAATACCATCGGAAGATATTTTTTTAATGATAGAACAATTTGGTAACATGAAAAACAGCCAAAGGTTGCATATAAGGAAAAATGCCCCTTACAAGAATAAAAGTTGTTTGCATATGCTGTTTGCAACTTTACATACATTCAATTAGTATGGGGCTAACTTAGCAGGGTCAAAAACCCAGTGTTTGAGCAGGGTCAAAAACCCAGTGTTTTATAAGGACATTTAGCTAACAGTGATCTCAAGGCTAGGTCAAAAACGAGACTAAGATGTTAACATCATATTTACAAAGTCAAACACCCTTACTGCTGAAGATGCATGTGAAAAGGATAAATAAATTGTAATATTTGAAATTTTTCGTTGAATCACAATTGTTTCTTCTCATATCACCCAAAACATTATTCTTTATTCTCTAAAGTTGTTGTCTGCTTTTGCTACAAATTTGGATATATTCTATAAAGCTATAAAAAATCCTATGTAAGGCAATGTGTTTATTGTTTTCCTTTCATTTCTCCCCCATTTCATTTATATGCTCTTACACAGCATATAACCCAAAGCCCATTGCATCTGAAGAACTGCTCTTTATGAGCAGTTTCTCCTTTCAATTGAACAGTTTCTATATTATAAAAATGGAAGAGTATAAGGTTATTTGTATCTACTGGTATATACTTGTAATAACCGTCTGCAGGCACTTTGAATTTGGACCCCTCTTGAAACCCATATGAAGGATATATAGCTATGTAGGTATAGGACCTTTTATCAAGTGAATGCTTTTATCCAGTAAATAAAAAACCTTTTAAGAGGGCTCAATGCAAGACTATAGTAAGTGCTTCATATTCATGAAGCACTTACTATAGTCTTGCATTGAACCCTTGATTTGACACATGACCCTATGACCCTTTACCTTATTGTATTCATTCACACGTAGTATCAGGGATTTAGCCTTGTAACATTTAGAGTTTCTACTTTGTCAATTTAGAATTATAAGCAAATGATAAATTTAGATTATTTCTTGATGAATGAGCAAGTCATTCTCATGTTTCATTTCAGTCAACCTAATTTTCAAAAAGTGGTTGGTATTCCAGTTCAATAATATTTTGTTTGTGATGGACTTTGAAGAGTTGGTTTGCTGGATTTGGGTCCTGCACACCATTCTTAATCATATTGTCTGGGACATTTTGTAGCAAACTTCATGTACAGTTTATTGTGCTGGAACTGACTTCATGCTTCCAATCAGGTAGGATCCAGGCCAGCTTTTGTAACAATCCTTTCCCTAGCCTATCGCTGATAGTGTATTAAATGAAAATGTTCATGTAAAGAGTAGGTTAATTATTTGACCAGGCAGTCCTCAGCACACACATCTTTTCTTTCCATAATTGTTTTTGAAGCATTTTTCTACAAGTGTGTTAACTATGTGCATAAAAGGGAGAAGGGATTTTCATGTCTTAACCTTTACTGAATAGATTACCATTGCAATAATGAACTGCCTTTAATTCACTTATGTTAGATACTGCATTAGTTAGTGAACCTTCTATCTCTTGTAAAGATAAACATTATGTGATTCTGCAATCTCTTCCTGGTATAGATCAAAGCGCTGATAGCGCTGAAGGACTAAGGTGCGTTTAAAGCAAGATGATTGAGGATACATTTGAAAATTTATTTGGGCAACATCTCGAGGAAAACAGCTGCTCCTTTTACCACCATTACTATAATTATTATTTCTGTGAACAGAGACTGAACGATAGTCTATTTTTTCGAACATCTGGACATTTTACGATTTCCCATGAGGCAACAGTTATAATAATATCGAGCAAAACAAAGCGAGTAAATCCGGACTGCATTCCTAGTTCCAAGAAGTATTAGTCCGCACAGTGAAGGCGGATGTTTAATGAGTAATTGGAGTCAGAACGCTGTTTGTGTATCGATAAAGTACCGGCCCATAAAAAGTGGTATATAAATTCAATGGACTAAGGTGCTGACGCACCCTTAGTCCAATAAACCACCTCCATACAGTAGAATATCTTACCTCCAAGTTGAAGGGACACAGTGAAAAAGTTATCATTTTGAGAGTTAGACGTAAAGATACTTAAGATATTGGTTCTAGATTTTGGGAACAAGAAAAAAATAACTTACTTCGGAAAGCAGTTAGTGCCTTTGAAAAAAATATTTGTGCAGTTTGGGTCGGAAAAAACCTGACCATACAATTAGGTGTACTGACAACTCTAAAATGACTAGACTTGCATGGTTTCTTAGAAAATTTGCCACTTAGAGATAATCATCATGTTATTAACATACACTCATTAATGAGAATTTTATGGGAAACATTTGTATCAGGGTTTATTTGTTGCTATAGTAAAATAACAGGGACTGGGAGCAGGTTAAAAAAGAATAACATTTCTAGCATTTTGCATTGAATTAGGTATGGCCTCTCTTCTGTAATGTGTAACAAAAACTGCAGGAAACCACCTGATGGTTTTATTAAGATGATTCAATGCAAGACTATAGTAAGTGCATCAAGTTTGGGAAGGACTTACTATAGCCTTTCATTGAACCCCCAAAACTAAGAAACATTATAACACCTGAAGCCTAGATTGTCAAAACAAGATACAGGGTTTTCCCTTGTGCCCTTGATATGGGGATTTTTGACCCTTTATATACGGAATTGTGAATGGAAAATAATGATCTGTAGGGGTCATCTCTAGGAATTTGGGGTTTATTGACTATATAATTAAGGGTATCAAGTAAAAACCTGCACTAGTGAAGGTGATAGCATGTTCTCCCACATTGATACATGTATTTACTACTGGTCCAGATTTAAGGCAATGGCAGACATAAAAAATAGCCAACAAAATAACATTTTCCCTATGATAATGAGTAGAATTATCATGACAAAGGAATTGAAAACCCATTACAGGCAACTTATCCCTTTATCTTTCTTTGCTTTATTAGGCTTTAACATTATATCAACAATTTTTCAGGTATATTGCAAAGCCTGGCTCATCACAAATAGAAAACCCCTCTCTAAGAAACTCTACAGCTTAACCCTTATAGTGCTGGAACCGACTTCATGCTTATGCAATCAGATTGGATCCAGGCCAGCCACCAAGTTTATTGGCAGCTGGCCTGTGATTTAACCTGTTTGCCCTGTTTGCTACTCTGAGTATATTTCTCCATCAAAAAATTTAGCAGGTATAAAAGGTTTTGGAAAGCACAAAAATCTATTTCTAGAAAATTACCCAGCATTTTAAATGTTAAGATTCTTTAATTGTCAAAACAACATAACGATAATCTTTACGTTCTCTTCCAGCCTCTCAGTAGGATGAAGATAGCTGTTATTGGCCAGAGTTTGTTTGGGGCGGATGTGTACAGGCTGCTGCAGAAAGATGGACACAAAATAGTGGGTGTGTTCACCGTGCCAGATGTTAATGGGAAGGCAGATCCACTTGGTATGTATACGTCATACAAGGCTTGAAGCAATTTGAGGGTTCCATGCAAGTCTATAGTTCTTTACCAAACACCATACTTTCGACTGTCCCAAATTGAAAGAGTTTGCAGACGACACTTCAAAATGTGATGAATGTGGAAAATAATCATCAGATAAGGCAGAAAAAATGTGGGAAAAGGAAAAATTGATAGTTATGAGCAATTTCTCCTTTTACCACAATGTTTTTTAGAGTGGTCTGCAACAAAGTGGTTAAATGTTGTTATTGTTTGGTAATGGGTTGATATACTCCACATTGTGAAGGACTAACTTTAGTCTTGCATTGAACCTTTGATTCACAGAAATTAGTTTCTTATGAGATATTCATTTTCTAATCAGGATGCAACCTTCATACAATCATGTTCCTTCATTTTAAGGGTTCTTTGCAAGTTTATTGTTAAGTATGTTTACAAACGTGAAGCACTTACTGTAGTCTTTCGTTAAACCCATGATTTGTCAGTGGTAAAATAAAGGGAAATGCTTGTTCAATCTGAAGGTTCCATCTAAAAGTTAGACACTTAGTCCTCAGCTTTAAAGGCCCATTAAAGGCGATTAATGCTATATCAAACTATATTATTTGGTAAACTTTTGGACAGATTCAAATAGTTATCACCAGAAAACACCATTAGCACAACTTAAATGTGAAAGTAAACCAGAAATAACCCAGATTAGCAAATTTTTTAATTCAGATTTCCTGATTCTTCACCTCTGACATTGACAGTTGATACACACATTTTTGAACCGACCAATCAGAATTTGTTATTTTGAATATGTAAACAAACAGGTTGTTGATATACATGATTGAATTGGAGACATCTATATTTCAAGCACAAAATAACTTATTTTAAATTAGTCTATTTAATAGGGTCTCAATGCATTCCTAAACTAATTCTCATGACTTTTATGAACATAATAAAAGAACTCCATATATTTTTTCAGTAATTTGTGCTCCTCTCCTTTGATGTGCTTTTAAACTATCCCTAATAAACAGTTATCAATTTATTCCTTACAGCACAGGCAGCAGAAGCAGACGGGATCCCAGTGTACAAATACAAAAGATGGCAGCTCAAGAAGCAAGCAATCCCGGAGATAGTTGAGGAATATAAAGCCTGTGGGGCCGATCTTAATGTTCTACCATTCTGCTCCCAGTTCATTCCCATGGATGTGATCACATACCCGAAAAACGAGTCAATCATTTATCATCCGTCCCTGTTGCCACGACATAGAGGAGCTTCAGCTATCAACTGGTGGGTTAACCCTTTACCAAACACCAAACTTTTAACTGTCCCAATTAGAAAGAGTTTGCAGACGACATTTCAAAATGTGATGAAATTGAAAAATAATCTTCTGATAGGGCAGAAAACATTGTGGGAAAAGGAGAAATTATTCGTCTGCAACAAACTGATCAAATGTCGTTATTGGTTGGTTCTTCGTCTTCCGGTTAAGTAGTTTACTCAATATAAAGCGTTATACTACGGCGTGATGGTCAGGATTAAAAGCCCACAGGGCAATATTTACAATTAAAAACTAAGTTCCAGCTATCTCTACTATCACCATTTAGTAAAGATTTGCTTCCTGCATGGCCTAGTGGTTAAGTAGTAGAACTTCAATCCTCACCAGCAGGGATTTTTCTTGGGGTTGTTTTTGGCAAGGCACTGCAGAGGCCTACCTATTGATAGTAAAGTTTAGGAAAGCCGTAGAATAACTGAAATCTCACATAATGATACTAATGTCAAAACTTTGTCGGGTAATCACAATTTTATTTGTTGCTATGCTTAGTGTTTGCTTATAAATGAATTCTCATTTTATTATTGTCAAAATGACACCTAGGCCTCTGTGGCCTTTTGGTTCTGATATAGCTCATGAAATCACACAGCCTCTTTCCATGTGAGTTCAAGTTCAAGTACAGGTATTAAGATTTACACAAGAGTTAGTCAGCCTGTGGAATGCTGATGGTTGTACCACCCTTATTGTCAATTAAGCATGTGGTCTCTCTAAATGGATAATGGGCAGAGCATTGGAAGATAACTGAATCATTGTTGATACAATGGAATAAAACCCAAACAAAATGAAAAAAAAGTAAATGACAAACATTTTGTTTGCAAAGCATGTGAAAGAGTTTAATCAAGATTGACAAAACCACAATACTGTTTTTCATAATTACAGGACCTTGATGCAAGGTGACAAAGTTGGAGGTTTTTCTGTATTCTGGGCGGACGATGGTTTAGACACGGGACCAGTTCTCCTACAAAAGAAAACATTTGTGGACCCAAATGATACTGTGGATACCATCTACAACAGATTCCTCTTTCCAGAAGGGGTCAAAGCAATGGTAATTCTTAAACCTTCAAAATATACTAAAGGAATTTGAATGTGATCATTGACGTTATTTTCCCACAGTGTTTTGGATTTCTTTTTACTTTCAGTGTTTAAGATTTCTATTTTCAAAGAGAGTCAAATTTTTTGTATTTTTTCAAATGAATTGTGTACACGGACTTTGGCAATGTTTTCGAATTCCTCATCTATCAAATAAATTAATGAAATGTCAATAGAAGAAATGAAAAAAAAAAAAATTAATTTCACCTTTTAACCCATTTCCTTACACATGTGTTTTTTTTATAGTTCCAAATAGAAATGAGAACCACACATCAGTAAGCTAGATAACAGCCTAATGTTTGTCCGAATCATTTTTATAATAGGAGCTGTGTAAAGCATCGTCCATGTTCACACATTGGTTTGTTTAATTGAGGACTGGACGCTGTTTTATTCATTTTTTATTAACTGTCATTTGTAAGTTGAACCAACTTTTGACAAATATATGCTTAGTAAAGCGTCAACATCTTGGTGGAAATACATTTTTTCTATCACAGGGTGAAGCTGTACGATTGATCGACACAGGCATGGCCCCAAAATTGATCCAGTCTGAAGAAGGTGCCACATATGATGCCATGTTGAAGAAATCAAATGTTCAGGTAACATAGAAAGTTATAGATTATAACCTCACCATCATAACCTACAACACTGAGATTGTGATTTTGTCATTAAAGTGTTTATTGCTCTTTATTGAATGAAAGTTAGGCACCAGACTGTTCCAATAGTTCTTTCTTATGTTATTTCAATTCCATTTGACATTTTTATTTGAATCTTACTGCTTTTGATTTTTAACTTGAATTGCATGGACTAACTCGTGATCCTAGTGATTTAAAGAACTTTCAGGTTTACAGAGAAAGTCTCAGATTGAAATAACTCATCATTTGTTGAAAAATTAAAGCTGATTAATATAATATGTATTTAATCAATTACTCTACTTCTCTTTAATTGCTACTTGTTTCAGATCAACTGGAACCAATCTGCTGAGGACATACACAACTTTATACGGGGCTGTGACAAAGTGCCAGGAGCATGGGGTAAAATTAATGGAGAGGTAAGGATGTATATGTAAATTCATCTACTATTGATCTGTGTGAAATCCTGTGTTCTCAATAAGAACAGGCCGTAGGCCAAAATGACCGCTTCAAATTATGTTTTGCTGGTTCACCTTTACGGAGATGTTATGGACCCCCCTCAAAGTGGCTTGTTCAGATTTTGTTTTGGCCTGTTCAACCAATTCTTATTGAGAACACTGGATACCAGACATTGAAGAATATTAAGCCTATAATGATCTTGTCAATAGATTGCAGTATTTCATTGAATGTTTGGTATTTATTCAATAAGTTGAAGGAAAGGATTGAAAAAGAAATTGACTCCATGTTTCTCACAAATAGGGCTGGGACGGGTACTCGAGTACCCGGGTACGGGCTGGGTACAGGCCACTGCCTGGGCCATGGGTAGCAAATCACTACCTGCTACCCGCCAGTACTTTTACCTGGGTTAAAAATACACATGAATGTGTTAATAAGCACTCATTGACAAAGTGAATCAAACATCTAAATCACAAACTAGCAATCAATTATTCCTAAACAATTTCGCAACATGTGCACAAATGACACAAACACTCTAAATACTCTCCAACTTGAAGTCTGCTTGTTAGCTACCTAAACTTTCAAAAAAATTTGTTCCGATCATCGCAGTAGGTCGAAAGTGCCTGTAACCATTACTCACAGCCATTCTACATCTAAACAGTAATCTTGGGAGGGAAAATAAATGGGTCTAAGGAAGAACACTATTGGTTCGGTTACCCGGGTACCCGCGGGTAATATCCTTTCGGGTACCCGGGTAGTAAATTGCTACCCGTCCCAGCTCTTCTCACAAAATTGTCTACATGCATACGAAAGATAAGCAAATTTCAATTTAACATTGCTAATACAAAGTCCACAGACCACTGACAGGAGCAATAAAACCTATTGTCACAATGGTATATACCTGTATTATCAAGAAAGAGTTTTTTTTGTGTAATTTTGGTCATCTTCTGTTGCTTTCAGGTTGGATCAGTCATAAATATAATATGGGGGAATGGGTTAATCATCAGTGAAAGGATTTTCCAGAAATTGTCTGGACCTGCCACTCCATAAGCAAACTTTTTAGTTATTCCAAGGATAAAGAAAATGAAAGAAAAAAATATGGTGACAAAAAGAAACCTTTGACAGGCTGTTTACATGATGTTAAAACCCATATGACATACCACATTTTGCATCAATTTATTGGCATTTGTCATCTTCAAATGTTTTACTTTGAGACCATAAAAGAGGACATATCTCACAGTCTCACTGCATTTTTTTCCCCAGCAAGTGACGTTTTATGGATCCCGTCTGTGGACAAGGATGGAGCCACGTGGAGACAAAGTGGAGATTGAAGGGTCCTCTCAACCTGCCATTGTTCATAAAAATGGAATGATTCTCTTCGGAAATGATGGAAAAATGGTAATTGCTTAGGACCTCAAATAAATAGTGCCATGGAAAACCTGTATTTAAGTGATCCCCATTGGATCTTTATGGAGGATTTTCTATGCAAAATTTATTTTTCAATGGAATTTTTATTTATTCATTTGTACTGACTTAAAAGTATCTACACCAGATAATGTAGAATATTTTATACGAATTTTTAAAGTACCTGTAGATTAACATAAAGATATTTAAAAAAAAAAAAGTGTTATTGATTGTGAATAGCAGGGTTATCTTTGTTTTGAACCTTGAACAAGTTTCTTACTAAAGACATGGGGGGTCCTGGGTTTAATTCTCTCCATTGGGATTTTTGTTGGGAGTATCCTTGAGCATGGCACTGCCTAGTTCTGGTGAAATCCATGAAAGCCGTAATATAACTGAAATACTGTTGACATGGCATTGAACCCCCAGATAATCCAAAAGTAATGGACTTGCTTAAGATATCATTGAAAACCACCTCCTGCAAATTTCCTTTTTGATTATCATTTACAATTTCCATCTGCTTTTGCTTTCAATTTTTACCAGAAATAAATCATCATATAATGAGATCTATCTTTCTTTACCAAAATTACAAAGAAGAGACCATTTTATGATCTGTTAAATTGGCATCATCTGTTGCTTCAGATACAAAACAGTCCAGAAATTCTATACAAATGAATATGTTAAACACAAGCATGTTACAATTCAAATACAGTACATTCTAAAGATCCCCTTATTTGGCTCTATTTCAGGTGAACTGTAGTCAAGTTCAACTTGCGAGTGGAAAAATGATCAACGCAAACAAGTTTGGTAAGGATGATGGCAATGAGAGTAAACTAGAACTCACAAGTGAAGAGGAGGCCATGATCAAATCTCTTAAAACTGTGTGGGCGGGCATCTTGAACACCGACGTGGAAATTACCACGGACTTCTTCAAGTGTGGAGCAGGGTCCATGGACGTTGTGAGGTATGAGTTATTTGATTAGGTTGAGAAAATAAAAAAGCTTTACGGAATGCTCTTAGGCAATGCACTGCATACTGGTGTGAATAGCACTGGTATAATAATTTTAAAGTATTGATAAGTGTGAATGTTTGCAGTGTAGAATGGAAAAATGGCAAACACAGCTTTTCACCCCTTTCAATGAAAAACAATGCAAACAAGGATGCATACACTTGTAGCTGTAAATCCAATATATCCAATTAGTGTGAAGCCTCGTTTATCCGGACTGCGATTGTCCGGGTGTTTCACAATCCAAACGAAATTGTATGGAAACGGACTTATTTGACCAGTTTGTTGCAGACGACTTTTGAAAACATTGTGGGTAAAGGAGAAATTGCTCGTGACGAGCAATTTCTCCATTTCCCACAATGTTTTCTGCCATATCAGAAAATTATTTTTGAATTTCATCACGTTTTGAAATGTCGTCTGCAAACTCTTTCAATTTGGGACGGTCGAAAATTTGGTGTTTCCTTAAGGGTTACAAGTATACACGTGCATACAGACCGTTTATGTCTTAAAGAACAGGCTCTGCTTTATTAGTCCGGATGATTCGGTAATCCGGAAATTTTGTTGGGAACGGACCTGTTCGGATTAACGAGACATCACTGTAATTGACACTTTGGAAATTATTGTCCAATGCAGAATATGCACAGATATTACAACTTTGTTTTGTACTGTAAATACTTTCTAAAATTATGCTAGTTTTCTTAGCCCTTTTCCTGATTGCATGATAAAACCTAAGTATTGTTTGCACAAACTGTTAAACCTTTTACCAAGTCTTGGTAAGAAACTATCTAAGACAAAATAAGAGCTGAAACAAACTTATAAAGTAACCTGCTTCAAGAATTCATTGTAAAGAGCTTTTTACATGGTAACTGAAACTATTTCATAATCATAACTGCTTTACAAGAGTCTAATATGCTGTTATGTCAGAGGACCTTCTCTGTATTATTGGTTTCATAATTCAGGCTGGTGGAAGAAGTGAAAGAGAAGTGTAATGGAGTGTCCCTCGAGAATGATGATGTGTACATGAACACAGTGTTTGAGGACTTCTGTAATTGTGTCATCAAAAGGGGGCGGGGCATCGAGGATAAAGAACCTTTTGTGTTTGATGCTGTAAGTATATCATGAGGTTCTAGTAAGAAATCTTTTTCTGTTCTTTGTTCCTTCTTTAAACCCTTTAATGTAGGTATTCATTACAAATCCTTTGAATGCATCATAACAGTAAAGGATCAACGACTATTACAGTACCTTCTTATCTGGACTTTTGTTCTTTTAAAATGTTTACTACTTGTATCAATGGACAGAATATCTTAAAGACCTTGCAGGTTGTGCTTTAACCCTTTACCAAATGCTCATAATGAGCAATTTCTCCTTTTCCCTCAATGATTTTCAGAGTCGTCTGCAACAAACTGGTCAAATGTCGTTATTTGTTTTGTAATGGGTTAAGGTACAATCCCCATAACCTGCCGTTTTGAAACTCATTTTTTCTTCAAACTACGTTGATCATTTTTGGTATACATTGGTTTTAGCCAGACCTTTTGCGTTTAATGCTGTTAAATGCATACATGCAATGATGGGAATAACTTAGTAAAACTCAATATGACCGAAAAACTTTTTTTTTTACCTACCATTATGGGACATCTATAACATGTAGAAGAATATGAATATAAATTAGTGAATTCCAATCGGAATTACTAATAGTTTCAGAAAATGTACCATAGCAAGAAATTAAGAATTAAAAGCATTTTCCTTAAGATCCTGTTTTTGTGAAGAGTTTAAATTGATAGATACAGATATATACAGATGTTTATATACTTAAAAGTTTACAATTTTCTCATTGTGGCTTATATGACACATACTATGGTTATACATGATCATGGCATATGCAAATGCTTTTGTTATAGCATTATTTAAACAATTCGTTGAAACAAAGGAATCACTCATCTTTGATATGATGTCAACATTTTGAATTGATCTTACAGAAAAGTATTTGTTTTATCATTTGGGAATTTTCATTACAAGTGTTTTCCATTCAGATTTTTCTACTTGCTTTTAAATCATCTGAAAATTCTTGAATTTTAGGCCTATCACAACATCTGAATGTGTATTGAATATTTTATGGAATTTAAATGTTACCAACATCACATACTAGTTTTATCTTATAATATATTACTATATTAATACTTTCTTTCAGATAAAAATGAACAAAAACAATATGGACTTGACCATCCCATACCAGGCCTTCATAGATAACGAATTTGTGGATGCTTCCAATGGACAGAAGTTTAAGACAATTAATCCAGCAAACGAAGAAGTATGTAGTTCTTCCTGCACTCTTGACCATTTAAGAGTTTTAAATCCTAAAAAAAGAATTATGGCAAATATAGAAATTGTCCGATATATGGCTTGGTTCAAATTGCAAAAAAAATGGGATTTATATTGGTTAGAAACAGGTGAGACTAATGGATGAATTGGTCCTATATACATTTTGCCACAGAGGGGTTTTAACTTCTTTAGCAGAAAATGTAGTAAAGTAAGGTATTATTGATCAAGGGTAAAAGTTAGTTTATTTGCTTTTTGCATGTTGTCTTTAAAAGCCCATAAAAGTTTCTTGTTGAAATGGGTTCCTTGGGGATTTCATGTGTATTTACTTTTAGAATCAAATAGTTTTGTTCCTGATTTATTTATCAATTTCACAAAAAATGTGTATCTTCTGATACTCTCAAAATCAGTTTGATATTTTTGTTGCTTTCTTTTATTCAACATTAACATGGGAATTGCTAATCACTGGAATTATCTTTCGAAGATGGTAGCTGACATTTGAAGTGAAAATGAGTTGAAAATATTTCTTTGGTACAGGGAATCCATGTAAAAATTGGGTTTATAGGTTATACCATGCTTATGCTTTTTCAGGTTATATGTGAGGTTGCTAAGGCAACTGTAGAGGATGTCAACAGAGCAGTTGAAGCCGCAAAGGTTAGTACTCTTTAAAGATTTTATATACTTCATGATTAGTTTTGGCTTTTACCTTCCGATCATGAGATTATGGTTTCTATACATACCACATCAATATCTAGTTTTGTGTATATTGTAATGGATGTCCGTGGTTAACTTTAACCTCTCATAAAATGTTGTATAAAGGCTTTCTTTAGTGACAATGATTTCTTTGTTGCATAAACCCTTCAAAACCATCACTGTATCAAATAGACTTAACATATTTTACTAAAGGAACTTACTAAATTGGAATGTAGGTAAAAATGCCAGTGGTAAAACTGCCAGAGGTAAAAAAGCCAGAGGTAAAAATGCCAATAAAAATGCCAGTGGTAAAAATGCCATAGGTAAAAATGTCAAAGATGTATTAAACCATCTTTTTCTTCATTTTTTACAGGCTAAATGGTTATTTGAAGGACTAAGTACTGTAAATAGTTCTGTTTCTATTTTACAATCTTAAGGGTTAGTTAGGGGAATGTTTTGAAGCCGTAATTTTTTCATATAATTACCTATGTAAAAATGCCCCGATTGTGATTTTTCATTCATTCCATGATAATTAGGTTGTTTTGGGTTTGTTTGATTTTTTTTTGTTGTTGTTGTTGTTGCTGTTGCTGGCTTTTTTTTGGGGGGGAGGAGGAAGCATGGATATATGAACATAAAAACAAACTTCCATGTATAGTTAAACTTATTTTAATGAGGAATATAAACAAACCTTACTATTATTTACATACTTACCATGTAACTAACAAGTAATACAGAGTATTGTATCATAGAACTCTGCATTAGTTGTGATTTACTTTTAATTTGTTCATGTTTTAATAAAAGATTTAATTTTCCTTTAAAGTCACTCAAATTGAACCTAGAATAATGACCTGAAAACTCAATTATTTACATGCGTTGTCATGCAACACACAAATAATGCAGAATAACATAAATAGCCATGTAACTTTCATATTATGTACCATACTGTTGAACTTTTGTCATGTTTTAAATATATATTTTTAAATCACTCATAAAGAAAAGTGCATTATAATGCTTTAAGGCACTACTATTAACATAAGTAGTCATGCAACTCACAAGTTATGCAGACTATTATTTCGGAATATTCTGCTTACTTTACATTTACATTACATTTGTTCATACTTAATTTCATTAAATGTCTCTCATATAGAACCTTGACTAATGGAATCTTAGATAACATAAAAACCGGTAGTCATGCAGCTTACAAGTAATGCAGAGTATCGAATTTGAGAACTCTCTACTCTGCTCTAAAATTGTAGCAGGAACAATATTAACCCATAATTAAACAAGTGAACTTTCAAAATGATTTTTTAAAATGATTTTACATATTTTTAAAGCATTGTATTAGAATAATTTAACAATTATAAAATAAATAAACAATAATTTGTATATTATCTTTTATTATAATTGATATAATTCGATATTTGAAACAAAAGTAATTAAAATTGTAGCAGGAACAATATTAACCAATAATTAAACAAGTAAACTTTCAAAATAATTTTTAAAATTGATTTTATATATATTTGGCATTTTTACCTCTGGCTTTTTTACCTCTGGCTTTTTTACCTTTGGCATTTTTACCTAGTTGCCTATGGCAACTTTTCCTCTGGCTTATTTACCGCTGGCTTTTTTACCTATGGCATTTTTACCACTGGCATTTTTACCGCACACCACTAAATTGATGTGACATTAACTCAATACCAATTTTCTATCTACTATCATTCATTCATTACAAATTCTTTTTTATTTTTTATCAACGAAATACTTTTTAGCATGTAAATAATTCAATTTACTTTTACCCACATCATCATAATGCGCTCTAATTGATCTTAGCTGTGGATGCGTCTTAAAACATGATTCATTCATTACTAAATTTGTTTTTTATTTGGTACAAGACAAAGGAAAGATAAGCTGATCTTCTTTAGCCACAATGTTCATGTATTCACAGGCTGCATTTGATGAAGGTCCATGGGGAAAGATGAATGCAAGAGACAGAGGGAAACTTATGTACAAGTATGACTGCCTTTTAACTCATTAGATTATTGCATGGCCTAACCTTATTGATTAATGTATATCTTTGCTTATAGACATAGAGAAACCTTTTGACAAATATGCAGCTGATTTAACCCTTAATTTGTTCTTTTTAATCTGTAAATTACTTACTTGATGGAGAAGCATAACATTGAAGGACTAAGACTTCTCTTTCATTTAGCTATTGTAAGCAAAGATATAAAGGAAGAATAAGTATTTTTTTTCTCAAATAAGAAAATCTTTGATCTCAAACCTTTTTATTTTTTGATTTTGAAGATCATTTACAGTCAAACCTGTGTTAAGAGGCCAGCCTATGGGACAGAGTAAATTGGCTGTTTAAGACAGGTTGGCTGCTTAACACAAATTGATTTACACTATAAATCTAACAATGGGACTTTCTGTAGTGGCTGTTAAAGGCAGGTTGGCTGCTTAAAAGGGTGGCTGCTTAACACAAGTTAGACTGTACTTGAATGATAACAATAATGAATGTTTTGCACGAGTGTTGAATTAAGACATAAATTTTAAGGGTACAGGGAAAGACTATGAGACAGTCTTCACAAGTCTGTCTTTGAACCTTTAACATGTTAAATCACCTTATTGAATTGAGCCAATGCAATACCAGTTCAAGTCCTTTCATAGAATTATAATGGACTTATATAAATGTTGCATCTAGTCATCCATAACAATAGTCTTGCTCTGAACTCAAAACCCTTTACCAAACGCTAAATTTTCAACTGTCCCAAATTGAAACAATTTGCAGACGACATTTCAAAACATAATGAAATTGAAAAGCAATCCTATCGATAGGGCCGAAAACATTGTGAGAAAAGGAGAAATTGCTCGTTAAGAGCAATTTCTCCTTTTCCCACAATGTTTTCCAGAGTCGTCTGCAACAAACTGGTCAAATGTCGTTATTGTTTGATAATGGGTTAATATATCTTATTTGTTCACAGAATAGCTGACCTGATGGAAGAACACAAGGAAGAACTTGCCACCTTAGAGAGCCTGGATTCTGGAGCCGTGTATACGCTTGCCTTGAAAACACACGTTGGGATGTCCATTGATACATTCAGATACTTTGCAGGGTGGTGTGACAAGATTCAGGTAAAAGTTACTTTTAGTACATTAATTTATTTCTCTGTTTGGGGAAGAGTTAACCCATTCCCCAATGTGGAATTTGTGACTGGTCCATATTGAAAGCGACGGCAAACAAAGGATAAATTGCCCACTGTTTAAAGATGCTGCATGCAGCAAATTAGGTTAAACAAGATATTGTCATAGCTGAAAGTGGTTAAGATTATTCCTTAACTTCAGGTTTTGAAACTTTTTGTCCCTATATAATGCTAAAGCAAACATACACTTTCAAGATAATGAACTACAGATTTCAGATTTTTGGAATTCTTCTTTTACTTTTACCTATGTATTATGTGGTAATGAGTGAACAAATTTACACTTATCTACGAAAGTGACTTAAATTATTAATGATAAAATTGCGTTTTTGATTGATAAACTTTTGTAAGAAAAAGGACATTTGCTTTATGTTTCCAAGACCCTTCATTCTTAACTCTTAACAAAAGTTGAATTTAGTTTCAGCGTAAATTTGTCTACCTTTCAAAAGGCAGGTAAATTAAATCGTTTTCAAAGTATTCAGGCTGCAAGTCTTTATGTGAAAGACCCATAGTGTTGCTTAAAACTCTGATTTGTATTTGCTTTGTAAAATTTGAGAAACATTACGGTAAGAGGGGGAGCTTGTTCATTTTATGTTGATTTTTTTTCTAATGTATTAAGTATTGTTTGTGAGTTTATAAGCATTTATTTTATTGATATTGTAGGGGAAGACAATACCAATCAACCATGCCCAACCAAGTAGAAACTTGACATTTACCAAACGGGAGCCTATTGGGTATGATTCTGATACGTATCAAAACCTGTAAATTCTATCTGTTTGTGAGGGGTCTCTGTAGCCTAGTGGTTACTGTCCATGAAAGGCAGTCTCCTGACTGACAAATGGAATATTGATGGTTCTATCATGCTGTTGAAGCAATGTAACACAAATGTAACATAAACATATACATCTATCTATTAATCATACATCTATCTGTTTGTCAAACCTGTAAACTATCTATGACGGCAACGATTTATCATCTTTACAACAAATATGGTAGGTTATCATCCTACCAAGTAAATTATTTTGGAAAAGGAGAGATTGTTTGTATATTTATCCAGCTCATTGCTGAAGAGTCCTTTGTAATGTAAAGCATATGAATGCTTAGAGAGTGTTCATAAATGCATAATTGTTACAATTTTATTTCCTTTTTGTAATGCAATTTGTATTGCAAAAGCTCTCCCATAATTTTGAATAATGATAAAAACTTAATTCTTTTTTACTTTAGCCATTTTTTTAATATTTAAGCAAATTTTATCTTTGTTTCAATTTTTTTAATTTTTTAATTTTGCTTGATATCAAAATTGTTAACAGATAAGAAAAAAGTCAATTGAATGCCAAACTTCATATTTATTTGAACTTAACTATTGTTTTCCAGGGTTTGTGGAATTGTGGTTCCCTGGAACTATCCCTTGATGATGTTGGCATGGAAGATGGCTGCTTGTTTGGCTGCTGGAAATACTGTTGTCCTAAAACCAGCGCAGGTCTGTGGTCACATGTAACTTTCACCATTTTCCTATAAAATCTTTTTGTCTGTAAAGTTCCAGAGGTTTTTAAGTATAATGTAGCTTTCTCAAAAACGACTTTACAAAAATAGCAATTGCTACTGAGAAGGACATCAAGTTACGAAAGTTAAGCTATTCTGCTGTTGACAATTGGCGTTATCACTTACTGAGTTTTTGGCTTTCAGACAGTTTCAAATATATTCCCTAAGTTAACAAACATCTAGGGTAAAACAGTTTGATACAGTATGTTTCCTATTATAGGTGACACCACTTACAGCGCTGAAGTTTGCCGAGCTGGCCGTAAAAGCTGGTGTCCCACCTGGCGTGATCAACATATTACCCGGGCCCGGCTCTTCCATAGGTCAGGCCATGTCGGAACACCCAGATATCAGGAAAATTGGGTTTACTGGCTCTACGCCCATTGGAAAAACTATCATGGAAAGGTAGGGTGTGGGTTTTCCAGGCTTTGGGCCAGGGGATTATAGAGGGAAATTAAGACTTATGGGATCTATTCATTTAACTCTTTACCTAACGCCAAATTTTCGACTGTCCCAAATTGATAGAGTTGTCTCAAATTGATAGAGTTTGCAGACGACTTTTCAAAATGTGGTGAAATTGAAACATAATCTTCTGATAGGGCAGAAAACATTGTTGGAAAAGGAGAAATTGCTTGTTAGGAGCAGTTTCTCCTTTTCCCATGATATTTTCCAGAGTTGTCTGCAACAAACTGGTCAAATGTCATAAGTGTTTCGTCATGGGTTACTGACTGATACAGTTTCTTATCTTTTAGATCTTTTCTGGTACATAAACCAATAAATTGAATCGAGATAATGAATCAATTTGTTACTTATTATCGGATATAGATGGGATGGGTCTTTAGTAACCTAGTGGTTAAAGTACACAACTTGGATTCACATGGCCCATCTCCACATGGGTTCAAATCCCAGTGATAGCATTTGGATTTTCATGAAAGGCAGTTTTCCGACTGACTTACCGAATGCCAATGGTTCTTTCCGTCTTGACCAGCCCTTATTGGCAGTTGAGTATAGGATGTTCCTCAATCATTAAGAGTCGGCATGGCAATTTAACTGAAATAAAGTTGATGTGATGTGATGTAAAACACATTTGAAATACAAAATTAAAAAATCATTCCAGCTGTGCCAAAGTAAATGTAAAGAAGGTTGGTTTGGAGCTTGGAGGAAAATCTCCCCTGATCATATTCAGTGATTGTGACTTAGACAAGGCTGTTAGAATGGTAAGTTAGCCTTCATTTTTACTTTTTTACAATGAAGCAGCTTAACCCTTAGAATACTGTATAATTTTCTATAAAAAAAATTTGTGTGGTCTGCATTTCAAAACTTTAGATATCTGCTTAATTTTGATGAGGAAAGAAACTTAGAGTAGCAAACAGGTAAGATCACAAGCCAGCGGCCAATTTACTTGGCGGCTGGCATGGATTCAACCTGTTTGCATAAGCATGAAGTTGGTTCCAGCACTATAAGGGTTAATAATGGACTTTGTGTAAGGGATATTAGTTGTTCTATTAGAAGTCCTAATACCCTATGTTTGCATGGACGTTTGTGATAGGTTCAAAATGAAAGTGATAGCATTCAACAATGATAGAATATGAATTCTAACATTACGATGTGTTATATTAGTTAATGTTCATTGTTGAAAATAGATACACAGTCTAACTTGTGTTAAGCAGCCACCCTTTTAAGCAGCCAACCTGCCTTAAACAACCACTACAGAAAGTCCCATTGTTAGATTTATAGTGTACATCAATTTGTGTTAAGCAGCAAACCTGTCTTAAACAGCCAATTTACACTGTCCCATAGGCTGGCCTCTTAACAAGTTTGACTGTAGTTTCTAAAATATTGTGCTGAAGTTGCATTGAGACAGTTATAATAAAAGTAACTGCTTAAGGTATAGTAATAAATCTTGCCTTTAGAAATAGTTTTGTAAGATACTGTTAAGTACTGCTTTAGCTGCTTTATGTGCCTTATTTGTTTTTGAGACTGACAACTTGGAAATTGTTTATATTGTCCTGCAGGGATTTTTATAATTTTGGGAATGGGTCAGGTACCGGACAAATTAGAAAAATCATTGTGTTTTAAATCCAAAACAGTTAATTTTTCAGGAATAACTAAATTCAAACATGAGCTTTGTTGGGAAATTGGGAAAAATAGTCAGTTAATTTAATTGGGAATGGGTCTGTTTTACGATACCAAACATGTAAGGGAAAAACTTGCTGTGCTGATAGTTTCACTAAGTATGACTATGATACATAATTAACTAATGTCTTTACTTCAGGGTTGTGGATCTGTTTTCTTTAACAAAGGAGAGAACTGTATTGCTGCTGGACGACTGTTTGTTGAAGACTCCATCCATGATGAATTTGTGGAGCGAGTTGTAAGATACCTACTTTCTACTGTTTCTGTAGGCCTAATAATTTTCAGGCCTGGCTATGAGATTTTAATTTTCCTTCTTTGTTTATATTGAAGATGGTTGAATTCAGGCTTCAACATTCCTTAACAAGAGCAGGCCTGTTTTGTCTTTTTGAAAACTTTAAAAAGAAACACTAACACGATCTTTCCTAGACAGAGTGTGAACATATTTTTCACACACATTCTTCATCCAGATTCGGCGTGAGTACTGGCTATGTATCCAGGAAGCAGAATCGAGAGTGATTAATCTAAGTTTTAAGAATTTGTTTCACAATCGATGTAAAAAAGACTAGTTAAAAACTTAAACAAAACATTCTGCCTTGTTTTTACCCAGTATGACCAAACATGACAAACATAATGATTGCATCTCAAGTTTAAAAGCAACATTTGGCAACAATAACAATTATGAAAAACCAGCAGGTTCTCTGATGGTAGGTAGATACCAATGGGACAAAAAGGAGAAATCGCTTGCCTTAATCCTTTTATCACAGTGTTCCTTCAATCGTCAGAGGTTTATGCAAATGTGTAAAAGTCTAGTCCATGTAGTAGGTTAAAAGAATTGAAAAGATTTGGTCTTTAAAAGAAGTTAAAGAAGGTGTTAAAACCAAAAGATCTTATCTCACTTGGGTAGGGGGCTTTTATTAACCATTAGAATGGTGGGTAATTTCTAAAAGCAGATTTTTGTGTCATCTGCTTTCCAAAACTACTTATATCTGCTTAAGTTTGATAGGAAAGATACTCAGAGTAGCAAACAGGTTAGATCACAGGCCAGTCACCAATTTACTTGGCGGCTGGCCTGGATCTTATCCGTTTGCATAAGCATGAAGTTGGTTCCAGCCCTAAAAGGGTTAAATTTGTAATGAAGGCCAAATCCATATTAGGAAAAGCGGTTACTGATGTCCCCTATGAGCATTAATGGAGAGGTCGAAATCAAATGCATTTGCAAAACAATCTATATGTGATATAAAGTACAGGAAGAACCCAACCTCTTTGTTATCCTTTCTTTACAGGTTGCGGAGATTAAGAAGATGAAGATTGGTGACCCCCTAGATCGGTCAACTGATCACGGTCCCCAGAACCACAGGGCACATCTGGAGAAACTGCTGGAATTCTGTGAGATAGGTGTGAAGGAAGGTGCTAAATTGGTCTATGGTGGGAAACAGGTGGATAGACCTGGTGAGATTTATATACAGTCAAACTCAACTTAGTAATCTTGCTGTTAGTTATGGGATTTTCATGTTGGTTTTCACGACTGACCTACAGATTGCTGATGATTCCACCCAGCTTGACCAGCCCTTATGTGCAGTTTAGTATGGGGGTCTTCCTCAATCATTGAGAGTCAGTCAACATAACTGAAATAATGTTGTGTGATGTTAAACCATTATAAAGATAAATGAATAATTGAGATTGTTTTTTTGCTGGAATTAGTGTCATTTTGTTATATCATTGTGAAATGCACTTATTTCTAGGCTTGTAGTCTGATTAGTGAGTTATTTGCAGCCATATGATTACTCTTTATACATGATAAAACTAAAAGTGAATAAGATAGAAAAATGAAAGACTTTACTAATGTGCCTGCCATTAATTGATACTTCAATTGTTGTACAATAATGTTAACTATCTGAGACAAAATGACACATATTTTTAGCTTAAGTTTAAACACAATGCTTTGGTAAGAGGAATATATTTAGTTTAAAAGAAGAAAAAAGAATAGATTTGAAACAAAAAGGATAGCAGACATAGAAATCCAAATGATTTATGATTTATTTACTAATAGAGACTTTTTGTTGTTTCCCCAGGATTATTTATGGAGCCCACAGTATTTACTGATGTTGAGGATGGTACCATGATGGCCATTGAGGAGTCTTTTGGACCTGTCATGATCATTTCTCGCTTCATGGACGGGTAAGTTTAAACTTTAGGTTACTTGTTTTAAGTTTCATAAAATGCTAAGGAGCAAATGTGCATCATGTAGATATTGCAGTAAATACATGCATGTTGAATTTATATTATGCAAATGAAACATATAAGCTTCCAATGGAATTGTCAATAGATTGGAAATGAAGAATGAAGCCAAATTTCTTTATGTCTGAATGATAGGTATTTTTTTGTATAAAGAGCTTTTTCTTTTTATTATAAGGATAACCTTTTTCTTTTTATTATAAGGATAACCTTTTTCTTTTTATTATAAGGATAAACAAGTCTTTCTCTCATAAGTTTTTTCATAATTTTGACTATAATAGGTTTAAAACAGTTCTCAAATTGATTGGTTATTTGTGATCAGTTTATTCATTATAAGAAAAGGGTAGTTCCAAAAGACTGACCAAAGATAACATTTTGAATTTCTGTAAATTTTATATAACTAAAAACCATATTATTTTTATTCCTTTGACAGTGATGTAGAAGGAGTTTTAAGACGGGCCAATGATACAGAGTATGGACTTGCCTCTGGTGTTTTCACCAATGACGTCAACAAAGCTATGCACGTTGCAGACAGATTGAAAGCTGGAACTGTTTTCATTAACACTTACAATAAAACAGATGTCGCATCACCATTTGGTGGAGTGAAACAGTCAGGATTCGGCAAAGATTTAGGTTTGTATAATTTACGATAGTCTTGCATTGATCACTAGAGCTGTTCATATGTGCTTTTTGGGTACGATTTATATCAGAATTAAACTGCTGATGGAGTCTGCCCAGTCTAATTTCCTCCCACGTCCACAATGTTAAATACCCTTCTTTTGAGCATTTACACAGAAAAGAAAAAGAAATGCTCCCAATTCGTACTTTCTCATGTTTGCAATGCGATTTTGGTTTTCATCACAATGAAGTTAGAGAGTCAAAAGTGCATCAAAATAAGTGGATCAGTTTTTCCTATCATTCAATATCCAAAGAAGGGGGTGGGTCCATTCCACTGGCAGAGGTCATGCCCAGACTGTTGACATGCATATTTCTTTCAATGTGCGTGGAAATATAGTCCTGTAAAACACAAACAAAAAAGATTTAAAACATGAAAAAGAAGAGAAAACAATCACACAGTATCAATGTATATACTCAAAATGTGACACTTTCTTGTGGAAATACCTTTGATTTTGGACTTTCAATATTTCAAAGAACTACTTTCAAGGCTACAACAGCCCAAAAATGCTTTCACATTGGGCCAACACCTCATGAACCCTTGCTATCTGTAGCTGCTACAACATCACTGCCTCCTACAGACAACAAGGGCTTGAATCAATGCATACCTCCCAAATCCCTCTATGTTTACTACATAAGATATCTTATATAGTAAACATAGAGGGATTTTGGGAGGTATGCATTGATTCAAGCCCTTGAGCTCTAGATGACAGCATGTCACCTTGATAGCAAAATGAAGATTTCATTTTCTTCCTATATGTCTTATGTATGGTGAACTCCGTAAATTGTATTTTGAGATGAAATTGAATCAGTCCCATCCAAATAAGATTTTATTTAATCATATGATGGTCACATGCAGTTGTATTCAAATTAATTCCCTTTTGAATATCTATTGGAAGCTATTTCTAAATTTTTCTATTTCGATTTTAAAATCTATTGTAAAAGTAGAAAATCATTTCTTGATGAAAATCAAATAACATGATCCAAAAGACATTTCCTTTCTTCATATTGTAAAAGTAGAAAATCATTTCTTGATGAAAATCAAATAACATGATCCAAAAGACATTTCCTTTCTTCATATGTCAATAAACTAATGGTGAAGTCTTTTATTAACTCAATAAAATAAAGAAACTGTTTACTTGACAACATTTGTAACCGAGTTTTAACTGCTCAGTCGGAAGGAAATCCCACTGCTACATTTACAAAAATAATGATTGAATAAAAAAAAAATTGAGATTCATATAAGCCTGCTCAAGATGTAACTCAATTTTAAAGCTGCTTGTTCACAGATGTGAGGAAACTTTGACATATAAATTCTATTTCTGTAAAACTGCACTGTATTATCAGATGTACTGGAGAATAGCCATTGGCAGAAAGATAAGCTTACATTTTAGTATTTAGAGCCTGTATACAATTGATAAATATGTATTTATGTATTTAAATAAAAAAGCATTGCAGTGGTTTTGAAATCCATCACTTAAACATTGGTACACACTACCATACATTCAATCATTCTGAATCAATTTTGCCTTCAGTAGATATTTTCCATTAAGAATACCCCTTTACAAAACATGTATTGTTTCAACGACATTTTATTTTGACTTAAAAATTATCTTGTGTGTGACGAAGCACCTGTACAAG
The DNA here is from genome assembly GCA_947846245.1 of Cerastoderma edule. NCBI lineage: Eukaryota > Metazoa > Mollusca > Bivalvia > Cardiida > Cardiidae > Cerastoderma > Cerastoderma edule. Next base: position 28,878,097 of record OX401413.1, on the reverse strand, counting down.
TGCATTATTTCATGTTGGAATTTGGTAGTACTTGCTGAATTAAAATGAGGATTAACTTGTCTTAACTCTGGGTGGGTTCAAATAAGGTGACAGTATTTGAGTTTTCCTGACAGGTATTCTCCTGGATGACTTGCATAAAGCTTACCCAGCTTGACCAGTTCTTATGAGCAGTTGAGCTTGGAGCCATCTCATAAGCAAGGCATCACAAAGTTTCTCAAATGACATTGACATGATGTAAAACCCTAACAAAACAAAACAAAAATGATTGTCTCAAGCAATTTTTCTTTTTTACAGTTTTCCTATATTGCCTGATACAGAAGATTGTAAAGAGTTTCTTTATTGTAATGGTGTCATGTTATGGGTAATCAATAGGATAATGATAAAAGATATGCAAATTAAATCCTCATTTATCTGGATTTGGAATCCTTGGTGTCAGGGATTTATTGCTGTGCTATTGTTTTCCTCGGCCAGTATTGACATAAATGATCTAATTAACTCTTTCCCAAACAATAACAACATTTGGCTAGTTTGTTGCAGACAGCTCTAGAAGACGTGGGAAAAGGAGAAATTGCATTTAACGAGCAATTCCTCCTTTTCCCACAATGTTTTCTGCCCTACCAGAAGATTATTTTCCAATTTCATGACATTTTGAAATGTCGTCTGCAAACACTTTCAATTAGGGTTGGTCAAACAATTGTTGTTTGGGAAAGGGTTAAGGGATTCCTTCTTCTGAGAAATTGTGACTGATCCAAATTGAAAGCATCTGCAGATGATAATTACATGTATAAAGAAAAATTAAAGATTCTTTTTGGTGATATTTAGTAAAATTATTGTGACAAAAGGAGAAATTGCTCGGTATGAGCTATTTCTCCTTTTGTCACAATGGTTTTTCAAGCCCTCTTGTGTAGGCTGATTAGCCCACTACCAAACATTTGACCAGTTTGTTGCAGACAGCTCTAGAAAATATTTTGGGGAAAGGAGAAATTGCATTTAAAGAGCAATTCCTCCCTTTCCCACAATGTTTTCTGCCCTATCAGAAGATCATTTTTCAGTTTCATCACATTTTGAATTGTTGTCTGCAAACTCTTTCAATTTGGGAGAGTCGAAAATTTGGTGTTTGGTAAAGGGTTAAAAAAAATTGTGTCTATATGAAGGAAAAGGTCAATGTGTGCCTGGATATTCTCAACATAAACTGTGGGGATGCAGTGTGTGAAAATACTTGGCTTGTTTCTCTCTGAACTCAGCATTCTAACCCATTTCAAAATTCAATATTCCAATGTATCAATCTGAGACACCCTGTTCTGCAGACGGCATTGGAAAACATTGTAACAAACAACAGTTACAGGTTTTAGAATATGAGAAATTGCATTTACTTAAATACATATTTCATGGGAACTTTTTTAACTAAAAATTTAATTTCTTACTAAAAGTGTTTTTATCCTTTTGTCATGATGGTTTCTTAGCCTATGGCTTGAAACGTAGAAGTCAGCAATGAAGGATTAAACGAAATAAGTCTTATTCAATGATTCTGTGTATTCCAGGAGAAGAAGCTCTCAATGAGTACCTACAGACCAAATCTGTCACACTCGAATACAACCCAGGAATATAAATAACTCTTATGGGGTAAGGTTTTCATGTAAATAATCATTAAGAGAAAAAACATTACCTTATAGATTTTTAACCATGTATACGATTTTTTGTAGCATGTAATAAGATAAATAAATGAGAGTGTAGCAGATGAGAAAATTACTCTCAATCCTTTGCTCTTTAAAGAATAACCCTCTGGATGAGACAGTTACTTCTTTAATTGTAACTATATAACAAAGAAATTGTTGGTTTAACACATTGTGAATCATTGTGACTAAAGGAAATTAGGAGCAGTTATTGTTTCGTTACATTTATTTCTGAAGATTTCTGCTTCAAATTTTCAAAGAGAGCTGTCAAGGAGAGTTGGGCTAAGATGTTTATTATTCTTGTTTTCATTTGCCTTTTATTTGGTCCAGTCTACCGGGTATTTTGATACATACCACAAATCTAGTCCAATGGGTTGTTTGGTATTGCAAATCAGATGAGCATTATTAAGTATTGATGGAATGGTTGATAACTATGTAACAAACAGCTTAGACCTGTGGACTGCTGAATAAATTTCTAAAAATAGATTTTTGTGTTGACTGCTTTCCAAAACCTGAAATATCTGCTTAATTTTGAGGAGGAAAGCTACTCGGAGTATGTAGCAAACAGGTTAGATCACAGGCCAGCTGTCCATTTACTTGGCGGCTGGCCTGGATCTAACCTGTATGCATAAGCACAATAAGGGTTAAACCTGTAATAATGTGAAATTCCCTTATAAGTTAAAAAATGACAAGAATTACAATTTGAATTAAATTTTTCAAGTTGTGATATGGTTTTCTATATGCATTAACTATTTATAAGCCATTGTAAAAGTTTACAGGGGAACTATGAAATTTGCATGAATAAACCCTGTACACCATAATACCTCACTGACGGGATCTGCAGCAGACATTAAAAAAAACCATGACAATGAATACATATTGCTGCTCATAATTAAACATTGTGTCCTTTTGTCACGATGCTTTCGACAGAATATCAAAACTAAAATGCTTTTTTTAAGGTGTTTTTAGCTGGCTGCTGTCTATTTGATTTGAACCTGTCACAAATTATAGTATCAGGAATAAGTTGAGAATGGGAATGTTAATGATTATGTCTAGAAACGTTATACCCTTCTGGGATGTTTTGGCACTATCAAATAGAAATTTGGAATTGGAGCCAGAAAATATTCATGCCTTTTCCTTGTGTTCGTTTTTGGATATCACCGACTCCATTTTCTGTAGTATGGTTTTGAGAGTTATAAAAGAAAAAGACAGGAATTGGAGAAAATGAACAAGGCTTTCCCTTTAACTCTATGTTGTTGAATACCATTAGAATTGGCCACAAGATAATTCTAATAAGTACCAACATTATAGAGCTTGTTTTAACCCTTAAAGTGTTGGAACAGACTTTATGCTTATGCAAACAGATTGGATTCAGGCCAGAGGCAGGCCTGTGATCTAACCTGTCTGCTACTCTGAGTATCTTTCCTCATCGAAATTAAGCAGATGTTTAAGGTTTTGGTAAGCAGATGACACAAAAACCTATTTTTATAAAATTACCCAGCATTCTTAGGGTTAAAGATGGGCACAATATACCATGTACTTTTGCGGCAGACCTAGTGAGGGTTATTACCAGACACATTAATCATTTTATGTGTTTAAGCTGGACAATTCATGCAGTGTCAGCTCAGGAGAAATGTCCTGATAAATGGTCAATTATGCTTGAAAATTCCCTAGAGGGTTTTGGTATAACTTAGCAATAGGCACAACCATTCACCATAAAGTAATGGTACCTTGCTGTACATTGTATTCAGAACGACAGACATCTCATCATACTAGATGATAATCAGATGTATGGGTGAAGGGTCTTAATAAATCAAATTGTGTATGAAGGAAAGAATTTTAGAGCATAGTGGGTATATCTCAGTGGAATACTCTTACATTCTTTGCCTATACAGTTATTTATTCTATTTGTGTTTGGATAGTCCATTATTGCATTTTCACTAGTAGTTTGTTAAGTATACATTTTTGCTGAAGATGAAGCATGAAATCGTTTTAACAAAAGAAGAAATTGTAAGGGAAGAGCAATTTCTGTTTTGTTCTCACAAAATATTCCCTTCCAATTAATGATACAGATGATTTTTGTTTTCAAGAACCAATTGTTAAGACTTTTTTTCTTTATTACTGTTTCAGGAAACTATGAGGAACATTTTGACCACCAAAACATACATGTATTAATTAGACATGCTTACCTGAACCAGAGGACACTTATGGACTAAATGGAAGTAGAACAGGGAAGACAGAAGAATACATGCAGTGTACATATATTGATACTAGACTTAGTCATGTGATTACATTTAGGAATGGGAATGGGATTTAACATGTACAAGAAACAAAAAAATTAATATATAATATATACACAGGCAATCTTGTTTAAATTGACTATAGTAAAATGAGATAGAACTGTGGTGTATAAGACAACTAATGACATTATATTGACAACTTAATACGGATGCAAGTCAGTCAGAAAGCTCCAGAAGGAGCTTTCTCACTGACTTTCATCCTGTTTTAAGACAACCTCCAACTAATGACCTTTCATGTACTGTTTAAGAGAAGTCACTTAAATCAGGATTGAATGTATATTGAGATATAAAAAGAAATGACTTCCATAATAAGAATGCTAAACAGTTTCCTTTGTCAAATGTTATGTATCAGCATTATTCAGCAGCATTATTTCATTTGAGACAAATACAGAAGAAAAGATAATTATAGAAATAAGATTTTTTTTGAATTGACACTTCCTGCATAGGACTGGCACAGGTACCAGTAAAAAAAGATTTAATTGTGTATTGTATTATAAATATAGTATAAATGTATAGAACAATACTATAAATATAGTATACATGTATAGAACAATACACAATTCCTTTTTTATCTTTTTATTTTTACTGGTACCTGTGAAGCCTTGAGGAAAGAAATATCCCTTACGTTGAATTTTGATTGGAGGATGTTTTTCTAAATGTGTAGAAATGATTCTTGGAAAGGTAGAAACTGTTTATATTATTTTTCTATAAATTACTTTAAAGATGTCCATAGCAAAGCAGTAAAATCATGGAATTGTGTCATATTAAAAACATACTATCGCTTAGAAAAACTACAAAACTTGGTAATATGAGTTATAAATTATGATAGAATATGTTGAAACATAGCGAAAAAACACAGACACATTACAATATAAGGCCTGCACTGTTTATTATATATTTTTTAAAGTGCTATTTTCATAAATGTTGTGCCCACCAATTTAACTTCGTTGTTTACATTCATGTAACATCTAAAATAGCAAAGAGCGCTCAGATTAATGAGTGGCGATCACCTGGTAAGAACAATCGCGTGAAACACATATGAATACTTTCATTTATCCAATATTAACAACATGAACATTCAAAATGGAGAATTTCTTGGGTTTTATTGGTTACCAACGTTTATCGGCTGACATAGTTTTATCGCTGAATTTAAACAAACCTTAAAGTATTCACTCTTTAAAAGCATCAAATGAACGTGTAACAGTCTCAATTCCTCTGTAAAATGGAATTTAATGTACTTTTTAGTTTATTTCCAATCGTTCCAGACGTTTCACAATTTAAGCGCAAGTATGCCTTTATGGGTTATAACTATGGATTAAGAAATATCTGTCTATGGATTTGGACTAGTCTTTCAATTTGGTGTGTGCTGATATTGTTAAATGCTCAATAAATGTTGTGAGGGTAATTGTAAGCCTTACATTATTTATAAATCTCTGTTAAATGATTTTTTTTTACTTTTTCTTTTTGAATTTATCATGTGTGAGATTAATAAGATTTTGTTTTGTTGAGATTTGCTTTGTGAGGAACTTATAGTTCTAGTTTTGATTTGACTCATATTTTGGCATGTATTTTTAATCAGATTGTGAGATAATTCTCATTTATCAAGCGTTACAAAATGAATTTGTTTGTGTGTGTATTTCATCGCCACTGTACATATCTGAAAATGTATTGAATAAAAGATTTTCTACGCTGTTTTTGTCTCCTTTTTTTAGTTTGATCTATATCTCCATGAGAAGATTTTTGACTTGTTAAAAAATAAATTTACAGCAGCTTCATAGGGTTCAATTCACGAAAGTCAGGTTTGATTCTTTTTTTCATGATGGATACTGGTAATTTCCTGGCTGACTAAGGAAATGCCTTGACTATTTTGACAAATCAATGCAGTAAGGAATGATAAGCCATAATGAGGCGGGCAACGCAATATATTTGAAAAGTTGTTGACGTACGTAATATAAAAATGCCATTTGATAATGAGCGGGTCAAGATACTGGAGACTGTACCAAATCTCATCAAAGCGCTGCTATAGGAGAAATTACACTTTACAATAAATCACTTCTATATTATGCTGCATGAAAACGAAATTTTAACCATAACTTGCGTCACAATAGGGTCAAGATTGTGCATGCGTGCAGGCTGGTATCAACGAAACCCTTATAGTGCTGGCAGCGACTTCATGCATATGCAAACAGGTTAGATCCGGGCCAGCAACTAAGTAAATTGGCGGATGGCCTGTGATCTAACCTGTTTGCTAGTCTGAGTATCTTTCCTCATCAAAATGAAGCAGAACTTTTTAACGTTTTGAAAGCAGACAACACAACAAGGTAATCTATTCTTAGACAATTGCCAAGCATTCTATGGGTTAAATGCCAATGTGAATGGGTTTGAACTCGACAAAAATACGTTGTCATAACTATTTTGTAAGGTCACTGACCATGTATCATATATCTGAATTTGATGTTAAGCAAAAATGTTTGCGCTATTAGTCTTTTTGCCACAAATGCCATGTCAGACAGGCATTAGTTCGCCCCATGATGGAATGTGCCTCAATAATATAGCGCGATATGATACAAAGGACTACAGCAGCTGGGTGGACATGCAGGAGATGACACAATGCATGGATGAGGTACGCTGAATGTCTTATAGTGGACAGCCTTGCAACTATGAAGGACAAACGTAGAGTTGACGAGGACAGTGGTCCAGCGGTTGAGCGTTGGCCTGCAGATAGGAGGATCGTGGGATCGAATCCCATGAGTAGCGGGTTCCGCCATGCTACATTACATTAATCCACATTTGACGCGAGTCCTGGATATTACACAGAAGGCATACTCGAGAGTGATTAATCTAAAAACTTGTTTCACAATATATGTAAATTAGGTTAAACTAAACTTGATGACCTTTTATAAAATTCACAATGGACTACATATTGACAAGACCGATACATTTCGACACTCGGACTAGACGTGCGAAAAGACTGCCCCATCCACAACAAAAAAGCTTATCAACTATCAGGTGCGTAGCTGCCTGTACGCGAATACACGGCTGAATCAACATTATTCTGACAAAAAAAATCAGGCTTTTTTTTAAATCACAAAATTCTTCTTCATTAATGTATAAGCCCTCAAGTAATGTATTCTGTCTTGAAATCACTTGGAATGCACCAGATTGCATCATTATTTTCATAATTTTCCGGGGATCATACCCCGGAAAATAACTAGCTTAACCCTGAACCCACATCAAAGGAGGGCTAGTTATGCGCCTGACTGTCTCTATGGACATTCTCAAATATTCACATTTCCATAACTCAAATGACCGAAGCTGTAACTGTGTACGTAGAATGAAATATCTACGTCGGGATCATTCGGATTGATATTTCCATAGAACCAGAACTCTTTGAAATGCGCTTCCGGAATACACTGTAATACTGTCGATTGTTTGTTTTGTTTCAAAATCGAATCGAATATGAAACGGTTTGTAATGATAGTTGTCACTAGATCCAGTAGTTAACGGTATTTATTTACTCTTACCTGTGGTGTGTCATTTAGACACTGAATCTGTTTTTTTATTTTTAACCCTTTGAATCCCAGGTAATTTTCTAAATAATAAGATTTTTGTGTCGTCTGTATTGCAAAACCTTAAATATCTGTTTAACCCATTACCAAACAATAACGACATTTGACCAGTATGTCGCAAACGACTCTGGAAAACATTCTGGAAAAATGAGAAATTGCTCTTAAAGAACAATTTCTCATTTTCCCACAATGTTTCTGCCTCTCAAAAGATAATTTTTCAATTTCATCACATCTCGAAATGTCTTATGCAACCTCTTCCAATTTGGGACAGTTGAAAACCTGGTGTTTGATAAAGGGTTAATTTGGATAGGAATGATACACAGAGAAGCAAACTGGTTAGATTACATGCCAGCCGCCAAGTAATTTGGCGGATGGCCTGTGATCAAACCTTTTACTTTTTTGCATAAGCATGAAGTCGGTATCTCATTTAAGTCGGGGCGTTAAGTTAGTTCACTAACCAAGCCCATAATTCGAGGCTGATATTAAAGAAGTTTATTCCCCTTTGTATACTTAAAAAACCTTGCTTTACGTTTTACTACATCATTATTCTGAAACAGTTCATTCACTGCTTGCATTTTTTTTACAGTTGTGACTGACTCCTTTGCTCACAATGCTTTCTGCCTTATCTGAAGATTATTTTTCAATTTCATTATTATTCTGAAACAGTTTATTCACTGCTTCCACTTTTTCATTGCAGTTATAACCGACTCTATCACACTGTCTTCTGGATGGCTCTTGTTTCATATATGTTACCTTCCTTAAAGGACCAGTCAGAAAATCCATAAAAGGGAGTTTGTTAAATATTTCCAGTTTGAAGACTTAACCTATGGCTCGGCTCAGCGGCAATATGTCAAGAAATTTAATATTGAAGTTTTATCGTTTTCAACAATGTAACAGTAGCATTACGACTTTCAATGCATCTATCCTTACCAGCAATTATCGAGTGTTAAGTGATTCGAAAAAATGGGCTAATTGGTTGCTGTTTGTACGATGGTTAACGCCGTATCAGATTTTCAGGTATGTCACGGCTTTCATGGATCCACCAGTACTAAGTTAGAATTCTGAAGTGACTTGCCAAAGGTCACTTCCACGAAGCCTTAGGTGTCGGCGGGGCTCAAAACCGGTACTCCCGAGGTCTAAGCCCGCAACCGTAACCGTGCACTGATTAACACAGGGCCCTAATGTTGTTCTAATAAGAAAGAGAGTTCAATGCAAGACTATAGCAAGTGATTCATGTTTGTGAAGCACTTGCTATAGTCTTGCATTGAACCCTCGATAAGGTATAGATCTTTACGATTGAACCATGCATGTAATATGGACCCTAGTTTATTCAACTTTAGGTATGATAGATACGAACTTGCTCGTCGATTACGATCCATCACTATCTTACATGGCGATTTATACCTCCCATGTCACCTTACTTATTTGTTAGTGGAGGATGTCATCTCATTATTCAGTCTCCTAGTTATTTATACTTTAAAGCACCCAGTAATCTTTATACCTAGTCATTCAGTCATCTTTTCACCTGGGCATCTAGTCATATCTTCATCTAGTTATCCAGCCATCTGGTTATTCAGTCTCATAGGTATCTTCACTTTTAAGCACCCAGAAATCTTTTCACCTAGTTATTCAGTCATCTTTTCACCTAATCATTCAGTCATCTTTTCACCTAGTAATTCAGTCATCTTTTCACCTAGCCATTCAGTCATCTTTTCACATAGTCATTCAGTCATCTTTTCACCTAGCCATTCAGTCATCTTTTCACCTAATCATTCAGTCATCTTTTCACCTAGCCATTCAGTCATCTTTTCACCTAGGTATTCAGTCATCTTTTCACCTAATCATTCAGTCATCGTTTCACCTAATCATTCAGTCATCTTTTCACCTTATCATTCAGTCATCTTTTCACCTAGTCATTCAGTCATCTTTTCACCTAATAATTCAGTCATCATTCCACCTAATCATTCAGTCATGTTTTCACCTTATCATTCAGTCATCTTTTCACCTAGTCATTCAGTCATTTTTTCACCTAGTCATTCAGTCATCATTCGACCTAATCATTCAGTCATCTTTTCACCTAATCATTCAGTCATCTTTTCACCTAACCATTCAGCCATCTTTTCACCTAGTCATTCAGTCATCTTTTCACCTAATCATTCAGTCATCTTTTCACCTAACCATTCAGCCATCTTTTCACCTAGTCATTCAGTCATCTTTTCACCTAATCATTCAGTCATCTTTTTACCTAGTCATTCAGTCATCATTCCACCTAATCATTCAGTCATCTTTTTACCTAGTAATTCAGTCATTTTTCCACCCAGTCATTCAGTCATCTTTCCACCTAGTCATTCAGTCATTTGTTCACCAGTTGTTTAGCCATCTGTGATTATTTAGTATCCTAGTTATCATATCTTAAAGCATCCAGTCACCTTTACACCCAGTCATCATTTCATCTAGTTATCAAGTTACCAAGTCATCCAGTCATTTCTTCACATAGTCATCCATCCATCTGATTGTTAAGTTTTCCAGTTATGTTATCTTTTAAGCATCCAAATTATCTTTTCATCTAGTAATGCAGTCGTTTTATTATCCAGACAATTGAAATCATATATGGTTCGATGACACTACAGTGATAAGGTAATGTAAGTAAAGCTAGCTGTTTTAGTGCAATTAGTTTTTATTTACATAATAGGTTAAGTTTGCAGTATTTCGAAGTTATTCAATCATTACCGTTTGTATGCTTGTGATTGTAAGCTTAACCCTTTACCAAACGTCAAAGTTTCGACTGTCCCAAATTGAAAGTTTGCAGACGACATTTCAAAATGTGATGAAATTGGCAATTAATCGTCTGAAAGAGTAGAAAACATCGTGGGAAAAGTAAAAATTGCTCGTCACGAGCAATTTTTCCTTTTCCTTCATTGTTTTCCAGAGTTGTCTGCAACAAAATGGTAAAATGTCGTCATTGTTTGGTAATGGCTTTACATATTTAAGTTTGCAGTTTTTCGATACACCTTTTCTTTATACTTGTGGTTGTGAGCTTAAGGCAGTTTTTACATTAATACGTCAATAAGTTACCTATTACTCACGATTGATTGCGACTTTCATCAACAGTCTATGTAGTATATTAGTAAATGGATCATTAACGCCCCAATTTACTAACTTGTGTTGAGGATTTATGCTTTAAAGACTGACACAACCTAATCGTCATCATAATTTATTTTACTAACGCAAATGCATTTACATGTTTTCGCAGTTAAGTACACGAGGAATCCTTGTTTGAACGAGATATTGCTCACAATAACAACATTCTAATGTTTGTTATGATAATTCCCGCGTTATTTTGACAATGTTTTAGTATTTTGATGATATTAATTTAGGGTCTTGTAATTCATATTTCAACGTTTTCTACGAAAAGAAATCAACCTGAAATGAAAGAGTGTTATATCATTAGAGCATACCGTAAACCATCAGAAGACGGTCTGAAATTGATGTAGGAATGACTGTTGCTGACTAGTGCATAGAACTTGTCAACTCATTGTGATTGTTTGCCTTTTGTCATCAATTCGTTTATGCTGGTTTTCAAACATTCAACAATCCTCCCCATCTACCAGTACATATTAATAGAGTGTCCTATTTCAACGTACTATAGCGAGTCACAATGAATTTAGGTATCCTTTTTAGAGTTTTAAGGGGATTATGCACACAGAAAGCGTGTAGTTAGACTGACGGTGATATAAACAAATGGGTTACCATTGCTCGGATACAGGCGATTTCAACGCTAAGTAAAACAACAGGACAAGAAAGAATCTTGTTCATAATAACATCTCCGTCTGCATGGTTTGCATATACGTGTATACCAACCGGTCATATCAATCTTTGTTGGTAGTATACGCTATTTGTACATAATTGATCAATGCAATACAATACCATAGAATACACTATCTTCATTTCGTTTTTGTTAAATATATCTTATAATCAGCTGCTGCAAAACAAAGAATACAATAGCACATTAAACCATATCAAATCTCTGTGGCATAATCCTATACTAAAACACTTAATAAACAAAACACTTAATAAACCTCTGCTCGTATGAGTAAATTGTTCATTCGTCACACTGGTTTCTCTTATCAGCCTTGTAACAACCGGGATTGCAATAAAAACAAGTTTTGCAATAGAAATTGTAAAATTGGTTTCTTTTGCAATTTCGGTTGTTACACTGCCTCAACGAAAACTCTGCTTTTTCCATATTTCATTAATATCATCATCTACGCTGGGCAACTTTCAGTTTGGACTATGTACACTATCACATTTGAGATAATTGGCTCAAATCTGAGTGAAGTCATACGTGTCAAAGTAAAATTTACCCAGGTGAAAGGACACTCGAATATATATACTTTTCGTGTATACTGACCGATGTATAGTTAACCTATACAATTTTAACACGGGGGCCTTTAAAAAGAGACGGATCTAGGGTAAACAATACCTCTAAAAATAGCTATCCATATGTTTTATGTGAAATCACTCAGTCTTTTCAATTGTATTCAACACGGATATATCTGATATTGGGTGTAAACAAGTGATAATCGTTTTTCATTCACGGATAATAATGGTAGCTGCATTTTATTGAGTAGGTAAGTTAGTTCATTCTGAAATTATCGTAAACTGGTTTAGCTATTGACAATAGAAAGGTATTTCGGCACAATTTGGCGATTAAAAAAAATGAATTAGATCACCTTCTTTGGCTTTCTCCTGCTAAAACAGAAACAATTATCTGTAAAGACCTTCACGCAATTCTTATTCATATATGTATATACGTTTTATGTCTATTGTGGTATTAGCAAATTAAGGCTATTCATAGGACAGGACCTCGGTTTGAAATCTCATCTGAATGACTGGTGAGGCGGGAAAAACTAGGAAGTTTTCCTGAAATGTCCAGTCGGGGGCGAACCATGGAACCCTGGAATATCGGTCTGGTGCTTTATCAAACGGGTTCGCTAAAGTAGATTAACAGTTTCCTCGTCAAGATAAAAAAAGTCATAATCATATCTATGCCTATAATGGAATTTGTTTAGCACGTTGAAAAGGACACAATGTATTTGGAAGTCTCGTAAGGCAGTGTGTAAGAAATTGTTTGTAGTAACGTATCTAAAAAGCTATTGAAAGTGGCGTACACAACACAACCTTGCAATACCCAATGGTTTCGATGTATGAGGTATATATCAATTTTGATTAGGAGTATTTATAGGTCATGCATGCGTGGCGCACCATTTTCATCATAACCAAGAGTTCCCTTTAGTCTAGTGGATTACCTAATACGCTTGAAATGACAAAGCCCCTCTCCGTGAAGGTTCAAATCCCGGTAGCGGTAGATTTCGATTTTCATGATACATGTACATGTAGATAGTTTCCCGGATGACACTACCCGGATTGACCAGTCCATGTTTAGGGAGCAGGGTATTGCAATATAACGGTAACACTGTTGATGCGATTTAAAATCCTAATACACAGACAACCAATCATATTGACATTTGAATGAGAAGACCATTTGTATCTTATCTCCGAAAGTTAAAAGATAATCATCAACAAACTGTTTTAGTGGCGCTGACATTGCTTTTTTGGCAAATAACTTCGAGATTCACGTGTCGACTGCAAACCATTATTTTCAGCGTACGTCATGCGAAGCAGAAATAAGGAATAGGAACAGCTCAACTTTCGTAAGAATTAGGTATCGCTTATCAGACGAAAGAAATTATATCCTCAAATACGTTTCAAATAAAAGTTGTCGTCTACAGATTCGTCCAATCTCTTTTAGATTACTAAATTGTTGTATGGTACCCTCTCCCTCCATTTTGGAAATTGTGACTGGTCCAAATTCAAAAATACAACAGACGACAACTAAAAGATGCACGAAATTACTACCTTTTGTGATTCTGGGTTGACATTGTGACAATGAGAGATATTACTTATTGAAAATAATTTCTCAATTTGTCACATTGTTTTCTTCACCTTTTTTCAGCAGATTCTTATAAGTGCGAAATAATGGAGTAGGGGATTATAAGGCAGGCAAAGATAAGTACATGTATTCATGTTTATCGAATTTTAAGAATGGGCTTAGTATTTACCAGTCCTCTCACAGCGAATTTTAAGACGAAATCAAAAACAGACGACAAAAGAGATAAGGGCTCACGGCTAGATATTCTTAACATTTCCTCAAATGATATTTGTGACGGATCAAAACCGAAAGCAACAACAATCTTTCGTAAACATTAATAAAAGGGCTAAATAGTAAAAACGATGGGAACAAATGGAAAGTCAATCGTTTCGATTAATTCCCCTTTGTCCAAGTAGTTTCTTATTGGATTACTGCAGCTTCATAAAGTTAATTCATACGAAGTAAGAGCTTTACCCATAGAACGTTTGGAAATTTTCTAAAAATAGATATTCGGTTCATCTGCTTTCAAAAACCTAAACTATCTGATAAATTTTGTTGAGTAAAGATACTCAGAGTAGGAAACAGGTTATATCACAGACCAGCGGCCAGTTTTCTTGTTGGCTAGCCTGGATCTAACCTTTGCATTTGCATGAAGTCGGTTCAAGTACTATAAGGGTTAATATAGAGTGCATAAACTCGGACAGCTGCAACTATCATTCATAGATAACATCTTCGCATGAATTCCAATTTGTCATAATTGCTATGTATTGATGAAATAATTATTTCTTCCGGGGACAGTACATCTTTACTTTTAACCTGTCATCTAAATTCAGATTCTACTTTCATCACCCATTTATTCACGGCTGGTGAACGCTCTGCCGCACCACCGCGGTGCTGACGACGAAATCTGTTGCGCAACTTCCGGTTTAGCGACTTTAGGGTAGGTTTTTGCTATTTTCCTACATTTTCAGACAAGTAATCGAAAATCTAAAAACATGATTCAACCCTAATCGAATCCAACCGCCAATGGGTAAAGTTTCAGTTTAGAACTCGAGGAATTGGCTGGGATTTCGTAACTTTCCTGGTCGATAATTCGAAAGTCCGCAACCGCACCACCAGGTAAACATTGTGATTATTTTATCTAAACAAACCTAAAATGCAGCAAATTGTACCACTTGGTAGTTTTTGGTAAAAATATTGACCAGATCATCCATTTTGATTGACATAAAATAGCAAAATTGCATGATATCTTACTGGGTTTGCTAACGGGGCATCGGGAGAATGTATTTCTGAGTTTCTTCGGCGAGAAAATGTTACGAAATCTCAGCCAATTCCAAGAGATAGAAAATGATAATTTACCTATAGGCGGTTGGTTTCAATAAGGGTTGAATCATGATTTTCAATACTTGATTACTTGTCGTAAATTGCATAAAAATATCAGAAGACTTCCCTAAAACCGCTAAACCGGTTTTGTCGTCAGCACCGCGGTGGTGCGGCAGAGCGTTCACCAGTGTTAAGTGCTGGAACGGACTTCATGCTTATGCAAACAGGTTAGATCCATGTAAATCGGCGGCTGTCCTATGATCTAACCTGTTTGCTACTCTGATTATCCGTCTTCATCAAAATTAAGCAGATATTCAAGGTTTTGGAAAACAGACGACACAAACACCTTTATTTAGGAAATTACCCAGCATTCTAAGGGTTAATTCTAGGACAACTGCAAACATTCATTGTTCGGTAACAGGCCTTGTCTATCCGATACATGTAACTCTTTATTTCTTCACAGTGGTTTCTCAAGTAAATACTTTCCCGCGAGTTTGTAAGTGTTGGTTTATTGGTTATAAGGAAATAACGATAAACACACAAGCTTGTCACAAGCAATTCATCTTTTTGCCGCATTGCCTTTTGAAAGTGGTGTGCTGCAAGACGCAATATGTGGCGTGAGGTGGTAATGTATTCATGTCCTGGGCTCACTCTGAAGTACTGTTGCACCCACACAGTTCGCTTTCTTCCCTAATCGACATGTATCATCCTTACATAAACGCATTTATGTTCGTCTCACTCCAACCATGATCTATCACGCGTGCAAAGGTAGTCAGTGGCTCGGAAATAATGCTGTATTTGGCTGGTTGGTAAATGGCGCGTACCATGATTATACAATTATGCGCATGTGCATTCTCAATCAACCACTTCACTATCTCACTGTTCAGGGGTCTATGTCACCAGTAACGACAGTTCAAAGCGCACCTGTCGAACACAATACTTAACATGTGTTGTTATATTAGCACACAGATTTCGGGTTGTTTGGTGTGTGAAGGATTACACAGACAACTACTGTAATTATTTGGTATTTGTTAAACAGATAATATGGTGTCTAGTTTAATAGGGGGTAATATAAACGAATAAAAAAGGCGGGGGAATCATGTGACCAATGTTTACGATCGTGTGTCCGAACAAGATCAACTTTCAGATTCTGGTGGTGTATGATAACCATGCTTTATAACGGCGTGAGGTTTAACTGTTTAATCTGCAAAGAAATCACAGTCGTAGACCGATTGTTTGGCACATGGGCACCCGTCTACTGCAATTGCTCTGCCGAGTGGTAAACGTAACGCCATTATTAAAGCATGGGTTGTTATATACCGCCAGAGCTGGAACGTTGATGGCCAAATGTGGCTATCATTGGCAAAATATGGTGAAAAAAGCAAAAAGCACGTGTTCTGTCATTGGCACGGCCATCTTGCTCGGACAAAATCTCTGTTAACAGTGGTAATGTGATTCCCCGCCTGACAATCATACACCATGGTATTGTCAACCTTTATTACAAAGTTTTCTTTAATTTTCTGTTTAGGAACATAACTAATTGTAAATACATTTGTAAATATTATATTGTATGGTGTATTGTGGGCCAGTGGCCTTTATTTACAACAATTAACTTTTGAACTTAACCGTTAATACTTCTTTTAATGTTCTAATTGAACTACAAAACCCAAATTTGTATTTGATAATGCTCTCTGAAAATATGTCACCATTCACAAGAATCGATTCCTAGAAAGAGAAGGGATACATGTAATTTAGTATGGCTTTATCTCGGAATTTTTTTTTTTCGAAATAGTTTGATGGGCATGGTTTTGTAGTATTGAAACCCAAGGGTATAGTTTGATACGCTTCGATTTCAAAAACCTCTTTTCTAAATCCTTTTATACCACCGTTTGAAAGTTATGAAGGACTTACTTTAATAAAACTAAGCATGAACATATCTCGGAATCCCCATTTAGATATCCGGAAACAATCGTTGTGTGATAAGGTAAGGGCTGACTATAACATAATATGGTTGTTCCTCGGAATAATGGCGACAGATAATTACTTGTCGTAATGACACTAATCGAACGTGATTGATCGCGGGAAACTTCCGGTCACGTGATATCGAACGCTTCGTAAAGTATTATAAAGATCATGGTTAACCATTTTTATCATACAGAGTTTTAGGAATAAATGAGACAGACGCTGATATTTGGTACCATGTTTTCACTTTGTTTAAGATGTTTGTAAAGAAATTAGTCAATTTTGAACGTTCCAAGTTGTCTGTTGTAGAATAACTTGAGAAAAGAAACTGGTTCTAAACCATCAAGTGCAGAAACATTACATTTCATTTCTTAACTTAAAAGCACCTTTAATTGACAATATAATGCTTATTCCGGTGTAACTTTTGTCTTTATGCGTTTTCTATTAGAGGTTTTCACATTCCAGTGCGCATGCGCAAAAGAGGGCAAACATGATCCGCAATCGAAACGATTTTAAATAAGGGTGTAAGGTTACTTCCGGTTTTGACTCCATGTAATCCTCCGTGATACATGATGTTTGTTTATGGATAATTGATAGTATTTTATATTATATTCAGATCATAACATCCTATGGTGGTGAAAAAGACCTTTATGCAGTGTATGCCTTTGACAAATTTCGATGTCAACGGATAAATCATGCGTATACGTATATAATTTTAGAACCTATTGTGCAGTCACAGTATTTCGAATAGGTTTTTGGAGTACATGTTATCAGATACAAACGGTCCCTCGGGACTAGAACTCTACATCTTCAATGGGTATCACATCATGTCAACATCTTCAGTTTTGTTGCGATTCGGGGTTCATTATGACGAAGAAAGATCTCAAGCTTGACTGCCCAAAAGAATTTATATATAACAATTAGAATTTGTAAACTGTGCCGTTGATTACTGCGTGTAAAAGTCTCTTTTACAAACCACAGCTCGTAAAACTTCACCTTCTCAAGTGAAATGTTTTTTCCATATAACTTTACTATCCACGTTTTTAGATCAAAGGGGTCATGGTCATCCACCCTTTGACCTTACAAACGGATTATAATATACTGTATAATATGTCAATAAATCAAATTTTATATAGGCTTTTATGAGAAGATGTAGAGCAAACATTAATTAGAAATTGTAATTGTAAAGTTATATGGATAAATGAAAGAGAATGAAATACAATACATGAATTAGTATTTCTGAGAAAGATAGAAAAAGATATGTATATGTATTTTGCGGTTCTAATCACTAAGAGTGACTGTTGATAACATGTTGTACAATTGCCCAGCGCTCACGTTCAGATTGTTTAATGTTTGTCTTTTTGTATGTTTTCCATTCCGAAGTGAAATTATTTATTAGACCAATTATCGATGGATTACTTGAATTTAAAAATACATGTATTTTTGGAAGTATCAAGAGATACATTTTATAAATTCCTTACGAAATGAGAATTATTTATTAAACAAAACGAGCGTATTACTTTTTTTTCAAATTCATAACGACTTTTATATCTGTCTGCAACGCCTTTCATCCATGAGAGATCAAACACATGTGGTTTGGTGACATATTTGAGAAAAGATATACGGTCGCATTTTCTTTGCAATATAAATCTCATTTTAGTAACAATAGTTTCCTTAAATAGCATGTATGCAATCTACTACGCCTTAGATACCCTTCCATGACGCCTCTGCAACAGAATGAAATGAAACAATAGTGACAATTTTCCGCGAAGAATGAATATTACCAGTAAAACTGGTATAACCCTTATAATGCTGGAACCGACTTCATGTTTATGCAAACAGGTAGGATCAAGGCTAGTTGGCCTGTGTTCTAACCTGTTTGCTACTCTGGGTATCTCTCCTAAGCAAATATGTTATGTTATATTTTGGAAAGCAGACGACACAAAAATGTTTTTTTAGAGAATTACGCAGAATTACGCAGCATTCTAAGGTTTTACAAGAAAGCACAAACGTTTATTATATGAACTTTCTATTTTGAAAGTGTGGTACTGTATGTCCAATGATGAAATGTAAATAAGAATCCATTTCATTACATTGCCTGAGAACGTAGATATCTCAAATATTGTTCATTGAATAAAGAGCCTTGACTTATGGAAGTGATTGTCTCGTACCCCTGGTATTATGGAAGTAAAGAAAGTTCTGGGTAGAAAAGGGATATAACTGGTCCGAGTAGCAAGGTCATTTAACTGAAACAAACATATTCTAAAATTCTAACTAACACAACCTGTTAAGTAATATGATTACCAGTTAAGGATTCACTGCAGAAAATCAAAGAATGAAAGTAAATATACAATCTCTTGTTTTAGTAATTTTGATAGAAGTCTTTAAACTCAGTTATCGTCGATGGTGATAGTCGACGGATAGACAACTCCATTTTGCATTCAATGTCATTAAAGCAATGGCTTAATCCTCTCCTTTTGCAGTAACCTTTTAACGCATGTGTTTTGAAACAACAAGAGTTCATACACATTAAAATTAATGTAATCAATACAACGGCCTATTACTATAAACGTTCGCTCGGTTGAGTACCATATCAAAACGATTGCAATGTTCGCGTTTCATGACCTCTATAATGGCGCCTTCACATCACATTAAGGTAGCCATTTCTTTAAAAATGACAAAGAAAAAACAATGAGACAAAAGTTCAATGTGTGCTTCCAGGGAGAAACATATTTCGTCACAAAGATTTCAATGATATTAATTTGATTTTCAGAATTTTTATGATTGGTGGTTTTGTCAATTAGATCTTAAGCTATCATGTTGTTTGACTCTGATTAGCGTAAAGAGTTGAAGGCCAAATATGTTGGGGATGAGAAGGGTTGTATTGTATTGCTGGTGAAACAAAAAGGGTTTAAGCGTGATTAGTCGCTTAATTATCTGGGAGTTAATGAAGATCGATAGAACTGTGCGACTCGCAGACCTATGAATAATTGATGGCCGCCATGGTATGCACAAAACCGGAAATAGTTCAGTAGACCTGAATACAACGATACTTCAAGTTCCGGTTAGTAGATGTGTTTATATTTTATTTATTTTAAAAAGCAGGCATGTCGGCAAAACACTTTGCATTAGCCTTAACATTATACAAATTTACGAAATATAGAAAACATTACAAACACAATAGAATACATAGTGAAATAACATGTACTTTTCATAGAATGGCAAACACAAAATTAAGTATAAAGAAAAGAGGCTTTCCTTTGCAAAGACAGAAGCCGTCAGCCTTTAGCAATACTTTTTATAGTCCATTGCTATACTATTCAAGGATTGTTTGTGTTTTTGAAATTTCTGCGACAAGCGATTTTTTTTTCGAAATAGCTCGAAATTGCTTCGACTTATTAATACGTGTTTGATGACAATTTGCTCACTATAATTCAACAACATACATTCATTTTAGATACCTTTTTAAGCGTCTTGTATTCTATAAAGTACATTGAAATGATCATTTGCAGACATCACTTGTGTTCAATACAGAAATAGAAATAGAAAAGAAATAATGAATTGAAACTCATGTGATACATTAATAATTCGCTTAATACAGATTCATTATATAAAAGAGATGCTTGATAAATGATCAAGGACTATTCTATATCATAAGCAAGAAACGTAGGTCCAAACGTTTAAATTGCCTGCAAGGTATCTGTCTGTGAATCTTAATGCTTTCTTCCGGACTACTCGTTAATGAGCTAGTCATCGTACTTCAACTTAAAGGTACACGATAGGATATGAGTACAAATGAATAACTATAAAAATATATGGAGTTATTTTTTATGTTCATAAAAGTCATTTACATCAATTTATGAATGATGTGATACCCTATTTAATAATATTCTTTAACATAAGTTATTTTCTTAGCTTGACTTATGGTTGAATCCAATTCAATCATGTTTATCAACAATCTGTTTGTTTACATATTTGAAAAAACGAATTCTGATTGGTCTGTTCAAAAATGTGTGCATCACATGACCAGGTCAGATGTGAAAAATCAGGCGAACTGAATTATTAAACTGGCTTATCTCAGTTATTTCTCGTTGGCTTTCACATTTAAATTGAGCTGTGTTTTTTTTGTAATAACTTTTTGAATTCCTACCAAAGGTTTCCCAAATTATGTAGTTTGATATAGCATTAGTCATTTTTCATGAGCCTTTGAAGATGTATGCTTAGTGAAACTCCGAACAAGATTCACTGTTTTATGCCAAAACAAAGGATGCCTATCAAGAATACAAATCACTGTGACAAAAGGAAACGTTGATCATGTTTATAAACGCCTTCTTTTGTCACACTGGTACATTTGTATCACACATAAACAGTATTCGTCATATCTTATAATTGTGGTCTTTTGTTGCTTTCAATGTGGAATAGCCAAAAATCCCATAAAATGGGATGTTTCTCTTTAGTGATAACTTGGGGAATTTATCTCGACCAATCTCATGTGTGTTTTATCACATTAAACGCATTCTTGTATTCACGTTTTATATAACTTGCATCTTTATAGGTTTATGGGTTTATTTATTCTGAAACTTGAACATTACATGTGTGATTGAAAATACCCTCGAGACTAACAGCTTTTAAAATCGTCCTGTAGATATATATTCAATTGCATTATTGCATGCAACTTGTCTCTTTCACCCATTACCATGTATACGCAGCCTTGGGATATGGTTTACCCTTAAAGGTACATGCTTACAGACGTGGGGACATTTTGAAAAAAAGAAATCTTTGAAATTGTACATCAGCTTTACTGTTATATGATACGCACTGAATAATGATAATTGGTAGTAAAATTAGATTCTTTGAAGTATTTTTAGAGTGAAATGACATGTATCTTAATCCAAAAGCACAACGTCGCTTTTGGTATCCACCACATACAGCCTGCACACGTTCAGATAACTTGAGGCTTCATGAATCAATTGATTTCGATTGTTACGTTTGATTGTATATTAAACAGCAATACTGCAGTACTAAGCCTGTTTCAACGACACTTTATCTTTACTTTCAAACGTTCTCATCTGAGAATAAGCACCTCTTTAAGACATGCAGCCATCTTTTTTTATTTGGAGCAGACGACTTTAGAAAAGCTTGGTAAACATGTGAAACATGTGAAAAACCTTTCAGTTCTGCTGTTGTGATATATGTGAAACGATTGAAAAAGCTTTGTAGCAAAATGATAAATTGCTTGTGACAAGCAATTTCTCCTTTTGCCACAATGCTTTTTGAAAGTCGTCTGCTGCAAAACGCAAATATGTGGCGTCAGTTGGCAATGTGTTAAAGCAAACAAAAATGCTCAGAGCAAAATAGAATGGTCAACATTCAAATATGTGATAACCATTTTGAAATAGGTTGGAAACCAGTGTGTACCCTCCTTCAATTTAGGTTCGAACGAGGGAGACTGGTTCAGATTTGTCGAATAGGTTAGCTTACAGACTTGTTGTGAAGTGCATGTGTGTATCCATAACAATTAGGTGAAGGACGGTGCGTTAACTAGACGGATGTGTATGTATTTTGAAGGTCTCACTGCTCGATTCAGTACAATTTAACTCAACTTTCATTTTAACATCGGTTTTGAAACAAATTCTTACAGCTTAGATTAATCACTCTCGGTTCTGCTTCCTGGATAGATAAACAGTGCTCGCGCGAAATATGGATTAATGAAAGGTTACAAGGCAGATCCCACTACTCACAACCTTCGTGTCCAAAAGCCTACGTTCTTTTCCTGGACCACAGTTTAAGTAAAATTGAAAGGGGTGATAAAGCAAAGCCCATCCAATCTATCCAAAATCCATACACGCTCTCTGCGTAACATCAATGATGTGTAAATTATTCTGCCAACCAATAATGCTTCGTGTATAGATTGTTTTAACCCTTTCCCAAACAATAACGACCTTTGACCACTTTGTTGCAGACGACTTAAGAAAACATTGAGGGAAAAGGAGAAATTGCTCGTGACGAGCAATTTTTCCTTTTCCCACAATGTTTTCTAGCCTATCAGAAGATAATTTTCTAATTACATCACGTTTGAAATGTCGTCTGCAAACTCTTTGAATTTGGGACAGTCTAAAATTCGTTGTTTGGGAAAGGGTTAAGCAGTTGCCCCATATGTCAATTCATGACTGGTCCAAACTGATAACAACGGCAGATGACAAACAATACACAAACGTATACATTTTCTTTATGGAGTACGGTATAAACCGATCTTAATGATATTCATTATAAACAGTTCTTAATGATATTCGGTATAAACCGTTCTTAATGATATTCGGTATTAACTGTTCTATATGATATTTGGTATAAAAAGTTCATTGTGATGTTTGGTATAAATTGTTATGATATTCAGCAAAAACAGTTCTTTATGCTAATCGGTATAAACACTTCATAATGGTATTCGGTATGAATTATTCTTTATGATATTCGGTATACACTGTTCTTTATGATATTTGGTATAAACTTTGAATCATGATATTTGGTATAAACAGTTCTTAATGATATTCAGTATGATCAGATATTTGTGACTTTTGGGATAAACAGTTACCATTCTTTATGCTGTTCGGTATAAATGATTGTGCCAAATGAAAGAAATGCTTATCACAAGCATTCACTCCTTTGTTCACAGTCATTACTCACGTCTTCTGCTATATGCGTGTCGAAGTTAGGCATTGGTGAACCAAGGGCTAGAGGCAATATCCAGTCAAGTCGATATTGATTTTCATTAATCGATACGCCGTCTCGCCAAGTCTTGCAAACCGACACCCCCTCGCATGTACTTCATCCATTATGCACATTATTCACAAACCTAACAATCAAGCGAAATTACCTGTCCAGTGTTACGACTTACGTTTGTAGAACATTCTCGAATATATACGAGTTGATTTCAATCAGTATATTTTATGTTTTGTTTATCATTTTACCTTATATCACATTACGTCTGCTTCTTCTTGTCCTTCTAAAAGTCTATCTCGATTGCATCGTCTGATGCAGACGTGGATCTTTATTGACCCTTTCCCAAACAACACATTTTCGGCTGTCCCAAATTGAAAGAGTTTGCAGACGACATTTAAAAATGTGATGAAATTGAACAATATTCTTCAGAAAGAGCAGAAAACCTTGTGGGAAAAGGAAAAATTGCTCGTTACGAGTAAATTCTCCCTTTCCCAAAATGTTTTCCAAAGTCGTCTGAAACAAATCTGTCAAATGTTGTTATTGTTTGGGAAAGGGTTAAACAAGAAAGGGTAAATAGCTACCATCAATCGTAAGCGTACCCCGAATTGAGCAGCATAGAAGGTATGAGCTGATCTGCATCACTGTTACAGGTTATGGGGATTGGAGGTTTGCGACCGGAAGTCAAAATTTCGATTTTTTTTCACGTCGAACTACTCTGTTGACGAGTGTCTTTGGGGGAGGCACATCTTTTGTTGAAACTGTTAAGACCATCTTAAGAAATGACTTGCCGCCAAATATACCCAAAATGTTTGAAAGTGGTATTACACGCAAAGCCATCAAGCCATGATATCAAGACGGGTTTAGATTGTTTCGTACGATGATTAATGTGTACAAAGAACACAAAGAGAAACATGCTGTTTAAAGTAGTATTACACACAAAGCCATGAAGCAATGATATCAAGACGGGTTTAGATTGTTTCGTACGATGATTAATGTGTACAAAGAACACAAAGAAGAACATGTCGTCTATAAATTAACATCAAACAACGTGTTATTGAAACCAATAGGAATCGAAATTAAATATTTATAGCGGAATGCGTTGCGAACGACGAATTCTATGGGCACGCTTGCGGATGATGGAAACTTTTTACCCTTGTCTTGTTTAGTTAAGATCCTCGCCTGTAACAGATGAATTCGAGTAGAATAAGATGGAAGATAAAGCTATGCCAGGAACAGTCCATCTTGATTTAAGGGGGCATTCATAAAGAGTGTACGAAAAGTGATTTAGTCCGAGGCTATCCTAATACAGGACGCAAATTGTTCAGAAAGCTCATACTGGAGCTTTTTGAATGACTTCAGTCTGTATTCAGAAGTGATTTGTCTTATTCTTCACGATTCTAGGTCCTTTTACTATGACCGCTAAAAACAATTTCGACTTTAGACTGGTTTGTTAAGGTAGTACTATCTTTATCGCGCACGAACATCCGAATGAATAATCGCAGAAATATATAAATATGTTCAAATATGAAACTTTGTGGACGCCTTCGCAAATTCCATGAGCGACATTAAGTCCCAGATACCTCGAAGCCATTACATAGGTAAAGCTTTAAAGCTGCTCGATCAAACAAATGAGGAAATTCTTTAAAAGCTTTGCAATGGATTCAAAATCCAATGCATAAAAACTTCTGTCCTATTTCATAAATAAGAATTTATTTCGTAATAGGATATGTTTAACCCTTTCCCAAACAACAAATTTTCGACTGTTCCAAATTGAAAGAGTTTGCAGACGACATTTCAAAATGTGTTGAAATTGGAAAATAATCTTCTGAAAGGCCAGAAAACCTTGAGGGAAAAGGAAAAATTGCTCGTCACGAGCAATTTCTCCTTTTCCCTTAATGTTTCCTAAAGTCGTCTGCAACAAAGTGGTCAAATGTCGTTATTGTTTGGGAAAGTGTTAACTATACTGAATGTGAGATAGATCAGCCCAGTGTCACAGGTGTAAGGTAATGTACTTGAAGTGACAGTTGCAACATAACATGACACAACGCTGCAACAAAACGATCTATTTGCGTTCATCCTCACACGATTAGTCACCAGGCTGCTTTTATTTTCTTATTGCCATTTATTTAACGATCTCAGAACTACATGTGTACGCTGCAAAAGACATTAAAGTGAGGAAGCACTGTCCAACTTTATTTCAATTTAAATAGTCGTCTGCAGGTCCATAATTCGAATATACAATAGAACAGAATAATTATCATTTTATTTTGTTGACAAAGGCCTCTGACCCTTAATACACTATATACAAACATACAATATGTTCATAAGTGGTGTCTGAAATATACAGAATGTATGAAAACTTTATATTAACCCATTACCAAATAATAACGTATTTTACTAGTTTGTGGCAGACGACTTTGGAAACTATTGTGAGAACAGGAGAAATCGCTCAAAATATATTTAAACGGTTAGTAAAGGAACTATTACGTCTGCATTTCTTTTGAACTGGTCGAAGGCAAACCAAAAACCATTTGAGGAACGTCATAATAGGATTTTTAATGCATTATCTGTTTCTATCTCGAAATCATTTGAAGGGCGTTCATTCTCTCACGAAGTTTGTATAGGTGTACATATACATTTGAAAATTAAAATACGCTTGGCAAATAACGTTTAAACATATATCATATACACATGTAACAAGGGTAAACGTAGAAACAACCTTGGAAACCATGGCTTCAACAGTTATTAATACACCGGTGACAAAGTTCGAAGAGAAAATAACCTTGGTAAATATGGGGTCGTTTAGGCATCAACAGCAGTTCAAAATAGAATTAGTATTAATAAATATGACGTCGGTTTATGGTATATGTCATATACCATCGGTTACAAGGTTGAAGTGAAAATGTACTTTGTATGTATATACATGACTTAAACACTCCATTCACCCAAATTGGAATTCGTGACGGGTACAAACTAAAAGGAGTCAGGCGCCATAACTAACAAGAACAATACTTTTTATTTATAACACTTGGTAGACATTTATGACGAAAGTGGTTAAATTGCTAGTTTCCTGCAAAAAATAATTTTGTCACATTGGTTTTAAGACTCACCCATAGGTAATACCCGTTGGTATTATTGAGTCAGAAGTTCAATTCGGCAGAATCAAAGTTCACTGCGGATATAGCTTTTAGATGTGAAAACTTTGAATAACCCATTAATAAACTTTGAAGTGGAAATACCATTCTTATATATGGCTTGACTAGATATGTAACCCTTAACATGCTTGGTATTTTTTTAAATAGATCTTTGTGTCGTCTGCTTTCCAAAACCTTCGATATCCGCTTAATCCTGGTGAGGAAAGATACGCATAGTAGCAAACAGGCTAGATCACAGGCAAGACGCCAATTTACTTGGCGGCTGGCCTGTGATCTAACCTGTTTGCATAAGAATGAAGTCGGTTCCAGCACCATAAGGATTCTATCCAGCGATAGAGTCTGAAGCGTTAATGGATAGGGAAGCTTCGTTATATTGGGCCTGCCAACTTGCCATTGATCTTGTTTCGCTATCACAGGGCATGCTGCGTTCTGTCATATAAAGGAGAAGCGCGGACATACTGCTATTATTATACGCTGCGTAAACGGCAGTGTTTAGGATCGTGGGATATTCTATAATTACGCGCTGTTGGTATGTTATTATGGTTATTGTTGTTAATATAGCGTGCATAAGTGCACCCGGTGTCAGATATCAAAGCCGGTAGATTTTGTTTTATAGTTCAGATAAAATGACATTTAATCTAATAAAGTTGTGATTCGTTTCGGAAAGTTGGAACGTGAATTCAGCCTTGGAATATTGCATTGTTGTTTGCATTGTGTTATTATAATTCTTGTTATAATATTTCTTGCTAATTTCAAGGTAATGTTTTTTCTAAACTTGGTTTGAATTAGTTAGTATATTTCTTTGATTTTAACCTTCGATGCTTTCAAACGATTCAAAAGAGATAGATAAAAGATAATGCAAAATGAAATGAAACAAAATGTACGATGGTACGTATGAATGCCATACTGTTAACGAAGAACACCCGTTTATTTGTTGTACATTTCTATTTAGACGT
The DNA here is from genome assembly GCA_947846245.1 of Cerastoderma edule. NCBI lineage: Eukaryota > Metazoa > Mollusca > Bivalvia > Cardiida > Cardiidae > Cerastoderma > Cerastoderma edule. Next base: position 28,850,510 of record OX401413.1, on the reverse strand, counting down.
TCATTTAACTTTTTCAATATAATATGAATGATTAATCTATCAATTGTCCATCAATATCTATGCCTGAGGTTCTGGCCCGTGCGTATACCCGCACTAGTGCGGGTATACGCACGGGCCAGGACCTCAGGCTATCAATATGTATCATATAAATTTACAATCGGTGATTGTGAAGGACCTATGTACGGTACAACTGTACAGGTAAATAACTCCATTATCGCATTACTAGGTAAACAGACCAACGGGACAATTAGATGAAAATCAACCGCATTCAATTGATATAAACAATTGTCACGAGAATGAGGTGTTACCAGGTGAAAAAAACGAGTTCAAAGAACGCTTATTTTTCTTTTTGACTACCCCATTCGAGGACAATATCTTTGATTGCGATCGAATGTATTTTATTAGTTTATTTACAATACACCATAGGAACGGGTATTTTCCAGTTTAACATGGATATAATTTATAAGTCTAATGAGGCTTACCCAAGTCGATGTTTGACTGTGATCTTTATGCCCGCACCCACAAATCAGAATCACTTGACACAAATTAGGAATGATAGGATTTGACAGCTCTCAGAGTATCATAGTCACGAATCGAATAGAATAGAATAAAGTTTCTTTCGATTTGATCTTTAATCTCAACTGCATATAGAATCGAACTAATAAGTCATAACCATAAGCAGGAAATTGTACATACATTCTCTAACGGCATTCTGCTTTTTCTGTAATGTTTGAATTGTTGCATATATATGATGGTATATGTGATTATCATCAATTCGTTAAATGTTGGCATGAGACTTTTTGTAAAGATGTGTTGATGTTCTAATATACTAGTACTGTTTTGTACTTATCTCAAATTTCGTAAAATATCACTATATGAAGTCTTTCATGAAAGAAATGATATTTTTTCTTCTTAAACTTTGTCCTCTGTATAGCTGAGATGTTATGTAACATTTTAAAGGTTCAAACGAGCAACCATTTATAATGGTCCTCAAAACACTACCATAAACAGATGTTTTTGCACAGTTTTCAAAACAACGACGCCGACATTTGGAGGCAACGACATGTGAAAGGCAGTTGAGTATTCATGGTTTAAAAAAAGAAAGGAACTTCGAATTTTCCGTAAGATAAATTGAAAAAAGATAACCATATTTCACGTAATATCTCATCATCTCAGAAATAAACTTAATCACTACTAAAGAAAGAACTGGTTCCCAAATTATCAAATTACAGTCCCTGTTGGTTTGAAATAAGGGATGTCTCTATAGAAGAAATTATTTTTAAAGACCGAGTTACCCTTTTCACAAAACGATGCCAATTTAAGGGTTTAAAGCAAGACTGTAATAAGTCCTTCATAAACTGAACAAAACAAGTTAAGATCTTGCCCGGCATACCCTGCACAATACGGAAAACAGAACTGAACAGAACAGAAGAAACGTTTCATTTGAAGCATAAATTTGAAATTGCAAAAAGTGGTACATACTCATGCTCATATAGATAGATACTTTATTGTTACATAAGGCCATAGGCCCATCAGTACACAAGAAGTAAACATTTAAGAGACAAACCAGTACCGTGCTAAACCTAGATGTAGGATATAGTTGCAATATATCAAAATATCATTTAAAGTATTCACTATCAAAACGAAAACTCAAACAATTTATTGCGTTTAGTATTTTATAAGATGAAAGCTACAAGAATGTTTAGCACGGTTCTGGTTAATACAAGGTCAATACAAAAGGCAATTGCTAACGCTAAACCTGTTAGTCGCTTATTGCTTTTGTGGAGAAGAATAAACTAATATATAAGACTAAAATTTACATATAGTGGTTTATGCATGTGCATACACATATATTTGTTCATGTATATGTATACACATATATCCACAGACACATACATGCACTTGCCTACTATTAGATAGATGCATATATAAGCACTATAAGCACACATGTATGAGTACATATAATCACCTAAACATAAAGCAATAATTCTATAGGCATTTACATATATATAAACAAGGCAAAAAAGGCAAATGGTAACAGAAATAGGACAATCTACAATAAGTTACACAGTAAAACTTATTAGTGTTTAACCTACATTTTCATCCAACGAGAATGCGTCAATTTGAATTTTTTTGTTGGTTTATTTTCCATAAACTACTATTCGAGTGTTCTATCTGGGCTCTATGAGACTATTACTCTGGTATCACGCATGCGCATAAATGTGTAGTTTTAGGCTCCACCTCCAAATCAATGACACGTGTAAGCCTAGCCTACGGTAGCGATTGAAAGATCGCTGTGACGTCGCGGGGGAGAAATAAACACAGAAATAAATAAAAAGGAATTACAATTAACTGGGTATCCTAACATCGTTGAGAAAAAAAGAAACTGAACTATATCAACCTTTTACCCCATTAGGAATAATGTGACGGGTACAAATTGAAAGCATCAACAGACAAAAGAAGACAATTTCTTCTTTTGTCACAAGGGCTTCTCAAGTTTTCTGCTGTAGGTGAGGAATAAATTATGGAGTAACGGGTTAAACTCAAAACTACATTGCAATCTACATCACTGGGTAGTGCAGTTTTCTTCTTCCAAATATGGTATGGCAGATTCTTGGCATGCAATTGACAGCCGCGGAAGGCGTGGTTTATGTCGAATTTCAAAATACTGAGCAGCAGTTTTATGCCATTCGCAGATCATTCCCGTAGAGGCGTGGTTTGCCAGCGTCAAATAGAGCGCTCTATGTAAATGTAGGTTAAACACTAAATTGTTTAGAGGCTATATAGTGAAATTTAAACGACATAGAAACCCCGTCAGTCGCTATCGCTCCTTCCTTGGGGTTTCTATATCGTTTAAATTTCACTATCTAGCCTCTAACCTATATTTAGACATTATTGTAAAATGTTCTATTTCTTATTTCGAAACTTTTATAAACATACACAGCCATGTTTTTCTGTTCTTTTTTACTTTCTGTTTTCATAATACTTATGAATTTAACAATATTTGTATAATAATATATATAAGTATACACACAATGACATGATATGATATTTGGGGGTGGGGGATATAAAGACTTGGAAACCAGTTCCGTACCAAGAGAAAACTAGTATTGGTATATAAACAGCTTTTCGGATAGCTCCGCGATGTGAACGAAAAGATGAATATAGCGATGTTATACCACAAACATTTGCTTTATACGTCCACGATGGTGTAGTGGTGAGTGTCAGTGACTTGAGAACGAACAACCCCGGTTCGAATTCCGACGGCGGTCGATCATTTTAACATTAAGTGTCCTAGGATAAGATATGTTTCCTTTCTAGTATAGGTAGGCTTGAGGGAACATGTATGATAGATTAGAAGAGTCAGTCCTTTACCATAATGTAAAAATAGAAGAAAGATTGATAAGTTAACGAAGAAAGAAGGCCAGGCAGATGGAAATATGAACAAAGAAAATGAAAGAAAGAAAGAAAGAAAGAAAGAGAGAAGAAGGAAAGAAAGAAAGAAAGAAAGAGAAAGAAAGAAAGAAAGAAAGAAAGAAAGAAAGAAAGAAAGAAAGAAAGAAAGAAAGAAAGAAAGAAAGAAAGAAAGAAAGAAAGAAAGAAAGAAAAAAGATACGACAATTAAAACAAGTCCTAAGCAAAACTATAAAGGATACCAAAACGTTTGCGACAGTGGTAGAACTTAGGAAATACCTTGATCTTAAACATTTGCAGGGAGGAGGAGTTTTCTTGTAACGGAGATAAACAGAACATTCTCGAATTAGTCTTATCAGGCAGTATGCTCTATTCTGCTCTATTGTGGATTTGCTGAATAATGCAATAACCGAGCAACCGTGCAGGAATTGAATTAAACACTTACGTAATTTCTTTGTTCTTGGAAATTTCCTACAGTTGTTCATGGCCAAAGGCAAAAGGTTTTCCGACTCTTGCCAATAAAGTATTGTAATACAACTCAATTATCTAAGCGGAAAACGAATTAAATAGAACATCCGTCCAGAAACCATTGTGATCAAAGAAGAATTTGCTCATGGTGAGGAAATTCTTCTTTTATCACAATGGTTTCAAAAGGTTGTATGATGCAAACGCGTTTGACACCCGTGTATGAGGTAAATTGTAAAACATGCGACAGCTTGGGTCCCGGGCATGCCAGATTACCGCGTACGTGTATCTATGTGAGCTACATTTAGTGTATGGGGTCGCCTTGCTGTGCGTATCAGAGGCTTCCCTCGTTGTTCCTTCTTCCAATTTTATCATTTACCTATTGTTTTACATCGATTGTGAAGGAAGCTTGAAACTGCTTCTTTGATACTAAACCATTACTCGCGCCTATTTGTGGTTATGTTGTGGGTTCTCATTAGAAAGTCTTCGTTTAACCGAATTTAGTGAAAATAATAGCACATTTTTTTCTATTCTACTAAATTTAAGTTACTGCATGTAAATATAAGCTGTAACTCTAATACATCCTTTACTAGATGTTTACCTTTTTGAAGCTTACTATGTTAACCAAGGTATATTCCATACCGTGCCAAAAACGTTTCTGTAATAAAACTGCGAAGTATTTTCTTGAATACAGTTCAAAACTAAATAATTTGTTGATAACATTCCATAACCTATAGTTTCGTCGGTAACTTCTGGTGTTTTATTTTTTCAATAATAGGTTGACTACACTCTACGTGCAATCGTGTGCACACCAGAACATGCAAAACACATATATAACAATAAACTCGTCATGCATGCATTAAGGATATGAAACATTTGTACAATTTATACATGTAGCTGACTTTAGTGTAAGTGATATCGATAAATGGACTATTTATTCAACATAATGGTAACACGTTTAACATATGTAAACTCATTATAACGTATGATAGCCCAGCGGATTTCGTTGGTTTTTGAGGAAATTGTGCAAATTGTGATTAAAGCATGAAACTTTGCCTGAAGAAAGTTTGAGACCTTCCGGGTAAAATAAGATGAGGACCCATCGAACAACCTTCCAAGATGGCTGCCAGAATCCAAGATGGCCGCCAAATATGATTTTTTTTTCTCGAATTTGCTATCAACCAAGTGGTTATGCAGTTTTCTCAGAGGTATTACCCCCATTATTTATAAATATACTAAGTTTGATATTCCTGATAGTTAGAAATCAAGAAAAAAGTTTGATAGCTTTTAAAAAATGTCAAAAACAATCAAAGATGGCCGCCAAAGAGGATTACACATGGTCAGCCATCGCCAATGTCAGGCTAAATCACCCAACTTGCATAGCTTTTATACTGTTATAATGGTAATGTTTAATCTTTGGTATGGCATACGCATTAAAATTATATCCTTATTAAAAACTCCTACAGAACATGTCTGATCAGGGAATAATTTATTTGCCAACAATGACTCAATTCGTCTAAACAGGTGAATGCAACATGGCAACAATGTACCAAAAAATTAAAGTACATGTAGATGTATCTAATCATCTTTCCATGTGAACTGAGAATACAAACAAAATGATAAAACATGAATCCATTTAACTTACAACACAGAACCCTATAATTTCACAACCAAGTACTTTAAGTAGAAAAGACCCATTGAAAATGATGTTTCAGACACAGTCTCAAAAAAGTTAGTTAAACAGCTTGTAATGCCTATTGACCAATGCTGCATTGTAATAACTAAGCTGTTTAAAATCAATTGTGACCTATCGCAGTCTCCACCACACTTGCAAAGCATTGCACAGAGAACATTTGCAGCAACACATTTGAATTTGCCTCTGCAACCTTTTTCAATGCAACAACTATATTTGAGGAACTCCAAACAAGACTTTGACGCCTGTGCCAAGGTTGTCCATAGTGGTTGCCATGTCTGATCTGGTCCTTTCTGCCAACCCCATGCGGAAGAATCAGGGAGAGCAGAAATAGGAACTAGTGCCCGTCCCCAGCTGTGTACAGCATTGTATGCTGTTCTCTTAACATGATAAAGTTATGCTCCTGACGTGGGTGGCATGGCCTCTAATGATCTTCCTTTGCGGGTGAATAAATCTTTTCGGGCTTCGTCAACAGAGGTGCAAGGGCTTGTTTTATCATGCAAAACGTAACACATTTTTCAATTTGAGGCATCAGCATTGTGATTGTTTTCTCCCTAGGCACTTGACTAAGAGCATTAAATGCTGCAGTAACATCTGTGTAGACATTCCATGCCTCTCATGCTATTTTCTTGTCTTTGTTTGCAAAGGCAGACGGCTGGTCACACGATGTCAACGCGTGGAAGACTGGTAATGCAATTGACTTTGCAGGCTCGAGTTTGTCTGAAATAGTGTGTGTTACAATGTCTCTGAGCCATAATTCCTCCATAGCTATGTTCTGACAGTTTCCCACTGCCAGAACCACCACATCTGTGTCAACAATCCTTATCAAGACCTTGCTTATGCCCTCCTTGACCATGTTAGCAACGTGTAGTACTAGTCATGAGTAGGCCTCTTCCTGTCTGCAGGGGGAAACTCTTCTACACATGTATTGCTCAAAGCAAGGTTATCTATAGTAGAGATCAGTTTCTCTAATTGGATTGCTCTTTCCTCAAGATATTTAAACAACTCAGTTTTATTCCGGTCATTGCATAGGAAAGATTGCAGTTTTCCTGGTATTCTTGTGTATCTGGCAGAATGTGTCTCCTGGTGCCCATACCCCTCTGGTTTTAATGTTGAGCTTTTAGACTGTTAGGGAGATATGTATCCCAGACTATGTCTGATCTGTTCACTCCTGTTATCATACGTTTCCGGTATGGCTGTAATATCAGTTTAAAGTAATCCTCAAAAGTCCTTGAAGCACCTGGCGTTAGCATGTTGATAACTGTAGCACAGTCAAGGAGCACTGCTTCAACTTTGGGACTAGTAGCAGGAGTATTGACTGTATCACCTTCAATGCAGATAAGCAAATCTGTTTTTTCCCTTGTCTTAACATTCCTTGATTGGAGAGTGATGGTGGATAACTTTCGTTTTCATGCCTGAAGAACAACTCATCTAGATTACCTTTACGAACCTGGCATGATATATACAACTGAGAAAACAGGGAGCAATTGTTTTCAGGGATGTGATTTGATGTTTGTCCTTTAACAGTTTGCGTTCAGGTTGAGAGCCAAACAATGGGATTTTGTTTTGTTTGATAGTGTCTGATAGAGGTTTAGTGCGTTTATCAAGACGATCAGATATGAACGCCTGATATTGTTCATGACCCAGTCGATTGATGTTTCGAATTGTGTCGGATACTTGCTGGCTTGCTACATCACAAGTATTAAGAACAAGCAGGTCTTTACTAGACTCCTTGAATTGATTTCCCATTTCATCAATGACATCTTTCAGAGTTCCTACTTGATTTCTGAATTTAGATTGTATGTCTTTCAATTGCTCATTGTGACGATAATCTGGGCCATTGCTCCGGGTTTTTTTCACAAGTTCTCTTGCAGCTTCAAATTCACTGATGATGCACATTTCTTCAGGACCAGAAATCATCCATCGTAAGAGCTGCATTGGGTTCTCTGTTAGACCCATGGCATCACTGTCTCCATTGATAAGCTTGTTGTTTTGTTCATGGGGTTTATCAATTGAAAAAGCTGTGATGTGCTTTACGCACAACAAACTTGCCAGCATGGAATGCTTCAGAAATGGAAGAATGTTTGTTGTGCAGCATAAGTATGTCACGAATGTGCACAGGAAGCCAGCGGACATAGTTGGTGTGATCCATTGCAAAGAACCATGGGGCAAGTTTTGCAGAGAGCAAAGTTTCCTTTCCGGAGAGACCTTACAAATATCAAGACAGTCAACTCATAGTCAAGAGTAATGGATGAATTCTGAAACTGTGGTGATTCAGCAGATATTTGTGTCCTCCAGGCATAGACATAGACATGTTTATTCAAGTACAGAGGCCATATGCCCATAGTACAACATACAGTAACATAATATACATGCACAAGAGTGACAATCCACAAACAAATACATTACAATAGTTCTTCAATTAGATTTTGTCTAAGTTCAAAGGCTTTTACAAGATATGTTGATACCTTGAATATACTTGATTTATTATTACATTCCAAAATAGAATAAAAGGTTTGCTGATTTACGTGTCTAAGCCATGACTTTTCAAAATACATATTGCGCAGCAGTTGGTAACTTTTGCATTCTAAAAAGAAGTGATATTCGTCCTCAATAATGTTAAAGTTTAGTTGTTTACAAAGTTGGCAAAATCTCTGCTCTCTTTCTATCTTTAAATGTCTACCCTTTTCAATCATTAAATCATGGGATGAACACCTAAAATTAGATAATGTCTTTTTTTGTATATAGGATAGGTCAGTATTAAGATATAATTCTGGAGTTAACATAGATTTAAAATATCTATAGTGCAATGCTTTTGGTGACTCATTTAGATCAGCAAACCATTTTGTGTATAACAATCCTTAATTCTCTGAGAAAAAGCCTTAAAAAATTCATCAATATTTCCCACATCATGTACTATCCAAACGTGTCCAAAGCCATAAGAAAATAAAAGATTCTTTACATATGTAGCCCATGTAGTTTTACCAGTTTCATCCATGCGAAATAACATGAAATAGCACTGCTTAGGATATCTGTTATTATTCATTCTTACTACATGCAGCCAGTATTTGACACAGTTCGACATATATGTTATACATAGTGGTAACCTTCCACATTCACCTAGAGCTAGAAAATCACATGTGTTACAAGATAATAAGCATAGTTTTTTACAGAACTTTATATGAACCTTTTCTATCCTATCAACATATTGATATCCCCAAATATGTGATCCATAACACAAAATTGGCTTCACTGAGGCATCAAATATCTTAAACATATCCCGTGAAGAAATGTTACCCATATATCTACGAAGCATAAGAATGCAATTCATTGCTTTTCTACCTTGTTGGGCAAGCATTTGATGTGTTTTTGACCAAGATAATTTACTGGTTAAATAAACACCTAAATATTTGTAACATGATACTTTATCGATGCTAGAACCATTATAGAACCATTTTTCATTTTGTTTAATTATACCTCCATTTCTGAATACCATTATTTTTGTCTTATCTATATTAACGTCCAAACCAACTCCTTTACTAAATTGTTCAATAATGTTGATTTGCCGTTGAAGTTGTATTACACTATCTGCAAAACTGGAAATATCATCTGCAAACATTAAAATGTTAAGATTTTTTATGTCATTTGTAACAAAAACCCCTCTGCCATTACTTTTATTATCAAGAAATGAAACTAAGTCGTTTATAAAAAGAGAGAATATTTTCGGACTTCCTACACAGCCTTGCCGGGTTCCGATTGTGCAATCAAAATACTGTGTCAACTCACCATTGAGTTTAACACAAGATTTTAATTTGCTATACATCGACTTTAATGTATCTAAGAATTTACCATTAATACCCTTACGACTGAGTGCTTCCCAAAGTTTATCATGTCGTATAGTATCGAAAGCCTTTGAGTAATCGATAAAAATACAGTAAAATCTGCCACGTTTTTTTACATAGATATTTCTGGACCAGAGACATTAAGGTAAAAATATTATCCATTGTGGAGTAGTCTGATCGAAATCCGGCTTGGGATTCATCAATAATACTAAATGTATCACACCAATTTGACAATCTTCTACTTAAGACATGAGTAAAGATTTTACAAATTGAATCGATTAATGATATACCGCGATAATTATTTGGGTCCAATAGAGATCCCTTCTTATGTAATGGTGTGATAATACTATATCCCCATTCTTGAGGGAAGCAGGCACTATCAAATATCTCATTGAACAATTTATGAAGAAAAGGTAAAATATCGTTCAAAGTTGCTTTGTACATTTCAAGGCAAATACCATCCGGACCTGGGGATTTATTAATAGATAATGAATTTACGCTATTGACTATCTCTTCAAGTGAGATAGGTATATTAAGGTCGTCGCAGTTATGAATAGCTTCGATGTCCTCTAAAAAAGACGAATCTAACACTCGAGATGACAAATCGGGATTTAAAAGCGATTTAAAATGTTTATAAAAATCTTCGTTAGATACTAACTTTGAGTCTGGAGTCCTTGCATTAAAAGATTTGATTAATGACCAAAATCGTCTTGGGTCATTTCGACTGTTTACCAATTCATCTCTTTTCTTTTGTTTCAAAAAACATTGCTTATCCCTACATATAGACTTAAACCTGTTTCTAAGTATTTTATAATTGTTAAGATCGCATAAGCGATGTGTCTGTCTAAACATTCTTAGTGCCTTATTTTTCCTGAATTTTGCTACAATACAATCATAGTCCCACCATTCTGCTTGGACGTGATGTGAAATTTTTGCTTTACAGCGCATCATAATAGCAGACGATTTAAATACATTGGTAAAATTATCTAAAAGAGATAATACAGACGTTTCCTCATCTGTAACATTGACATCAGACAAAAATATATCATATAACCTAGTAAATTTCACATAGAAATCATTCTGATATAATGGGTTCCATTTAAATCGTTCCCAATTTGAAGAAGTTGAAGAAGTTGAACGATCATATGTACACTCTTCATCACCGACTCTGAGTTTAAAATCTAAAGTGCAGTGTATCGGAAAGTGAACAGATGCATCATTCTCCAGTACAGTAAAGTTGGAAACATAACTAAATAAATTCGAAGAACAAATAATATAATCTACAACGCTAGAACCGTTGTTGGCTAAACAAGTAAAGTTGCCCACTGTATCTCCAGAGAATCTACCATTCAAAATATGGACATTGTATGTGCAACATAGATCAATAAGTGATAGCCCAAATCGGTTATATCTCGTGTCCATTGATTGTCTAGGTTTACTAAAATGATCTGATGGATACTGGATATCATCATTAAACACATGTTTAACGTTATCTTCATAGATATAGTCATTGAAATCCTTAATTCTAGCATTTAGATCACCAGCCAATAAAATACTTGCATTAGGATATGAGGATAAAATAGTTTGAAGCTGGTCACTGAGAATCTCTATACCATTGTCGTCACCTGTATTATATATAGGTGAATATTCTGGAGATACATACGTAAATATATATACAATTTGGTTAACATCAACAATATGACCCTTACAATCAGAATACAGAACAACACAGTTTTCAAAGTTTTCGAATATTCTTTTGAATTGTAACAAACTCAACATTTCGTCTTTAACAAACACTGAGACACCCCCAGAGCTGCGCCTCGCAAACCTCGTCTTGGATCTTTTAAAGTCAAAATTTGAATATCCGGGAAGAAAGTTACTAAAGTCTGTATCTTGAACAGCCCAAGTTTCACACAGAGCTATAATGTCAAACCGTGAGCAAAAGTATTGGAAATTTGAGTCATTAGAATACTTCGTTAACCCTTCAATGTTCCAGCAGCACACATCGACTGTCAATCTATGGGAATCCTTTTCATCACTATGAGCTTGGCCACACCCCTAGTCTTGTGAAATAACTGGTACAGGTTGTTTTTGTATCTCATCATAAACATACATTTTTCCCTCAATGCACAGTTTATCGTATCGGAGAAAAGCTCTCTTTCCAGACTCTATAGCCTCTTTCATGAATGGAAACAAAGTGGTCCGTTGCTTTCGAACACGCTCAGGAAAATCCTCTCCAACCCTTACGGAGTGTTGACCGATTTGTGACCCTATGTTGCGAGATCCTCGTCGTTCTGACTTGACTTTCTCTCTATACCTCTGAAGCACTCTATCTTTATCCTTATAGAATGAGAACTTGACGATTATTGGTCGTGGTCTTACTTGAGAATATAATCTATGAGCCCTCTCAATACTGATCTGGCCGCTATCCAACCCTAGCTCAGTTTGAATATAACCTCTCACTTTCTGTTCGGTCTCGTCCCATGACTCTCTGTGGCTGTCCTCAATATTGTAGAATTTCAAGTTCTGTCGCCTCGATTGACCTTCTAGATTTTCATATTTTGCAATCATATCCTCATTTTGTTTGTCCATTTTATTGACTCTTTCTTGAAGAATTTGGATATTAGTATTTAATTGTTCATTTTGGGATTTCAGTTCTAGGTTTTCAGATTTGAGATCTTTTATTCTTCTGTCCATTTTGTCTAACTTCCTATCCATTGATTTGACACTTTTTTGAATGTCAAGCAGAATCGACACTGGCAGGCTATCGCTGTTAACACCTGTTAACTTGGTTGTTTCATCACTAGTTTGAAACCCATTTTCACTCTCAGAATCTGAGGATGAAATGTTACCAACATTCTCTAGTAAACTATCATCATGTTGTTGACTCGATGATTGTGTTTGCGAAGTTGTTAACCATTGGTTTAGAGTAGGCTGATCATTTACATTGTGAGTTTCTGGAGAGTTGACCTCGACATTAACCAATGTGGTGGCGGAATTTCCTATTGTGGGAACACCTGTAGGAGAAGGACCACTTCCAGCACCTCTACGACGTATTACTGCGCTATCTTTGGTTTTACCGGAGTTACATGGTAGGATTTCATCATCTGTATTCGATTCTCTCGAGATCGACTCACTTATTACCTTTGCTGTACGTCGTTTTGGTTTTGGCGATTTCTTTCTATTTGGTTCTTGATTATTTGGGAACCAGTGTCCGATGGTAGGCTGCCCTCTTCTGGTTTGTCTTGGTTCCAAGATACTTGGGGATTGGGACAGTACTTCTTTTGGAGAATTCGGTAGTGTTTCGCCGTTGGGAACATTGTCTGTAGTTTTACCTCTTCCCGCACCTCAAAGGCCTCAAATGACATGGTCGTGGAACTGTCATTAACAGCTAATAATCATTAAATACTGTGCTCATTAGTATGTATAATGCACATGCTGTAACCTGAGGTATATGTGGTGTACGCCTCATGGATGCCTTCAGAAAGGAATATGCTGTTTCAGAAGAGGCAATGTTAGATTCCACAACAGCACTTGTCCAGCTGGATCCATCTAACCAGTGACCTAAAGCCTTCAATGCTACAATCTCAATATGTAGTCCACCAAGCATTATAACTTGCTTAACCTCTCCATGAAACTCTGAGAAATGTCACTGAATTTGCTTGGCGAGAGCATAGAGTTCCTGAAATATTAAAAAGCAAAGAATTCTAAAATAATAATTGAGAAACAATGAAAAAACCGATATGTTAAGACACATTGTCATGATCTACTTAATGGGGTCTGTTTAGTATAACTTTCTTTAATGCAGATATCTTTAGACAAATGGCGTATTCCCATCTAATGGGAATAACAGTTGGTTGTAGATATTGCTTTATTGCAAGGGGAACAACCATTCAAATACTTTAAAAAGGGGTAGAAACACTACTAAATTCATTAAATATGTCTATTAAGATTAGTTTAGAATATAATGCATATTTTATAATGGAATATATGTAAGCGAACCAGTTTTTAATTTCAGTTGGATTCTAATAATTTTTATCAATACCTGCAAAATTAACTTTCAATAGAAGAAAGGTCCCAAAAAATGAAACATTTTGGTGGCCGTGTCGGTATATGGCGGCCATTTTGAAAATCTGAGAGAGAATTCATTTATGAAATTGATGTAGTATACTGTTTCAAAAGATAACAGATATATTGCTACTTTAAAATCATGATAAAAATTGATCTAAATGCCACTTAACATTGATATAAGTACAAAATGGCATTTTTGTGGCGGCCATCTTGGAAAATGGCTGCCATCTTGGACAGATATGAAATGGGTCCTCATCTTATTTTAATCAGTAGGTCCAGGGCTGCTTGTGTGCAAAGTTTGGTGCTTTAATCATAAAATGCACAATTTCCAACGAAATCCGCTGGGCTAGAAGACGAAACATAGGATAAACAACAACAATCGTGATAAAGGTAGATAAAATTGCTTTTGACTGGAGATATTTCATTTTGTCACGATGGTGATGTTAGATTCTTTTCGATACCGCTGGCTTTGCGGGAGTATCCTCTGGTATGATATTTCGGCGTCCTTGTCTAGTAACGATTGTTCCAAGATGAGCCGTGTTATAAATGAAAAAATGTCTACATGACGTTAAATCTCAAACTAGGATAATCAAGTCAGAAGAATTTTTATTTTCACCGTAGTTTGAGGTTTATCGCCAGGCGTATGTATTTTTATTTGAATAGAAAATAATATAACTTTAATGACTTATACGTACAAACATATCTCGTCATACAAGTAAATACATTTTAACTGAACATAAACATACATTCATTTCAACATATATGTACACTATTTACGGAAACAATAAAGAAACCAATGTGGAAAAAATGCATTTCTAATTTCGAGCTAAAATGCATTTGTCATAATGGTTTGCAATCATTTATCCCGAAACATGCCAAATCTCATACTTTAGTTAGTAAGTCTACTTTCGTTTTCTATTGGACCCGTCACAAATCCCTCACAAGATTATTAAAACATCAACTGTTACACATGAGTTTATCCCTGATTAATCCATTGATCATTGGTACCTCTTTACAATTCTTGTGTTGCACACATATCTTAATAAACCACTCTTACACATGGATAACGTGTATCCAATGAACATTTTTTCTTTTGTAATAATGCATTCTGCGCAATACCGCAAACATATCTTTTATTAATTATCTTTTATTCTCTACTATCATTGATCATCTACTCGTGATCCAAACTCCAAATTTGAACAAATCACAAACTCCACCATGGCGGTAAGTTTATAGAGATCGTGGTTAAAAACGTATTCCCCATTGGTAACTCGTTTATATCTTCTATAATCCATTCATTGTGGAAACTCATTAGAATCGTGTCAATGAGATGGTGGTAATGAGTACATGCAACACAAATAGCATTTTGTGTACGTATTAGTTTGTTGAAATAATGTGGGTAATGTACCATATATATACCACTTGTTAAAATTCATCTTTTATTGCCTATGCATAATACGACGCTTTTGGTCTAGACATAGACGTCATGAAGTAATATCGGTCAGCTAGTGTCATTGACTTACCATTCGTTCATATTTTACAAAGACCCTGCAAAATACATCTTGCTGGGTAAAATTCTTGCTAATTTTTGTTCCAACACTTTCGCAATGCCACTTACGGGTAGCTGATATGTGGATAGTTGTGATATGAGGTCATGCGTTACTCTATTACTCATTATCTCATTATGAACTTAGTGAGTAACCAAAATCTAAAGCACCAACAGACGGCAATTATAAAACTTGACGAAGAAGGGTTTGGTACTCGATATCAATAAGTGTGACAGAAACGAAGTAATGCTCTTAGTATGCAAGCTTTTCTCCTATTTGGGCAGTTTATTTGAATTTATCATTGAATTGGTATTGATATGATTACTAACAAGATAACAGTTATCATAAACATCAAAATAACAAAATACACATGCAGCACGCAACTGATTACACTTAATAAGAGAAATGTAAAATAATTGGGCCGCATCACGCGAAAAGGGGCACTCGGACATAAATAAAAACCGCTGACTCAGCTCTTTCTTAGCGCTATTATTCCAGCATCTAGTCACGACAGTTATCATTTGTATTTATTTAAAGGTAGAACTTGATGTCCTCTAAACTGGCAAACAGTGTAACCCCAGACTAGCCGCCACGTCAGTGACGTGGCGGCTGGTCTGGGGGCTACACTGTTTGCTATGTCCGAGAGCCCCTTTTCCCGTGACGTGGCCCAATTGTAAGTAAGTCCTAGTTTTGAGAGTCTTAACCGATGTTCTCAAAATTGAATAACAATTGAATCGACTGGTAAGCAAAAGAATACTGTGAGTCATTAACAAACATGAATGTCGTATTTCAGACCTACAACTCTTTCTCTCGGCAAAATTGATATCTACTTACAGCATCTTTACTAAATGAGTTTCTGATTAATCGAAGGATTAAAACGCCATTCCGCTGTGTAATGAAATAGATATAAAGAACTGATTGTAAAAAGGGAAGCAATTTGCACAATTCACTCCGTGATTAATCAGCATCGATTTGTACCTGAAATGATCCTAGTGTGTATTAACCCTCCGTTTTCTAATTCAAACGAATTGAATTCTTTACTTTATACTACCTACTCAGTGACGCTTAAGCTGGAGAAACATTAACAGAAGTAATTGCTCTTGTGAATAAGGCATTCTTATCTTAAAAGAGTTCCTTCTCAATATAATCAAAGCATTGCATTCGGTTCATATTTTTAAGCCGTCTACAATTGCTTTTCGTATTTGTCCAGACTGAAATTACTTTATGTAGAAGAAAGCTGAATTCCTTTGCATCAGACGATGATTGAAATCGATACATTTTTTATGGTTCTGCTCAGCATGCAAATGGTATTTTTGCAGCAACACGTTCAGTGTGATTTCGTGTGGTGCATGTGATTAGTATTTAATACTTGATTTGTCGATTGAGAGAGGTGTTTTCTATAAATAAACTGATAAAAGGTTTTGGCTTGACCAACTATTACGTTTTACAAGGCGTTTCTGAATCTGCTGGAGAAGACCTTTGAAGCCGTTTTTACAATATGAAGTGGTTCTCATGAGCGTTTCTTCACTTTGTTCAAATGATGTTAACAAATATTATAAAATATTTAATGTATGACCGTCTTTGACAATGCCCGTGGGAATAATCGTTTAAATTGATCGGAAAAAGAATCATGCGCAGAAAAAAATGGTGCCAAAACGTCACAGTCTAAGCCCTCCAGTCCATCATACATTACATTACAGTGTTTGCTGAAACAATCGTAAAACACATTGTAACAAGAGGATGAATTACTCGTAATGAGCAATTCATCCTTTTGTTACAATTGTTACTATCAAATGGCACGTACGAACAGTAGTTCTTAATTGCTTTCACTTGCCATCTACTGTTGCTTTAAATTCATTCCTGTTACATATCTCCAATTTTGGGAATAGATTACCAATTATGCTTAATAGCATGTTCGAATTTAGTTCACGACACATTCGATAGCGAAATCACTGTAGTTTCTCTTGAAACTAATGGTTTTGTCCCTGATTTCCCAGTACAAACTGTTCCTTTTGACTCGTTGTATTTAACAAAATAGTATAACCCTTTCCTAATATGTTCTTTTTTTGTGATCGGTCCAAAAGTCAAGAAACGCCACACAAAAGAGAAAAACACAATTATCTGTGGTGTATTTGGTAGAAGCCATTGTAGCAAATGGAAAAGTTTCTCTTTATGCGGAATGCCTCTTGATGTTGTATTTTGATTCCAAGTCGTCATTTGCAGGTGCTTAAAAACGAGAACATAAAAAGGTAATGGAAAACATGTCCGGTTTTAAACAAATAAATTAAGAGTTTTACCGCGCGATTTGTATATTCTCACATTGTATCACAATGAACACCAGGCAGTCCAACGGACGTCATGTTTTGGTCCTGGACATAAAACACGTTTAAACCCTTAGAATGCTGGGTAATTTTTCTAAAAATATATTTTTGTGTCGACTTCTTTCCAAAACATTAAATATCTGCTTAATTTTGATGAGGAAAGATACCAAGAGTAGCAAACAGGTTAGATCACAGACCAGCCGCCAATTTACTTGGCGGCTGGCCTAGATCTAACCAGTTTGCATAAGCATGAAGTTGGTTTCAGCACTATAAGGGTTAATGTCAAATTCCCTGGGTTACACAGTTGTTTTTCAAAGGAAAATCCCACAACTAAGCCTGTAACAAAAAACTGAACTGTTAGATTCACCTGAATTGGTTTTTTTTGCACACTCAGCATGTCAACCCATTAGCGGCTTAATTCGACTCTTTGTGATAAACGGTACAAACTTGTGATTTACAAATATTTCCTCAAACAAAACCTTAATCCCACTAAATCAACGAGTCTGTCCAAATTGTACATCTTAATGAGTGGAAAACGAGCATCATTTCGTGCTTATATGCTTTAAGTTTTCAGATTTCGAATACAAATAGAGGTATTATTATACTTAGGAATCTATGCAAAACATATTAATCGTATGTAGATAAATTTGCTAAATTACTTTCCTTTGTTAAAAACATTTTTTTCTTTTCAGCTAACATCCATACTCTTATATGTTTCGTTGTCACGAAATTACTGTATTATATGGGTATTGCCATAAACTGTTATTTTTTGCATTAGAAGATAATGCAATGTAATGTATACTTGGTCATATTACAATGCCTCCTTTTCTTTTCAATTAAACATTTGTCGAATCTGAAAGAATGGACATTTACTTTGATTATTCTTTTATCCGAGATTCACTTGAGTTGTACAAAGAAGAAGATTGATTAAAGTAAATCGATTATTTTGTTTTTGTCTGCCTAAAAGCTTTGCATTGCAGGTTATTCCGTATATGAGACAAACCACTGACAATGCCCAACACTTTACCTCTATTCTGTGTGAATTTCCGCGGACACTATCAAAACTAATATTTTCGAAATCACAAACATAAAAAGATGAAAGTAGAAAATCATTGAATACTTTATAAGTTATTTAAAATATAATTGCTTTATATTCCCCTCTTATCAGATTTGATGATGAATTTAGCAGAGTAAATAACATAATGAGACAGTTCTGAAATTTGTGGTATAGCTTGTTTTGTCACTTTGGGAATGGGTAAATGAATGAATATGATGATTATCATTGCAAGTACAAGTAGTCGTTGCTTCCCGCTCGATTCTGAAGGAAAGGAGCGACCCCTGATTCTCAAGGTCACCTACCTTAAGTCTATTCTGTTCTTATGCTACATGTGGTTGTTTTTATACAGCAACCGCTTTGTCGACCGTTAACTACAGTGAAGCCTCGTTTATCCGGACCCCGATTATCCGGATGTTTCGCGATCCGAACGAAATTGTATGGGAACGGAATTCTTTGAACAGTTTGTTGCAGACGACTTTTGAAAACATTGTGGGTAAAGGAGAAATTGCTCGTGACGAGCAATTACTCCTTTTCCCACAATGTTTTCTGCCATATCAGAAGATTATCTTTGAATTTCATCACGTTTTGATATGTCGTTTCAAACTCTTTCAATTTGGGACGGTCGCAGTTTGGCGTTTGCTAAAGGGTTATAAGTATACACGTGCATACAGACCTTTTATGTTTTAATGTGTCTAAGAACATGCTCTGCTTCATTAGTCCAGATGATTCGGTAAACCGGACATTTTGTTGGGAACGGACGTGTTCGGATTAACGAGACATCACTGTATATTTTTAAGTACAAGGCGTTGGTTCCGAGAATGGGGATATATCAACTTGTCTAGGATAGTACATTCAATCTGTATTTTGAATTGCTCGCTACTCTTACAGATGATGAACTTACTTAAATTAACCTGCTACAAATTTTATAAAAGAGAATGGTTTGAAAGCATTGAAAGTCGAGAAGAATAGTTTTCTTGTTTAATAGAAATCACTGTTACTGAAAATGGTGAAAAAATGCCTTAATGAGCGACTCCTCCTTAATTCTTGAACAATTTGGAACGATTTCGGTATGAAAATATAAAAGTGTCCCACGGGAAACAAATAATTGTGTAGCAATCAACCGCTTTTACACCACACCTCGTTTATTTGCAATTTCCATTTATCTATATAGATATAACAAATATAGTCACTAATCGGTTGCCATGGAAACGCGCAATTCTCGCGAGCCTTTTAAAACACTTCCCGTCTGCCTATTAATATTTCCCAAACAACAAATTTTCGACTGTCAAAAATTGATGGAGTTTGCGGACGACATTTCAAAATGTGATGAAATTGGAAAATAATCTTCTGATAGGGCAGAAAACATTGTAAAACGAGCAATTTCTCCTTTTCCCACAATGTTTTCTAAAGTCGTCAGCAACAAAGTGGTCAAATGTCGTTATTGTTTGGGGAAGGGTTAATATTTCCCCGTTGAGGGTTTTGAAAGGGGGTAATGCTTCGTCTATCCAGACCAATATATCTTTCAAGAGTAATACGAAAATTACTTACAACCATTTCCTCTCAAAATGAAACCAAAAGTTGATCGATATTTGAAAAAAAGATCGTTTGTGGAATTACTTGTCGGAAAGGTTCGGGCGGTAGTTGTTTCACAATATTTCACTCTACGGCATCAATAAGTTTCATGAAAAGGCCATATATTTAGGATGTAATATCTTTTGTCATTGCGTTTAAAAAGAGTATCCGAGCAATCAATATAACATTGGAGGGTTATTCAAAATTCCGTTCAAAATGATTATTCGAGAAATATTACCATGCAACCACAAGCTACAATATAGCATTGGAGGGTTATTCAAAACTCCGTTCAAAATGATTATTCGAGAAATATTACCATGCAACCACATGCTCCAATATAACCGAAGACAAATAATAAATGTCTTCAATCCGAAACGAAAAGTCATGAAAAATTTAATTATAACCAATTACCAAAATATAACGACATTTTACCATTTTGTTTAAAACGACTCTGGAAAACGTTGTCGAAAAGGAAGAGATTGCTCGTGACGAGCAATTTCTCATTCTCCAGTAATATTTTTTACCCTATAAGAAGATTATTTTTCCGATTTCATCACTTTTTGATATGATGTCTGCAAACCCTTTAAATTTGGGAGGGTCGAAAACTTGGCGTTTGGTAAAGGGGTTTAAATGTTCCTGCGGACGAAGATCAAAGTATTAAGGTTACAAGGGATTGATTGTCAATAGCAATGTTTCTCATTATGGGAACCCTGGTCCCGTGGTAGGATGTCGGCTTGGGGTCAGGTTCCTGGTTCGAATCCCAACCGGATAAGTGGATTTATATAAACTGAATCGCACATTGCTCCTCTTCATCCAGGTGTAAAATTGAATACCTGTGAGGTTATAATGAAACCAATGAGTCGCGGTTGCATTTGCACCATATGTAAATGGTCAGTTTATCACCCAGTCATCGGGGAAGTAATAGTAAAAGTCGCCTGAATAAGCCTAGCATAGATATAAGATTACGTTTAAATCCTACGTTGACCTTTTTTACCCATGCTCTTTGCCGTAAAATTTCCGTCTTAAAAATGGCGAACTTGTTGAATTTCGTCTGATCTTTTTTCCGGACATGTAAAATATATCACACGAGGGAATGGTTTCAAAGGTGTGTTTCTTTGTTGTTTGTCGGTAATAACGCCATGTGTTACCTACTTGTCGGTCTTTGTCACTCGTCATTGAATTCCTTCTCCATTACAAATGGGGGGAGACGTTAAGGTGGGAGATACTTCCGTAAAGGATGTCAGAAAGACGATATGAAGGGACTTGCTGTTACGACTTGATCAATTAATTAAAATTGTTTTAAACTTATCCATTCTATATTAATTTTGAAGCAAACTGTTACAACTTCTTTTGATACATCACTCTCGATTCTGATTCCTGGAAACCTGACCAGTAATTGCACCGAATGTGGATTAATGAAATGTAGCAATATGGACCCCGCAACGCACAGGATTCAAAAACGCAATCCTCGTGTCCAGAGACCGAAACATTGCCAATGAACCTCTGTCCTCTCAAGTCAGTGCAACCCTCGCAAAATTTAAATACTTATAAACAAGCGTATTCGATAAAGTACATACGTTTATAAGTATTTAAAATTCACTTCTTGATCATTGAAGACAAATTATTTAAGAAAGAACAAACTGACGATACCTTTACTGTTGGTTTGAAGCAGACGGTTTGCAAGGCATTCGAAAAGTGATTTACATCATATCACATGTATCGAACTAAATACATTGTACCATTAACCATTTGTTTTATGAATTTGAAATTGCCTTATGTACGACAGAGACGTGTCAAAGTGGGCTTTTTGGTTTAACAAAACACGGAAGCAGTTCTTAAAGGGGGTGTGCAACCTCTCTTCTCGGGCTATTAAAGGACCGGACCCACACCCTGAAGGTTTGGGTTTGATTCACGCTTCATTATAGTTTCCTTAAGCAAAATGAATTTCCCCAACTTCGTCTTTACAGACTCGGTACTATAAACATAAAACCGTTATAAAACTTGAAAACTATTGAGAACGACGTTAAATCTCAATCCAAAGAAGCAAACATCATGGAAGGTCTGAGTTTTAATTATGTATATGTTGGTCTAGTCAACAATCAGTGTCTTGTCTACTCCTGTGTCATGTCAAAAAAGACAGTATTTGCCAGCCTTTTAGTTCAATGACACAAAATGTTTTACGCAATAAGTTTATATTCTGTGATACCTAATGGGTTAAATGGGGACCTAAACAATGCACTGGCCATGCTTGATATGTGGAATCATAGCTGTAATATCAAATTGAAAGTATTTCACATTTATCTATCCATTCCCTACAGAGAAATTACAAAACAGACTCTCAATGTCAAATATCACTAGAATGTCATAGCTGGTATTGCTTGCCTCTGGAAAAAGTCAATGATTTATGCAATAAGTGTTTATTCTGTGACGCCTAATGGTTCGAGCAAACACTATGGAGGAACATAGCTTGTTCTAACATTGCAGACTGCGAAATCAACAGGCTGATACGGAAAAACATTGAACGAAGTTTGGCTCTTGTATGTTTGAAGCCGTTTATTGACCGTATAAAATGTCTTTGGTATCAACATGTTAAGGTGTTTGTTGTTTTGTTACAATACAAGCACAATTTGTCTCTTGTATGTTTCAAATTGTTAATAACCCATAAATGATGTTCTTGTTAATGCCTGTAAAGTCTTTGATACATTATATCTATATATAAATGTGTTGTTTTGTTACAATACAAACGAAGTTTGGCTTTTGTATGTTCCAAAACGTCTATAAGCCATATACATGTATAATGTTACTGTCAGCGAATGAAAATCCTTTGGTATCTACAGGTGAATGCATGTATTAAATATCGAGAGATCGAACAATGTTACACAGAGATATAACAAAATTCTACGAACTTTCCGAACAACCCTCGTATATATAAAGATGTTTGTTGTTCTGTTACAATACACACGCAGTTTGGCTTTTGTATCTTTAACCCCTTCCCAAACAATAGCAACATTTGACTACTTTATTGCAGACGACTTTAGAAAACATTGTTGGAAAAGGAGAAATTGCTCGTAACGAGCAATTTTTCCTTTTCCACAAGGTTTTCTACTCTTCCTGAAGAATATTTTTCAATTTCATCACATTTTGAAATGTCGTCTGCAAACTCTTTCAATTTTGGACAGTCGAAAACTTGTTGTTTGGGAAAGGGTTATAGCCTTTTGTAAGCGATATATAATGTTACTGTCAGCGAATGTTAAGCCTGTGGTATCTATATATAAAGATGTTTGTTGTTTTGTTTCAATACGCCATGTGTTACAAGTCTTTTCTTTGTCGTTAAAGCACGCCTTTTATTTCTTCCTTAACCCTTTCCTCTGTATAATCACAAAGTTTAACACATGCCTAAGGACGTTTAAGGAAACCACTGTGATAAATGGAGAATTTGCTCGAAAGGAGCAAAATTTACATTTATCACGATGGTTTGTACTTAATCTCACAAATAAAGTGTAATCATTCGTTATTCATAATTGTCGTCTGACGTTGCTTTCAATTTTGGATCATCTAAATGGTCGAATCGGAGGTAAAGGGTTATAACCTTCATACAGACGATCGATGTTAACCGTTAGTAATATGTCCTTCAAGGTCTTTCGCTACAATACCTCAACTTACCGCATTTACCGCAGACGACTGAAAAAAACATTGCGGTAAAAGGATGAACTGTTCCTTATGTGAACTATATTTTTTTCTGGCAATGTTTTGTACTCAACTCAGATAGGAATTGTATATGTATTTTTTTTTCTGGCGATGTTTTGTACTCAACTCAGACAGGAATTGTATATGTATTTTTTTTCTGGCAATGTTTTGTACTCAACTCAGATAGGAATTGTATATATATATTTTTTTCTGGCAATGTTTTGTACTCAACTCAGATAGGAATTGTATATATGTATATTTTTTTCTGGCAATGTTTTGTACTCAACTCAGATAGGAATTGTATATATATATTTTTTTCTGGCAATGTTTTGTACTCAACTCAGACAGGAATTGTATATGTATTTTTTTTTCTGGCAATGTTTTGTACTCAACTCAGATAGGAATTGTATATGTATTTTTTTTTCTGGCAATGTTTTGTACTCAACTCAGATAGGAATTGTATATGTATTTTTTTTTCTGGCAATGTTTTGTACTCAACTCAGATAGGAATTGTATATATATATTTTTTTCTGGCAATGTTTTGTACTCAACTCAGATAGGAATTGTATATATGTATATTTTTTTCTGGCAATGTTTTGTACTCAACTCAGATAGGAATTGTATATATATATTTTTTTTCTGGCAATGTTTTGTACTCAACTCAGATAGGAATTGTATATATATATTTTTTTCTGGCAATGTTTTGTACTCAACTCAGATAGGAATTGTATATGTATTTTTTTTCTGGCAATGTTTTGTACTCAACTCAGATAGGAATTGTATATATATATTTTTTTCTGGCAATGTTTTGTACTCAACTCATATAGGAATTGTATATATTTTTTTTCTGGCAATGTTTTGTACTCAACTCAGATAGGAATTGTATATATATATTTTTTTTCTGGCAATGTTTTGTACTCAACTCAGATAGGAATTGTATATGTATTTTTTTTCTGGCAATGTTTTGTACTCAACTCAGATAGGAATTGTATATGTATTTTTTTTCTGGCAATGTTTTGTACTCAACTCAGATAGGAATTGTATATATATATATTTTTTCTGGCAATGTTTGTACTCAACTCAGATAGGAATTGTATATGTATTTTTTTTCTGGCAATGTTTTGTACTCAACTCAGATAGAATTGTATATATATATTTCTTTCTGGCAATGTTTTGTACTCAACTCAGATAGGAATTGTATATGTATTGTTTTTTCTGGCAATATTTTGTACTCAACTCAGATAGGAATTGTATATATATATTTTTTTCTGGCAATGTTTTGTACTCAACTCAGATAGGAATTGTATATGTATTTTTTTCTGGCAATGTTTTGTACTCAACTCAGATAGAATTGTATATGTATTTTTTTTTCTGGCAATGTTTTGTACTCAACTCAGATAGGAATTGTATATATATTTTTTTTTCTGGCAATGTTTTGTACTCAACTCAGATAGGAATTGTATATGTATTTTTTTTCTGGCAATGTTTTGTACTCAACTCAGATAGGAATTGTATATGTATTTTTTTTCTGGCAATGTTTTGTACTCAACTCAGATAGGAATTGTATATATATATTTTTTTTTTCTGGCAATGTTTTGTACTCAACTCAGATAGGAATTGTATATATATATTTTTTTCTGGCAATGTTTTGTACTCAACTCAGATAGGAATTGTATATGTATTTTTTCTGGCAATGTTTTGTACCTAACTCTGATAGGAATTGTATATATATATTTTTTCTGGCAATGTTTTGTACTCAACTCAGATAGGAATTGTATATCTATTTTTTTTCTGGCAATGTTTTGTACTCAACTCAGATAGGAATTGTATATATATTTTTTTTTCTGGCAATGTTTTGTACTCAACTCAGATAGGAATTGTATATATATTTTTTTTTTGGCAATGTTTTGTACTCAACTCAGATAGGAATTGTATATGTATTTTTTTCTGGCAATGTTTTGTACTCAACTTAGATAGGAACTGTATATGTATTTTTTTTCTGGCAATGTTTTGTACTCAACTGAGATAGGAATTGTATATATATATTTTTCTGGCAATGTTTTGTACTCAACTCAGATAGGAATTGTATATATATTTTTTTTCTGGCAATGTTTTGTACTCAACTCAGATAGGAATTGTATATATAAATTTTTTTCTGGCAATGTTTTGTACTCAACTCAGATAGGAATTGTATATGTATTTTTTTTTCTGGCAATGTTTTGTATTCAACTCAGATAGGAATTGTATATATATATTTTTTTCTGGCAATGCTTTGTACTCAACTCAGATAGGAATTGTATATGTATTTTTTCTTTCTGGCAATGTTTTGTACTCAACTCAGATAGGAATTGTATATATATATTTTTTTCTGGCAATGTTTTGTACTCAACTCAGATAGGAATTGTATATATATTTTTTTTCTGGCAATGTTTTGTACTCAACTCAGATAGGAATTGTATATGTATTTTTTTTCTGGCAATGTTTTACTCAACTCAGATAGGAATTGTATATATTTTTTTTTCTGGCAATGTTTTGTACTCAACTCAGATAGGAATTGTATATATATATATTTTCTGGCAATGTACTCAACTCAGATAGGAATTGTATATATATATATTTTTTTTCTGGCAATGTTTTGTACTCAACTCAGATAGGAATTGTATATGTATTTTTTTTCTGGCAATGTTTTGAACTCAACTCAGATAGGAATTGTATATGTATTTTTTTTTCTGGCAATGTTTTGTACTCAACTCAGATATGAATTGTATATATATATTTTTTTCTGGCAATGTTTTTTACTCAACTCACATAAGAATTGTATATGTATTTTTTTTTTCTGGCAATGTTTTGTGCTCAACTCAGATAGGAATTGTATATATATTTTTTTTTCTGGCAATGTTTTGTACTCAACTCAGATAGGAATTGTATATATATTTTTTTTTCTGGCAATGTTTTGTACTCAACTCAGATAGGAATTGTATATATATATTTTTTTCTGGCAATGTTTTGTACTCAACTCAGATAGGAATTGTATATATGTATATTTTTTTCTGGCAATGTTTTGTACTCAACTCAGATAGGAATTGTATATATATATTTTTTGCTTTTCTGTCGTTTGATGTTTCTTAATATGTCCCCGTCACGAACTCACAACAATGATGACAAAAACAATGAATACAACGCTTGTGATCAACTATTTATATATATCACAATGGTTTTATTTCATTGCATGTTAATCCTTTAAACATTTCAACTAAGGATCCTTTTCAAAAAACCTACCAAGGCATTAATTTATATGAATGGTTAGAAGAAGTTGGATAACTTAGTCAAATGAAGAAGACGGTAGTTTTCCTCTACTGTATAATATCTCCCACATCTGTTGCTTCATTTTGACTCGTATTAACTTATTTCTGATAGTCGAGTTGAGAAAAGGTCGTGATATATGATGAGACTGAATGTAACGAGTAAGATGTTTCCCTACACCAATATTTTCAACCATATATAAAAGAGAATATATTTTATTACTAGAACTTGCTGTTGGAAACGTTTCAATTCATACAAGGCACACAATCCCAAATAGGTTAGAGACGCCATTTGTATGCCTTGGTCCATCCAGGTTCTTGTTCTACATCGTATTTGTATAGTGAGCAGGTCAAGCCTTGACAATATAACGTATATTACCAACCTATGCTCGAGTTTTGCGACAACACATGGTAACCGAGAATGGCTTGGCAATTATAGAACTTCTTATTCACCCTCAATACAATAAAATTGATTTGCAACAACTTTGTATAACATCATTGTTTCCTTAGCTGGTTTACCAACAAGCAATGAGAGCAAAAGGATTCCGAAGAACACTAGTTGTGATTTCTGAGTTGGGAGATCATGTGCTAGACTATAACATTTCCTATATTTTTTTTTTCATCCGAATGGTCCAAACATTTATATTCCATTCTACTGAAATGCAATTTCATATTGGGTCATCCGAGTTAACAGTTTCCTTGTCAAGTCGACGAGATACATGTAGGAGCATAGTCAATCACTCCCACTATGCTAGTTTGGCTAAATATCTGATGCAAAATAAATAGAGCAAGCAATCGCGCACATAAAATGTATTGAACTTTGACAAACAGCTTTAAGGGTGAGGGCACCTCGTGCATATTTATGAGCATATTCGTAAAGATTGCCTCTTATAACTTAATTAGCGGATTCCTGCAAGGTGAACGTGCCCCGAGGGACTACTTCTCGTCCTGAAATAGTGCGGAGCTAGCGAACAGAATGAATATTAATAGTCTGTGTCCCGTGACAACGTACTGTAACCCTTGACATCTCGAACTGTTCACTTCTTCAAGCCCATTTCATCTTTATCTAGTTGTATCCTCTCTAACGAGACAAACGATTTAACGAGAGGAGTGCCTTGTATCACAACAGAAAATACTAACAACCATGAAACAGGTGTTGCTTTTCATAAAATATAAATATCGTTTACTGTTGCTTCTGATTTGGAACTACAACATTATGTCAAATAAAGGAAGGAATCAACCCAATACGCAACAAATCAGGGTTCTAGTTGGTTAACTTCAGTATTATTGCCACGAAAAGGAAAATCTGCGAAATGCACAGAATCCTATGGCTTTATCATTGTCGGGTGTTAGATTCTTTCTTTTGGATTTTCTTTTATCATTCATACCATTGGACTATAAACCATAATTATTAGCCACTTTTTGTTTGATATAAAACAGAAAGAGTCTGAAAAAAGTACATTCGTATTCAAAAATGCAAAAGTGCTATTTCTAGGAAACATAACTAGCCATATCACAGGACGTGGTTATCATTGGATTGGTAAAAGAGTAACTAGAGGTCCAAACGGAGAAAATACTCGATACTGCGTTCCCGTTATAATAGGAAACAAGGAACTCTCAACGAGAAACCATAACCAGCTAGTTGTGCTTTACAACTGCATGCTCTGTACATAATATTAAAACCAAATATTGACAATCAGCCGACCTGACTTCTCAAGAATACAAACAGACGCCACAGAACTCTTAACCCTTAGAATGCTGGGTAATTTCTAAGAATAGATTTTTGTGTCGTCTACTTCCAAAACCATAATTATATGCTTGAATATGTTGAGGAAATATACTCAGAAAAGCAAACAGGTTAGATCACAGGCCAGTCGCAAATAATTTTGGCGGTTGGCCTGTAATTTAACCTGTTTGCATAAGCATTGAATCGGTTCCAGCACTATAAGGATTAAACACAGACTGCTCTCATAAAGTGCTCTTATTCTTTCTTCAACAGGTTTAGCAGCCAGACGGAGAACCCGGCCTAGCGGCTAGAAACCGGAAGTGGTTGTCATCAATAACTTCGTTAAAAGCCCCGTCAAAAGCCTCAACAACACTGGAGACATGGATAACAGTTTTATGGGAAATCCCAATTAGTGTCTAATTCTATAACCGTGTAACGTAACTGGAGGAAAACGTCCTCTTTTTTCCCGCGAATTAGCTTCCAAGAAACTGTTGTGGCTTTTTCAAAGAGAATTCTTGGAAACTCGAACTAATTCTATTAAACATGGAACAATTCCCGGCGCACGTTGACGAAGTTCGAGAACGACGGAATACAACGGAAATGACCGAAACGGATCGGGCGGACTCGGTAGTTCTCGGCGCCGATCCGAGTCCGCTTCAATTCGAAGAGAAAGTCTCTTTTTGGAATTTATTCAAGAAACATAAAATGTCGGTTTTCGTTGACTGTTTGGTGTTTGGAATTTTCGGGATGGGAGTTGCTTTTTTAGGACCCACCCTGTTTGATTTGGGCTGTCAAACAAACTCCGACTTGAAACAGATGAACTGGGTGTTTTTTGTGCAGCTTCTAATGACCATGATCGGATCTGTGACTGCGGGGTACCTGACGGGAAGGTAAATGTTCATTCATTTATTATTAATTAGTGATTTCCCTTATATAAACGGTTTTCAACGACATATGCAACAGGCAATATTTAATTGAATAGTGGTGCAATGTTCCATGTATACCATTGTTTATTATTTTAGATACAATCACGAATAAAAAGTGCGCTGGCCGTCAGACTTGTGGCAGAAAAAACTGTTGAAAAGCACTGTTAAACCATTTCCGAACGAGAACGACATTTGACCAGTTTGTTGCAGACGACTATTGAAACATTGTGGGTAAAGGAGAAATTGCTCTTAACGAGCAATTTCTCTTTTTCCCAAAATATTTTCTGCCCTATCCGATGATTGTTCTTCAATTTCATTACATTTTGAAATGTTGTCTGCAAACTCTTTCAGTTTTGGACAGTCGAAAATTTGGCGTTTGGTAAAGGGTTAAACCTTTATAAAACGTACTTATACAGACTGTGATACGACTGTTTAGTTTAACATTGACAGCTTTATTCCATTATTGCCAGTTCTATTGACCTGTAATGTATTGTCCGAGTACAGAAGCGAATCTCCTTCAAACCTTCTGACGATATGCTTCCTCTCAAAAGCAGATAATAACTTCTGCAAAAGCATCGTACGATCAATTTCTCTCATTCCTAAAAGCTCTTTCTTTTTCTCTCTTAAGCCTTTCCCAAACAACAAGTTTTCCACTGTCCCAAATTGAAAGAGTTTGCAGAGGACATTTCAAAATGTGATGAAATTGAAAAATATTCTTCTGATAAAGCAGAAAGCCTTGTGGGAAAGGGAGAAATTGCTCATAGCGAGCAATTTCTCCTTTTCCTGCTATGTTTTCTAAAATCGTCTGCAACAAAGTCGTCAAATGTCGTTATTGTTTGGGAAAGGGTTAAAAGGATTTACAGTATGTGTATAATGGTATTAAAGGTGACCAAAGTTCCACTTGAATAACATGTCAGTGTCTTTGACTGGCCTTAGACTATGATTACACGTTTTTGTGTACCTTAAACAAACTATTCATTCCGTTTATAAACGCATACACATCTGGAGGGCTTACTTACAGTGTTTTTCTGTAATAGATTTCAGTTTGGCAAAAGCACGAACTGCTCGTGACAAGCAAGTTCTGCTCTTGTCATTTTGGTTACAATAGCTCACAATTCGGCAATTGGTTTCATTGATATACGTTGCCAGTATTGTTGGTGATTTCATTTTGTCTAGCTGCAGTATTTGAAATAATGAAAAAATTGTCCAAGTCTAATGCAAAAGGTAAATAACATATCACATACCACATACAATGTATTTACAAATATGTATTTCAATATAAACAACGTTCAACGTTGAAATCAAAACCGATGTCAAATGGCACGTTCGCTAGATATCTAGGATAACCTTTAATGCAGATTTAATTAAAACTCGGAATTATTAAAGTTAAAATAACGCACCATTTGCCCCAGCGGGTGTCTTCACTTCTCAAAACATCTCAATCTTATGAAAGAATAAAACAAATCTGCCATGATGGAGACATTGAAGACGAGTATCATTTTGTGTCCACAATTTACTTTTAAGAAAACTATATAAAAATGGGATATGTTACGAAAGAGAAATTATGCTTAGATTGCACAACTATTAAAATCATGCCATAAAGACTATCTCAAATTTGCTTTTAAAGAAATAACATCTGTCACGCAAAACTTGACTGAGATAATTGTTATAGTTCATCCTCATTGATATAGAAGTAACTGTTGAAAGTGTTTCAAAATGTACTTTGACCATTGACCAATATATATTTGTATGTTAATGTGTTGTAGAACATAACAATGACTATATACACATGTGGTGGTCAAACAAACGGTATCTATAGGTCAACCAATTTAACTTGATATTTCTAGAAAAAATCCGTATGCAATGACATTTTGTTCGAGTAATATCGTTTGATATAGTTTCGTTGGTTATTCATTGAATATGGAAAGACCAGAAAGGTCTCACGAAAGCTAATTAGTCTAAAATAAAAAAAGATGTAACTATATCTATATTTGTTGGTTGAACTATATCTAAAGTTGTTTTGTGAGTTTTATATGAGAGTGGGTGGTGCGTGTTTGCATACAGTTTAATGATCCGCAGGGTTTGTGAGTTGACATTATAGAAAGATTCATCACAACTCGGGAGAACCTGTTAATTAGTCTCGAACTATACCCCCTGCAAGGATTTATTGCAGTTATCGAATAAAATGCTTCATTTAACAGCAGTTGCCTGAGTGGTAGGGTTATTTGTCAGGTAATGAGGCAATTCATTTTGATATCGAGAGAGATGCATGATAGAAATATGCTTCTTCATGGGTGCATTGGATGCATTAGCCTTGGGTCCCGGCCCATGCGTATACCCCGCAGTAGAAATAATGTCCCCAGGCTATTGATACATGGCAAAATGCATTCAAAACCCTTCGTTCATGTCGAAGATTGCACTGTTCGAACCTCCCGGAATTCACCGAAGAAATTCGAGTAGATAGAATTCTGTTATCTTTAACGTATCATATTTAATGGTATATGTGGATGGGCCAGAGGCCTTTATGTACAATAAAAGACTTGTAACTTGTTGTATAAAGCCACGATGCAGCATGCTGGAATTTAACCCTTATAGTGCTGGATCGGACTCCATGCTTATGCAAACAGGTTAGATCCAGGCCAGCCAACAAGTGAATTGGCGGTTGGCCTGTGATCTTACCTTTTTGCTGCTCTGAGTATCATTCCTAATAAAAAGTGAGCAGATATTTATGGTTTTGGACAGCAGACGACACAAAAATCTATTTTGAGAAAATTACCAAGCATTCTAAGGGTTAAAGGTCGTTTCACTGGCTACGATCACCATCTCTGTTACAAGAAGACGTCCTATTACCCTTCACGAAACCAAAGGAGATAGGTCATTCTAGTTACAATATCGAAGATACAACGGCCTAATGGTATACACAGTGAGTGCAATAATTTGCTTTCAATTGCACACAATTACCATACCATGAATAGCATTGCTGTAGATGATAATGGTAATAGGGCTATTGTCGAATAATTTGAACCGGGTTATCATAGAGTTATCTAACCATTTAATGATTTATTTAACCATTTACTGACTTATTTAACCATTTACTGTTGTTTTCACTTTTTCCGATACATCACTTTTATCAGAACACGCATCCGTCTTTCCTACTTTCCTACCACAAGTTATGCAACCAAACGGCGTTTTAAGCGACCATAGTAAAGAGAGACAGCATCGTAGAATCAAAGTCAAATAACAGCTTAATCCAGTAGGGTATGTTTAAACGACTTGCGTCTTATATTAAGATTTCTTTAGACTACATAAGTTCCAATGCAATATTTAATGGTGTTTGTTTAAGACAAGACTGACTGTATATATCATATGTTTAGAGACCCTACGGTCTTAAGGCTACTAGAGTGTTTGCTTAAAATATACTCTTAATCATTTTTCCCAAACGTAAATCTCCGAATATTCCAAATTAACAGCAACAACAGACTACAAAATATAAGAACAAAACAACAACATGATCTTTGTGGTATCAGGTAAATCGTTGTGACATAGAGATTTATTTCTAATTATTAGTAATTTATTTTTTCTCGGTCTTTTTTTTTAAAGCAGATGCGTCAACGTAAGGTTTATGGGTTAAAGGCTAAAGTACATTGTATAAGTGCAAGAAGTTATGGCCAGTATGAATAGATACCATATGTGATAGACATGATGTCGTATGTCTACCGCCTTCTTTCAAGAAAGAGGGGGATGCGCGTATTTCGTTAATGGGTGATCTTTACGCTAATGTAAAAGGAATGGCGTTCTCTTGTGATGTGACCATGTGTTTTATTCAGGAGATACTATTCTCATCACTCTTGACCAAACGACTATATGTTTTCCCGACGTCTCAAATTCAACAGTAAAGGAAGAAAAGAACCGAAATCAAAACAAATCAAATATCTTTCCACCTTTTGAATATTCAAGACTTGTAAGGGGAAATAACAAGGTTTTCATAACACTTCCTTTATTACACACATGTATCCTAAATACGTAATGTATCCTTCATCTCATTTTAACACATGACATTGTTGTATTGTTAAAGTACGTTACTGACACAAGTCCCATATACTTCGTCAGTGTCGTACCAACATGTTTCAGTTTTGTAACGGGTTTCCTTGATGCACCAGTACCAGGCGAGGGCTTTGAAGTGACTTGCCAAAGACCACTCCCACGAAACAAGGGATCTCGGTAGGGCACAAACCTGGGACCGCTGTGTTGTCCACCACATTACCTTGTGAACCATGCACGTCCATAAATTTTTCGTAATTAATAAATTTCCAATGAAACTGACGTAAGACCTTTAACATATAATTGAATAACGCACAGACATGTACATAGTATAAATGAAAAATGCATAACATGAATCAAATGCTTTTATGTTCAATTCACCCATTACCAAAAAATAACAACATTTGACCAGCTTTTTGCAGACGACTCAGGAAAACATTATTGGAAAAGGAGGAGAAATTGCTCTTGACGAGAAACTATTCCTTATCCCACAATGTTTTCTGCACTATCAAAATATTGTTTTTGAATTTCACCACAATTTGGCATGTCTTCTGCCAACTCTTTCAATTTTTGGGAGGCGAAAGTGTGTTTTAACGTTTGGTAAAGGATTAAGACTTAACGCCAATTGTGACGATGAGCATGGGGAGATGAGAGAAACAACCACAAACCACATTCGTTTTGTAATGGCTGGAACAAAAATGAAGACGGGAAAATAAGTTATCAGATGGGAGAACGAAGTCTAGCAATTGATTAGTACATGTTTGTTCCTTTGTTTGCATTAATGGGACATCAGCCGACTTGTGTGGAATCGCTGAACGCTATCGCCTAGTCCTGTCCACCACAAAATGGGGCTCTACTTTCGACTGATACAAATGTTTCAAGTAAGCAGTTTTTTATCGACTACTTTATTTCATGCATATCTCTCAAATTGAAATAAATCGCAAACGACGTTTATGACAAACATTTTCATCGGACAAAACCTATTGGGAACTATTTAAAGATAATTGTGATTCGAATACAATTTCCTGTTACAGTTGTTGTCGTTGTTGATTTATTTTTCTAATTGTTTTCCTAAGTTATTTGCTATATACCTTTGAAATTGAAAAGTCGGAAGGTAATGATTGCTTGAAAACCATGTTTTTTATGTACAAATTGAGTACATCATATGCACATAAACGGTTTTAATGAAAATATCTAAAATTTGCAGTTTATGATTAAGCAAAAAGAGAAAAAAGAACAAGAAAAATAAGCAATCGTTCGCCATGAACAATTCACTGTTGATGGTTTTTCATGTTTCAAAAACGTCATATTGAGGCATAGTAACGTAAGGGCCGATTTTCTGAATTATTTCGAAATAAATAGTTTTGAAATGTTGCATGTTAACCCTTTTAGTGCTGGAACCTCATAATTATGCAAATAGGTTAGGTCCAGGCCAGCCGTCAAGTATATTGGCGGCCTGCCTGTTATCTAACCTGTTTGCTTCTCTAAGTATCTCTCCTCATGAAAGGTAAGCAGATATCTAAGGTTTTGGAAAGCAGACGACACAAAAATCTATTTTCAAAAAATGGCTTTCTTAGGGTTAAAAACGTTCATAAGTCTTTCAACAAGATCCTTGCCGTGTTACAAATGAAATCCCTATCCATAGTTTAATGAAAAAAGCCTGTCTTGATCTGATATCGTCTGCAGCAGACGACAGGGACAGGGCCTGATATATTAGGACACAGATTGAACGCTGATCTAAATTAACAAAGTTGGTTCCGGTCTACAGCCATCGTGTTTTATACAACCGTATCTGTATGACATGTCTGGATGATCCTAGCCTGGGGCCTGGCCCATACGTATACCCCGCACATAATGAAGGTATGCATGGGTGGACAATGCATAGAGAGATCTTTTGTATCTTTTATTTGACCACCGCATGTTAGCTTAGTCTCTGTAACAGTTCTAAACATATAAACCTACAAATGTATACTGGTTGATAATCAAAGTCAACTAAACGCATTTTAAACAAGTTCTTCAATTTCACTGAGGATGAACTACAACAGTTACTTTACCCTTAGAATGCTCGGTAATTTTCTGGTTTCCAAGACCTTTAAAATATGCTTAATTCTGTTGAGGAAAGATACCCAGAGTACCAAACAGGTTAGATCACAGGAGCAAATTATGAGATAGTTTCCAAAAATGGTATGGCACAATTTTGATAATTACAGATTTAAGCATGATTGGTCCTTTGAAATAAGAATCGTCGATATATTGTTTTCTCTTAGAAACAAACTGTGGACATTTCATAAGAACATTAGTCTGATCTTCAATGTCGTCTTGATTACATATTATTACATATCATTTCGTTTCTTAATATTTGTTGACGAGTATGATAAAAATGGTGATTCTAAAATTATTTTTGAATTATGAAAGAAATGTTTATAAAAGAGGGAAATATATGTCAATGAACAGCTTGTCTCTCAATCCTAAGCGTTACTTTATGAGTTAGATGTGTGTTTTGATTATACCTTGGTACGTTAAAAAAAGATATAAATGAAGCAGCAATTGTTATCATAAGTGTTCTTTTCTAAATGTCTTACTTAATATAAATCGTGTAAAACGTCTTTGTCTTAAACATTTCAACACGAAGCGCATATGTTTCCTTTTATCAAACGCTTTAAACGTATACCGATTTAAACACAAATAATACGCCAAAATGATAACTTGTTGGACAACGCTTGTTGCAAAACACTCTTTACAGAGAAAGAGTTGATCCAATGGAACTCAATCTTAGACCGGAAATTACCCGAGCGCCATTCTTTGGTATACCGGAAATACCGCCATGTTGAACATGGATGTTATTTTCATATCACGATAACCTTTCACTCAATGAGACCCAACTCGCATCTGCTGCAGAGGATTTTAGAGACTAGTGTGAAAAAAAGGATAAATTGCAACTATGAGCAATTTATTCATTTTTAGAACGGTTTCTAGAGAATATCATGAATACCACGATCTTTGTATTCCTTTTTTGCCGTCGGCTGTTAATTTCAATTTGATTCGGCCACGAATTTCCATATTACGGAATAAGTAAAGCGATATTGGGTGTCAATTGCAAGATACAAATGCTTTTTCGTGCTCTGCGAGAACTGATTAGATACTTGTTATTTTATTTGGAACGTAATATTGACAGTAGATGGAAACTATCGTGCTCTGCAGGAATTGATTAGCTATCTGTTATTCGATTTGAAACTTTAAACTGACAGAGTTCTTGAAACGAGACGCCTGCATTCATTGATATATATTGCCTACCCCTTTTCCGTGTTTGATGTTGAAATAAGAGCGTACTTATTGGCGAGGAAGGTGGGAGGAAGTATCTGAAATATTAGACGCCAATAAATATGGGATCATCCACGATTATATGTTATCTGATCATAACTTAATGGCTTAAACAATGTTGAAGTCATATGGGATTTCATGACAGGTTCGATCAGAAAGGAGAAACTAACGGCAAATAAAACATCTTAAAGTAATTAGCGTGGTATCTTATCTAAATCGTTATGACTAAATACATAACAAAATACAGTGAACCCTTGTTTATCCGGACCCCGATTATCCGGATGTCTCGCAATCCGAACAAAATTGTAAGGGAACGGAATTATTGGACCAGTTTATTGCAGACGACTTTTGAAAACATTGTGGGTAAAGGAGAAATTGCTCGCGACGAGCAATTTCTTCTTTTCCCACAATGTTTTCTGCCATATCAGAAGATTATCTTTGAATTTCATCACGTTTTGATATGTCTTCTGCAAACTCTTTCAATTTGGGACGGTCGACAAGTTTATGTCTTAATGTGAATAAGAACATGCTCTGCTTCATTAGTCCGGATTATTCGGTAAACCGGACATTTTGTTGGGAACGGACGTGTTCGGATAAACGAGGGTTCACTGTACCACTTTCGTAAGATAGATCGTTCGCCCACCTTTGTTGCAGAACTGTTTGCGTTTATAGAAGTATGTATTGAGTGAATTATTAATTCAATTCACACTACACAATTAAATCTTATCGTTTTCTTATTTTGTAACTTAATAAATTAAAATACACATACTCTCCTTCCCGCTTGCCAGCATGTTACCCAAAACAAAGAAGCTGACTGATGGGCACATTAGCATTTTTGTAAAATACCCTCATCTAAGGATAGGTGTTTTCTTTGTTGAACATCAAAACGTTTTCCCCTGTGCTCTTCTATGAAACAAAAAAAAAACACATACAAAAATGGAAGACATTTCTTAACGACATTGAAACACGTAGAAGGAAAAGGGAGAAATTCTAAGTACACGATATTATTTCATAATGAACCGCTCTCTTCTGTAATGACAAGTAACGTCGCAGAGTTGTGTTATGAGCTACATAGGACCTGATTTGAGACGGCGCTTTCCTGTCATTGTGTATTTATAAGATTGCTGACGCATTAAGGTAAATTCGCAAAAGAGCGGAACGCTAGGCATTTGTGATTTTTGCACCACTCTCAACAGTTTAAATTTGCCATATTTGGAATTACATGGAATCAAAGGATTTGTGAGAATTGTAAATGCATGACCAAGAATAGAAGAACGGCATACATTTATATATGCATTGAATACTGGCAATCGTCTTGAAAACGGCATAAAGTGCAATCAAATAACCACTTTGATCTTTGAAAAATGCGTTATATGTCGTTAACACTACAACAATCATGCTTTCATACAAAATAACGAAATGAAATCAGAAAACACACTGCTTTAAATCGGTAATTTAGAGGTTCCGACAGGCTGCGATTATAGCATTTGCCGAAAGCCGATCCCGAAAATCGACAAAACGTAAAAGCTACTGTGTCACTATCGTCACAAATAACCTTTAATTTCGAACGTAATGTGTGAAAGCAAAGGATAAATTGTATGTCTCCTATAGTTTAATACTTATTGAAAACTATTTGAAAAAAGTCCGTTTACAACAAGTCCCCTGTTTCGTTTAATTTCCTTTTTCTTTTATCAGGCGTGATTGTATCTTTTATCAACCGTTAAATCACTCTGAACTCTCCAGGATTATCCAATGAAAAACGCTGAACATTTTTCAGCTCACGGAAATACCTGAGTAGTTACGACTTCCGTTAGATATCACCCACGTGGTCAGTGCAGTTTGCACTGACCACGTGGGGTGATGATTAATCCATGCACTTTAACACTTAAAGACTCGTTCATCTCTATGCTTTCAAAATGTCTTACAGTATACTTGCTGTCGTTGGCTGTATTTAATATTGCGAACACATGACAATAAATGAAATATTTGATAAATATGAGCAATTCCCATTTCTGTCAGCATGGTCTCGGTGGTCGTAAAGTTCTGAACCATCAACTGTCGTATGTGTGCGATAAAATGTCGGCTGCTGTCAGTGAATGTGTCATAACGACAATGGCGGGAGACAGATGTTGCCATGGAAATAAATGGACGGTTGTCAGGATTTTTTTCCGGAAGCAGAAACAGAATTCTTAAGAGTGAATGCTCTTCGTTATCTTATCAGTGCTATGACTTAAATTCTGTTAAATGATTATGAAATAAAAGAAATGTTCATATTCTTTAAACAGTCCGAACGAAGCGATGCGCGAAGCTTTATTGATTTTAAAGCTGCTTGTTTATATATTTGAGGAAAGTCTGATGTTAAAAACTTATTTCATTTTAAGTTTCATGAACTTTAAAAAAGATTGTTGCATATCTCAACACTGAATTGCAGTAACTTTATGAAATAAAAACAGTTTTCAGGGAAAACAATTCATGAAATAAAAGAAAACAAGGAGGGAAAACAACAACAACTTATACCATAATGTGATGTGACAACATGGTCATTGTATGTTAACTGCTTTATATTTTATAGCTATCATAGTCATTTTATGTATAGAAACATTTGAAAACGTGTGATATTGCAATTCCAGATCCTTTATTGTACGAGGGTTGGTAGGGAAGTTCGTATAGCAGCTGTACTGTTGTATGAGACCTTACTCCATTGGATTTACATACCACTTTTTGAGGGACGGTACTTTATCTATACACAAACAGCGGTCCCCTTCACTGTGCAGACTAATACCTTCTTGGAACTAGGAATGTAGTCCGGATTTACTCGCTTTGTTTTGCTCTATATTATTATTACTGTTGCCTCATAGGAAATCGTAAAATGTCCAGATGTTCGAAAAATAGACTATCGTTCAGTCTCTGTTCACAGAAATAATAATTACGGTAATAGTGGTAAAAGGAGCAGCTGTTTTCCTTGAGATGTTGCCCAAAGACTTTGATTAATGCATTGGAAGTAAAATAAATTCATATTCAAATATCTAAAGCCTGTATACCATTTAAGAATGTGTATTCAGATCCAAAACCGTTGCAACCGTCTTGAAATCAATGGCCGCCCGTGCATTTTTGGATATATCAACACACTCTTAACCCTTTCCCAAACGCCAAATTTTCGACTGTCCCAAATTGAAAGAGTTTGCAGACGACATTTTGAAATGTGATGAAATTGGAAAACAATCTTCTGATAGGACAGAAGAGATTGTGGGAGAAGAAAAAATTGCTCGTCATGAGCAATTTCTCCTTTTCCCACGATGTTTTCTTAAGTTGTCTTCAGCAAAGTGATCAAATGTTGTTATTGTTTGGTAATAAGTTAACCAATATTGCGCTTATGTTAAAACGATTCATTTACCCGTTATAACGACTCAGTTTTATTGTTATAATCTCTTAAATATTCCGTTATAACGACTTATTTACTTGTTTTAACGAGTAAGCTATCATTTAATAACCTGATAGAAAAACAGCCCACATGTCTCACCATAGACGTTTCTAGTAATCGGTTTTCGCGTGATACCGTCAATTTCACTTTATTGAGCTACAGTCGTTTATTTTCTCCCTCTGGTATATTGGAACATACTGTGAAGGTAATGGGATCGCTTCAAAAACACGCGGCGAATTATAGTGTCGGTTCGCACTTAACCCATTACCAAACAATAACGATATTTTACCACTTTGTTACAGACGACTTTGGAAAACATTGTGGGAAAAGGATAAATTGCTCGTCACTAGCTCGTGGCGAGCAATTTTTCCTTTTCCAACAATGTTTTCTGCCCAACCAGAAAATTATTTTCCAATTTCATTGCACTTTGAAATGTCGTCTGCAAACTCTTTCAATTTGGGACGGTCGACAATTTTTGCGTTTGATAAAGAGGTATACGACATACAATCAATCAGTGTCGAGTCTGATTCCTTGATATCCAACCAATACTCACCTAGAATGTAAATAGATGCTATGCAAATTGTAGACCACGGCACTAACGGGTTTCGAACACGTTTTGTGTGTCTTGGGGCAAATGTTTTACTATAGGGACGAAAACTTCATAACTTCAGATAATATCGATAAATTTCTTCATCCTCCCACGTGATCTTCCATTTATGAAATTATGCAAATATACAAGAGTATGAGATAGGTAACTTTCTTACT
The DNA here is from genome assembly GCA_947846245.1 of Cerastoderma edule. Classification (NCBI taxonomy): domain Eukaryota; kingdom Metazoa; phylum Mollusca; class Bivalvia; order Cardiida; family Cardiidae; genus Cerastoderma; species Cerastoderma edule. Next base: position 28,809,339 of record OX401413.1, on the reverse strand, counting down.
ATACACAAAGGGATAGCAGGTAACCCTTAGAATGCTGGGTAATTTTCTTGGAATAGATTTTTGTGTCGTCTGCTTTCCAAATCCTCAAATATCTGCTTAATTTTGATGGGGAAGGATACTCAGAGTAGCAAACAGGCTAGATCACAGACAAGCCGCCAATTTACTTGGCGGCTGACCTGGATCCAACCTGCTTGCATAAGCATGAGGTCGGTTCCAGCAATGTAAGGGTTAAAAGCCATATTTTTCCTTGACCACGTTGCGTTCATATGAATAAAATCCTTAATCTGTTCCAAGAAGTCTTTTTGAATAGCGTATACTGTATATAAAGCAACACCAGACGACATTTTTTCCGGAACAATATACGAGGTTGATTTCTAAAACTTCCCAATCGTATCCGGTATAAGATACACTAACGTTAGTAAATAATTCATAGCATAACACGAATACCCATGACGGTTATTGATCGACCATTGGTTTGTTGAGCTATTCGTTATTACTATTCCCTAGTGATTTGTTTCCTATTAAACATCACTCACTCTGTATTTCTGTAGATGGCCAACTTTACAAAAGTTTGAAAATACCATGAACTCGACATCACAACGAACTATCCTTAGTGTTGCTAAATATACCGTTAGTGCATTTCAATTTAGAAATATGTTCAATACAGATTATATATCAAGCTATCGTTGTTTATATATTTCCTTTTCTATTTTTGGACTGATCCTCTTGGTAAATTTGTCTCTCTTTCTTATGTTTTACCATATTGATGTTAAAGTGTATGTAAAAGTGTATGGCTATAAATATGCAATGTTTAATGCTAATAAAGATTCATATTAAAACAATGTATTTACCTCGTGCGAAAAGATAGTTTTCAACAGAAAGCGCATAACTCAAACGAAGATGTTGATTAACCTAAGAATCGGTATTAGAGATTTGAGAATTCTCTGAATGAAAAGTAACTTCTGAATCAACTTCAGACAAGTACATGCTGGAACAAATATTATTGTCATTGGGATACATCGATAAATGGACAAATCAAGCCGATATCAAAAGTTATACTCTTCATCTTGTCATAAAGTCCGAATTCAACCAATTTCAATATAATAAAAGATGGATATTCTTTGTGTTTGACAAATGGATTCTTGCGTAATCCCAAAGGAGAGAGGAAAATGCAAGAGCAAATAACAGACATATTTTCTCATTTATAACATCGTATATGTGCATACTCGTGTAATCCCACAGGTGTCGTTTGTATATCACGGCTCTTTGAATAAAAGCAAGCCCATTTATCTTGATTTAACCTTTATTCAACCGAAGGTAGGAGCAGATATTGCTTGGACATGCGATAGGTTTTAATGTTAACATGTAATCTACCTTTTATTTCAAATGTTGGTTCTGTTATGCACATTGCCCATTCCGTTTAATCCATTAGCTGAAAGTTCGTGAATAGAAAGACCCTGTGCTAAACATCCATCTGTTGCAGAGGATCTGTTTGCTCGGATCGATTCATTTCGCTTTCCATTCAATAGAAAGATTGGATGGCAACATCAAGACATGTGATAAGTGGAGGAAAGTATTTCAGGGGTCAAGCGTCGGGTTCGGGACACGAGGATCGTGGGTTCCAATCCTTTGAGAAGCGGTATCTTCTTTGCGATTTTCCCTTAATCCAAATTCGGCGCGTGTACTGGTTATGTATCCAGGAAGCAGACTCGAGAGGGATTTATCTAAGTTGTAAGAACTTGTTTCACAATCGATGTAAAATAAATTAATTTGAACATGTGACAAATGAGATGTAAATCCACCCTTCATGAAATCTCTCTTTGTCACAATATTTCATAAAGCATTCGTCTTTTTCGCCACATTGGAAACATTCCTCCATGGATTTAGCTTCACAATGGAAGTATAACTTGACGCGATGCTTACGACCCCTTTTTTAGACATACATTAGGGCATGATTTACCAACTTCAATGTTTGTATCAAATTTCCTGGATGTCGTGCTTTATTAAACACATATTCTATATTATTAGTCGAGACAAGGCAATCAAAGGTGTGGGAATGGTATTCATATTTTATGGAGTTTCAGTTAATTAAACAATCTGAGTGAGGAATATACAAGTACAACATGCCTTTCACATCTGGTATAACGGTTACCTAGCATTGACACGTGCCGTTAACAAAACATTGCCAAAGGCTACTTTTATAGGCATAGCCTATTTCATTTCATAGGACAAAAATACGCAAATGCCTCTTTAATCCCTTACCTATCGCTTATTTTTCGACTCTCCCAAATTGAAAGAGTTTGTAGACGACATTTCAAAAACTGACGAAATGGAAAAACAATCTTCTAATAAGGCAATAAACATTGTGGGAAAAGGACATATAAATAAGATAGATAAATAAATAAAAAGAGGTAGCTAATTACACAGAACGAATGCTCAGAGCAAGACTATGAAAAGTTACTCACATAAGTAAAGGACATTCTTTAGTCTTTAGAAAAAACTCTCGAAGTGTGAAAGCACGATTTTCCCAAGTCTTGTTTTAATGAATTTGTTACTTAGACTTGTTGCTTATGCCTTTATAAAAAGGTTTTCGTAAAAGGTAAAGGTAAGGTAAAGGTAGGGTTTATAATCTCATAGCTATGCTATGCTATGTATACTCGGGGGGGGGGGGTCTTACAAATCTTGCCTGACTATATTAAGAGCTGAACATACTATTGTCATGCATCTTGTTCTTGAACCTTACCAATGTACGCCCCCTCTCTTGGCTTTATAATTGAGTACGTATACATGTACGTATACATGTAAAAAGCTTCTCTTGTTACATTAATTAGATTGCTATAAGACAGCCTTTTATGTATGCTCATGGATTTCTCCAACGGAGAAAGTTTTCCCATTCTTGTTCTTATTAATTTGTCTTACTAAGTCTCATTACTTATACCTTTAAAATCAAGTTTTCGTGTGTGACTTTATGAAGGACAGGACATACCATTGTCTTCCACTGTGTTCACGACATGTTACCATGTATGCCCCCTCTCTTGGTTTAATAATTAAGTTACTTATAAATGTAAATGGCTTCTCTTGTTTCAAGCAACATGTATTAGATTGTTCTATAAGACAGCCCTCTATGTATTCCAATCGATTTCTCAAATGGAGACAGTTTTCCCATTCTTGTTCTTATTAATTTGTTACGTAGACTCGTTACTTATACCTTTAAAATGGAATTACCGTGCCTGATTATATCAAGAATTGGACATATTATTGTCTTCCACTGTGTTCACGACATGTTACCATGTACGTTCCCTATCTTGGTTTAATAATTAAGTTACTTATACATGTAAATGGATTCTCTTGTTTCTTGTGGCATAACATGTATAAGATTTTTATAAAGCAGCTATCTATGTATTCCAATGGATTTTTCCAATGGAGACAGTTTTCCTGTCATTGTTCTAATGAAATTGTTACTTAGACCTTTTACTTACACCTTAAAAATGAAGTTTTCGCGCCTAACTATATCAAGAGCGGGTCATACTATTGTCTTCCACGACGCTCGTGAAATGTACTCATGTTTACGTTCCCCGCTGTTGGCTTTATGATTAAGTTACTTATACATGTAAATGGCTTATTTTATTTCTAGTAACATTATTAGATTGTTCTTTAAGGCAGCCCTCTATGTATTCCAATGGATTTCTTAAATGGAGAAAGTTTTCCTATCATTGTTCGAATGAATCTGTTTATTAGATTTTTTTACCTACACCTTAAAAATGTAGTTTTCGTGCCTGACTTTATATAGAGTGGGATATACTATTGTCTTCCACTATGTTCAAGAAATGTACTAATGTACTTTCCCATCCCTTGGCTTTATAATTTAGTTACTTATACATGTAAATGGCTTCTCTTATTTCTAGTAACATTATTAGATTGTTCTATAAGGTCGCCCTCGATGTATTCCTGTGGGTTTATCCAATTGAGACAGTCTTGGATCAAATTTCGGACAACGGTGGTCGCGTTTTGAACGGGTTCACATTTGTCCCTTTGTGAAATGTATCTGTTAACCCTTTACCAAACGCCAAGGTTTCAACTGTCCCTAATGGAAAGAGTTGGCAGACGACATTTCAAAAAGAGATGAATTTGAAAAACAATCTTCTAATAGGGTAGAAGACATTGTGGGAAAAGGAGAAATTGCTCGTTGAGAGCAATTTCTCCTTTTCCCACAGTGTTTTCAAGAATCGTCAGCAATATACTTGCAAAATGTCGTTATTATTTGGTAATGGATTAAACCTATCCATTTTACATTGATTGTGAAATAAGTTAATATAGTTATCCAACTTAGAGTTATCACTGTCGAGTCTGCTTCCTGAATTCATATAACCAGTACTCGCACCAAATGAGCATGAATGAAACGTGCTTAAGTGATGTGTCCTTGATTGCATGCAAAATCCCTAAAGCATATCGGTTTCAGGGTTCCGGTAATTGGGAAATTCCATTTCTCCCCTTTGTCTCTTTTTCGGATATGAAACATTCAACACATTTGATGTTATAGACTAAGAATCAAAACATGCGTGACGCAAAAGTACATTTTAAACAAACACGTAATCGTTAACATAAACATGGGAGATAAAATTCCTTGTGGCCCTTCTTTATCCATAATTTAAATAACTGTGGAGTACATTCACATAGCTATATACCATTGTTCAGCAACTTCAAATTGACCATGTTTACATGTTTCTAAGAATAGATGTAAACTATAAACATCCTTTTAGAACTATGTTAACATGACCAATTTGTAGTTGCTGGACTATAGCAGACACAAATAATTCTCATCGTTTAAGCACTACATAAGTCAAAATCGAAGCTGTTTATATCGACAATTATAATGAAAATAGTCGTTGGAGAAAAATATGCTCCTTTCAGACATTTATTTTAAAGCCTGGCTGTAAAACAGTACCATTTGTTTAATATGTGTATATTAAGTATTTGGTGCTGCATCTTTCGATATCACCAGACTTTACCCGACCTTGCAGCAGTCTCAACACCGCTGTTCAAGTCTACTGTAGGCATGCTCAAGGTTCGAGCCAGCATTGGATCAAGATCAAGAATTCTTTATTGACTTAAACTATGCAGTTTCTTATCAAACAAATCTTTGTATATAGGACAACAAGAAGGAGAGAACAAATTAACAATGTATACAAAGGTTCATCTGGTCGTTCGGATAGCAACGCAGTCTCTTAGCCGATTAGCGTTTTCCTGTGTTTGGCAGTAAAATTTTCTATAAGTATAGGTCAATTTGGTCAATCAAAAACCCAGAGGACAAGGGCAATAAAGGTTTACTTCAATGACAATTAGGAATATAGGGGAACTTTGCGATCACGAACCCAACACCACGTCAAGACAGCGTAAGTATAAATATATCCGTAGATTTGTAAAAATGTGTCCCATTGATTCAACTATGTATAACGAATGTTGCTGTGTGCAGTACGTGCCTATAAACAAGCTGTTATTGTCAAGCTGTCGCTTAATGTATCACAAGATTTACAAGCACATAAAACACGTTATACACTTTATGGACGCCTATTCACTATACCCCTTGGAAAGAAGACAATGAATAGCAGATGCAGTTTGAAACCACTGTGTAAAAAGTGGACTTTGCTCATGATTATGATTAGTTGTATTGCTTTTGATTGGCATCAAAGTCACTTTAAGCTAGTTTTAATATTCTCTTTCGAACAATTTGGGAAATGATAATCCTTAACCCTTATGGTGCTAGAACCGACTTCGTGCATATGCAATTAGGATAGATCCATCCAAGTGATTCTGTAACTGATTATAATGAATACTCACCACGTCTAAACTCTTTGAAAGAAACAATCAATGTTGGTTCTATGAGTACATCGAAAATACCGTTAGAAGCGCAAATGCTGTTTAAAGGTTCACTTTCACTTTTATTATATATCATAACGACTTTGAATATTGCTTGTGAAGACATGTAATTTCGGGCAATGAAAAGTATCATTTTTCCCTTGGTGTCTGATAAAAGTTCCAGTGCATAGAATAGCCGTCGTCTGAATTACTCAATTATTGATGATCCCTCTGGTAAAGATGGGTTGATTTACTAATACAAACAATACAGTTCAAACACAAACCGATTCGGTATTTGTTTCTTCTTATCATCGAGGGAATATCTGTCGATATGGAAACCCATTTCACCAAGAACGTTGAAGAGAGACTACTTAACCCTTTACCAAACGCCAAATTTTCGACTGTCCTAAATTGAAAGAGTTTGCAGACGACATTTCAAAATGTGATGAAACTGAAAGATAATCTACTGATAGGACATAAATCATTGTCGGAAAAGGAGAAATTGCTCGTTACGACCAATTTTTCCTTTTCCCACAATGTTTTCCAGAGTCGTCTGCAACACAGTGGTTAAATATCGTTATTGTTTGGAAATGGATTGAAACAACACTTAGTCCTAATGTCCCCCAAGAGGCATTACGTATTGAGCCTGACCAGTCCATGTAGGCAACATAGCATTGTTTGATCCTGCGCTTTACTTTGCTGAGTGGTTAAAATCATTTATGGCCAACATTAGGTCGTGGTTTTGTCGACTGGCAATTGATTTTACAATGTACGATTTTCTAAGTTTAACAGCATCAGATTGTTTCTAGGGTATTGAAGGTACAACAAAAACAGTCAAGGATACTCCTTTTTTCATGTCCGACCACGATTGCAGCAGACATTATAGATGTATAGAGAACCCCAGGGCAAATAACTATTTCCTAACTTAACACTCAGACAGAGCACAGAAGGAAAATGTTCGATGATTATCAAAGCGCCGTATTACACCTGAAAAAAGGTTGATTCGATGAAAATACAAAATGATTGGAAAATGCCTGGATTGTATAGACAAATGATATCCCATACTAAATTGCTGTGCATGGGAGAAACATGTTTAATGAACAAAGCACCGTATTTCCAATGAGAAAAGAATGTTAATTGTTCTGTTCTGTTCTGTTCTGATATAAAAATCAAATAATAGAAATATGCAGGGATTGTATGTAGAGGATTATCAAAGATCATTATACTAATAATATACTAATATCTGCTAAATTGTTATACGTAAAGATACTGAGAGAAGCAAACAGGTTATATCGCAGACCAGCCGCCAATTTACTTGGCGGCCGGCCTTTGATCTAACCTGTTTGCATGAGAATGAAGTGGGTTCCAGCACTATAAGGCTTAACCCTTTACCAAATGCCAGATTTTCCACTGTCCCAAATTGAAAGAGATTTCAAACTTAATGTCAAACAATGATGAAATCGAAACACAATCTTCTGAAAGGACAGAAAACAATGTGGGAAAAATTTCTCCTTTTCCCACCCTGTTTTCCAGAGTCACCTGCACCAAATTAGTCAAATGTCGTTATTGTTTGGTAATGGGTAATGGCTCTCTTTCGTCTGACGTTAACGCAAACTATGCATGGTAAATGTCCGTAATATCCGCCAGGCCCCATGAGACACGCCATAATCATATCAACACGTTTATGGAACGGCGAATGAATACACCGTTACTTGGTAATTCGTTCGCGTTTAGAGACCCCTGCGTGGATTGTGTTTCTGATCAGACGAGTTGGTCAACATAGACTGATCCGTGGCGAACATTTTCACGCGGTTAACCGTTTCTATTTTTCTTAAGGTTATCAAAATGTATAAAGAGAGTTTTCGTATTATGAATTTCGATAAATTGCGATTGTATTTTATAGCCAGGGGTCCTGGCGCGTGCCTATTCCACGCACCTATTCACCACTTTTAAATTCTGTCAGATTTATAATTAAGACACTATTGTTTAGTCAGATGCTGATCAATAAGAAACATATATTGCATATATCCTTTTTGTTGTCCTCAATTCGTGTCTGTTTGTTTTTCATACCTTTCTCATATTTATGTTATATGTAAAACTTATCATTTTGTTTCGCCTTTATGGCTATAAAAGAACAGTTGTTTTTCTCCAATGAAAATAAGTTTGACTCTGACTTGACTTGGTGTATGCACGCTCACGCACCCCAAACACTGCATTTATGGCGTACTAATATGTTTCTAATGATGAACCTTTGAGTTTAGACTTCTATGTATCACTCTTAACATTGTGTAGTTACAAACCATGCTGCTCCTTGGTTAAAAGAATCTATTTGTAAGTGAAAAGGTATGTACGAATTGTATAAATGACACAATGAAAAATTCTCTTGTTGTTATGATAATGCTGTTGGTAATCAATCTAAACGCCAAAACAATTTTATCTTCATGAAACCAAATTTTCCATATGTTGGCATTCCTCTTTAAATTTGTGTCCAAGAGATCCCAGGATAACGCTAAGGTTTGTTGATCGACACGAAGAAAACATTTGCGTAAGTGCAAACCGATAAACATGGATATACTCTTAACCCATACCCAAACAACAACACATTTTCGACTGTCACACATTGAAAGAGTTTGCAGACAACATTTCAAAATGTGATGAAATTGGTAAATAACCTTCTGATAGGGCAGAAAACATTGTGGGAAAAGGAAAAATTGCTCGTTTCTAAAGTGGTCTGCAACAAAGTGGTCAATGTCGTTATTGTTTGGGAAAGGGTTAAGCAGACATACGATAATGTAATGTGACACGTCATTGATGACGTCTTGGAAAGACGAATCAAATAACCTGTTACTTTGCATTATTCATTTTTTCAAAATTGAAATAAGAGGAAATATTGTTTAAAACATAGCAAGGTTACCATTTTACCATAGGATGTTTAGTTAACCCATAACCAAACAATAGAGACATTTGACCAGTTTGTTGCAGCCGACTCTGGAAAAGTTGTGGGAAAAGGAGAAATTGCTTTTAACAAACAAGTTCTCCTTTTCCCATAATATTTCTGCTCTATCAGAAGATTATTCTTTAATTTCGTCACATTTTGAAACGGCATCTGCAAATTCTTTCAAATTGAGACAGTCTAGAAATTTTCGTTTTACTTGACACAATACCTTTATTATGGACCACTCCATAATCCTCGCGATATTACTATCACATTGCTGAAGACGGGGGATACTTTCTTAATGCATTTACATGAAGACATATCAACCGTGCAAGGAATAGATTAGAATACTGTATTTTTTATCCATCGCAATAGTATTATATATACTAAAGACATTTCAATGATTTCTAACAATACTGATTCTTTATCCTTTACCAACAGCTAAATTGTATCGATACAAAGCGATTGGAATATGAAATAAACTATCTCTTTATGTCGAAATCATATGAATCTACTTAGACTGTTTAACGTAATTGAAGACTTGGGCATTTTATTGATATAGGTGCTTTTTGTATTATTTTGTTGATGGTCAGATACAATAAATTATGAAACTGATTCTATATGAACAGCTTAATTTTATTTTTACGAAGTATTTGAATATGTATATTTAAATCTTACTGTCATCCGGTTTATGTTATATATTTCATGCATTATGTTTTACTGAAATAAACTAATGTACTGAATTCAATCGTGTATCATAAACTCGTCTTAGATAGTCTAAGATAGTCGAATTAACGAGCGGATTAAAATCCGGCGACAAAATCATGCGTCTGCAGGGAGCAGAGCGGAGACATGTGGTTCCTGTAGATTTCCGGTCTTATGTCATCGATATCCACGGGGAGCTTGTTATAAGGAAACCACTTCCTGGAAATGGACCTGGACGTTCCAGAATGGGTCCGAGAATTTCCGAGAATTTCCGAAATAGACACAGACTTTTAAGTCTAATTAAGACTTTCCAACCTAGACCTTTCTGTCCCAGAATGGGTCCGAATGTTTCCGAAAATTCCATATAGCACAGACTTTTAAGTCTTATCTAGACTTTCAAATCTAGAATTTTCCTAAATTATGTTAAATAGTTGAATTTAGCACGGACTTAAAGTCTAATTTAGACTTTTCCTAAAATAACTTAGATAGGTAGTGCTAAATGAATCGTATTTTAGACTTTTCGTCGAAGACCTTTTTTACTTTTGACTGTAAGATGTGTTTATTATATCAGGTAAATAGCTTTAAAAGTAGGAACTTGTTTAAACAGATAAGTAATGGGTTTATTATTTATTGTGGTTAATAACTGAGGTAGAAACTTAGAAAGAGGTATGGGCCATCTGTTGGTGCATGGCTTACATTATTCACACGTCATGCAAAGAGTTGACATTGTTGTGAGTCATTCACCGCTTAAGGACATGCGTCATATCGATATGTACATCAATTTGTGTAAAGGAGAAGAGCAATCCTACCTTTTGCCACAAAGGATTTTATCCTAGTTCCAAAAGAATGCGCAAACTTAGTCCCAAAGATTGTGATCTGCTGTTTCGTTCAAACTGGATCGGTCTACATTGTAAATGGTTCTCAATAATATCATTGTTTGTAAATTTTCGATTCGTCAAGAATGACAATAATAACGAACGACAGTCATAGACTACAAAATGTGAGTGTGTCGTATAAAGTACTATAAAGCTACAGCGACAAAGCTTAGATTCCCAGGTGGGTTGAATTGGGCATTAATGAATTAATTTCCTAATGTGGTAAATAGTAAAAGGCTTTTATATCTGGACCCACACAGATTATGTGTACCCTTTGAAACATTTCAAAAGAGCAAAGCTTTTCTTAAAGCAATCATAAATTCATAACCCACGCATAACGCGTTTCCCTTTTTACAAAACGTAACAAAGACGAAATGTACGCTTCCAAGCAGATGTCATTTGAAAGCATTGTGACAAAAAAAAACCCATTATCATGGTAAGAGATGTTTCCAGTTGGCACAAAGGCTTCAATGTCCGTTAAGTGCAGAATTTGACGGACACGTTTCTCTGTAGTCCTTACTGTTGTGTTCTAAAAGAAATAAAAGTTTTTATGTCTTCTGTTGGAATTTACCTAGAAATGGAAAGGGAAAATCGTGTCTAGCCCGTTCGCACCATAAAAAATGAATCGGTTTGTAGCGCGGTCCCTTGTTCTAGGAGATAATCCGATTTTCCGAGACAAGGCAATCCAAATAAGATCGGGCTACAAAAGGTACGGGATTGTCTTAGACTTTTCTCTCAGTCGGGCGGCCATCTTTTGTCTTCATTGAAATAGACTAACCTTAAAATATTGCGATAATAGAATGAGGCTTTTCCCTTTGTATGGGACACCTTTTTATATCCATATTGAGCTATTGCATCGTAATATACATTTGATCAAAGTAATGCATATCAATAGAATACAGGTCGCCTGTTTTAGCCTACCATCCATTTAAGTATCTATGATCGGTCAAAATTTGGAAGCGATATCAGTATTAAATAATAAAGTCTGAAAACTGATCGGCTCATGGTGATTTAGGGTAAAATATATAATATTGTGACAAAAGGAATACTTACACACAAAGGAACACTACGAGTGTTCAGCGCAATACTCTAGTTAGTGCTTCATAAACATGAAGCACTTACTATAGTATTGCACTGAACCTTGAATATATCCTTTTATTACAGTGGTTTCTAGAGTTTCTAGAAGTAACAATGTGAGCTGTAATAAATCAAGGGTTTAACTTGAAGAAAGGGTCTGAGGCTTATTTCATTTGCTCGCCTCGACAGCCACGTTTCACTTGATTTGATAAATATTGCTTTGCGTGGATTTCCTCGCAGCGAATTGCTTGTTTAAACCCACTCTCTAATATGAGAATGTGAGGCTGCTCCAGCCTTTACCCTTTCCCAAACAACAAATTTTCGACCGTCCCAAATTGAAAGAGTTTGCAGACGGCAGTTCAAAAGATGATGAAATTGGAAAATAATCTTCTGATAGTGCAGAAAACATTGTGGGAAAAGGAAAAATTGCTCATTACGAGCAATTTCTCCTTTTCCAACAATGTTTTCTAAAGTCGTCTACAACAAAGTGGTCAAATGTCGTTATTGTTTGGGAAAGGGTTAAGCGACGTCAGAATCGCAAAACGTACTAGATCAACTTTCTTATAGAATTGGGTAGTAGATATTAATTATGATGAAACGTAGAACGCACTCTAAAGACAAAGTTTTCTTTATGTCTTCTGGAGCAGAAACATACTATAGGTGACACTGGAGTAAAGTAAAAATGCAGCTACTTTCGTTTGACTTCATTTCATGCATTCGTTTTAGTTGTGCCAGTTCAAACAGGCTAGTTTGCCGGTCCACCATTACATATATATCGTTAAAATTGCAAAATGTAAAGAAAATCAGAAAGAGTAAATTACTTTTGAAAACCCCCGTCTTTGTGCAGAATCTGAAATAGTCATTCAGCATTTCGGATGCACACCTGCTGAGGAAGTATATATACAGGGGTCCCATGTCAAACAATAAACAAACGCCTCCTTGACAGTTATATACAAGACACATTCTATTGCCGTTCTATGTGGACACACTTGTTCAAAGAATAGAGACAGGATAGAGTATGTGGTAAAAGCTAAATTACATATCGAAAGAACAAAATTGGCAAGTGAGCGGTTTTGATTCCTATAGTGCTGGAACCGACTTCATGTAAAATCCAGGCGAGCCGTCAAGTAAATTGGTGACTGACCTGTGATCTAACCTGTTTGCTACTGCGATATGTTTCCTCATCAAAATTAAAGTAGATATTTAAGGTTTGGGGGAGCAGACGACACAAAAATATATTTTTAGAAAATTACCCAGCATTCTATGGGTTAAGCAATACATGTCTGTTTTGTATATAATTTATCAAATAGTCAAAACTTGCTAAGATAATACCCCAATCCTTTAATGATCTGACCACCAAAAGAGCCCCTTTCGTTGATACATTAGAGTCAATTTGAATAAGTGTGAAGGTATACTAGATAAAAGCTGAAATGCTGGGGAAACACGCATGTTACTCACCCTAGAGACTCGTGATCCTTCGTCGGGCCATGTCTGGCTTTCTGGATGATGTACGCGTTATAGACCAGCACTATTGATTGTAAGTAAGCCGAGTTAGGGAGGGTGTGTGGAGAGATGGAATAGGGGTTGAGGCGTTGAAAATTAATTGTTAGGGGGATACAAACGTCATAGGGGTTATATTTGCATAAAGTAAAAGGAGTATTTTCCATGTTAAATGCTTCTTCTTATGTTTAGAGCCAGTAGCGTTAGTACCCATCAACTAAAATATATTAAAAAAAGATTGCATAACTAGAATTTACATGTAAGACCATCTTTAAACTTCCCACATAAATCCCCAAAACGGGTGCAACAAACCTTGGAGTTGAGGGATTGTTCGTTGAACGCTTAATTTTGCAGAAAAATAACCTCTCAGAATTTGGGTATTGGTCTTGTCGTGTGCATTCTAGTTGATGAGAGAATACGGTGAATATCCTCTGATGAAGATATTTTTCACGAAGAGAATCAATTACGATAGTTTGTAGCAGATGCAACTTAAACCGGTAGAATGGGAATATCAAGATTACCAAACGAAAGCCCATTACATTATTAATTGACAGTGAACCCATTGCTGAAGTCTAAATCTCGTTCTCATATAAGTGGTTCATATACATGCTAGTGCAAATGTTTTTGTTATCGTCTATTAACCCTTTCTCAAACAATAACGACATTTGACCACTCTGTTGCAGACGACTTTAGAAAGCATTGTGGGAAAAGGAGAAATTGCTCGTAACGAGCAATTTCTCCTTTTTCCATAATGTTTTCTGCCCTATCAGAAGATTATTTTCCAATTTCATCACCTTTTGAAATGTCGTCTGCAAACTCTTTCAATTTGGGACAGTCGAAAAACTGGCGTTTTGTAAAGGGTTAGAGCCTTCCAGCTAACTCATACAATACAACCTGATAATATCCAGATATCTGTCCCACAAAGATTCGTATCTGTGCCTCTAAGTTTACAAAGTTGTCATCACCTTAGAATCCCAATTGTAACTTTGTCGTTGTGAATGGAACAAAAGGCATGTGTTTAAAGAACAATAAATATTTCTCATGTAGTATTTATCTTCCGTTCACGTCTAAGTTTACGTCTTTCTGAAGTACTTTTTTTCCTCTATATTTAACGTTTCGAGGAAATGTATCGTTCAATCTTTAGTGAAACACGCCTTCACACATCTAGACTATTCGGAATAACGTTATTAACCCAAATAATGCTGAGTAATTTTCGAAAAGAATATGTTTTGTTGGCTGCTTTGTTATCTACTTTCCAAAACCTTGCATATCTGCTCAATTTTGCTGAGGAAAAATACCCAGAGCAGCAAACAGGTTAGATCATAGGTCACTTGGCGGCTGTCCTGGATTTAAACTGTTTGAACAAGCACCGAGTTGGTTCCAGCATAAGGGTTAAAGCACGTTTGGGGCAAGACCATGTGTAACAAATATCAGCTTATATCGACCGCTGTGTTGCAGAAAGTCTTCTCTGATACTACCATTACCGTTTTACTAGGGACCTCGTATCAAGAGGGTATCAATGAATCCAAGCTTGTCATAATGACTTTTAATATATGGAGTATATACCGCATAAGTATTTTGTTCGACAGGTGCACTTTGCCCTAACTGTCGTTACTGGTCACGTAGACCGCTGAACAAAATGCCAAATCAGTATTATGCTATGCTAAATGGACTCGGAATTGATGTGTCTCTCATAATTTCATCTCGAAATACCTTTCATACGACTGTGGCGAGTCTCTTTTTATAATTTCGTTGCACTCAGACAGTGAATTACACAGATTGATTCCATGTTTAATTGTTTATTCAGTGGCTGCTAATTAAACACGCCCGTTTCTTAATTAAACAGGTTTGTCGTAATTGTTTTCCATATCGATTGTGAATATCAGGAAATACCAGACTCTACTTGGAAAACCCTCATCAAATGAATTGGTACTTAATGTTATTACCAAGCTCTTGTAAACTCTTTATGTCAGTGCATTGTACATGCAAGGTCCTCCGCTCTTGTATTTACTAATATATTACCACCTTACGCCACCCTTTTGCAACTTGCAGCAGAAAACTTAAAAAACGTCATTGTGACTAAAGGAGAAATTGCTTGTCACAAGCAATTTCTTCTTTTGCCACAATGCTTTTTCAATATAATCACATATCAGATTTGTTAATCAGACATGCTTGTCTAATTACGTTACATAAATAGTCCAGGTTTGTTTCCACCCATATATTGCTGTGAACTGGAATGACAGTCATCACGATATTTGTGATAAAGACATACATCTAATTTACAGGATAACTTTGATTTGTTCATATACACCATGCTAATTGAATACATTACCACCTAACGCCACATCTTTTCGTCTTGCAACAGAATATTTTTGAAGAGTAATGTGACTAAAGGAGAAATTGCTTGTCACGAGCCTCATTGCTTTTTCAATCTATTTACATATCACAACAATAGAACTAAAAGGTTTTTCACATATTTACAAAGCTTTTCTAAATCGGCTGTTTCAAGTAAAAAGAATGTCGCCTGTATGTGATAAAGCGTCATCTACATGTTCTCTCTCTTTCTCTCTCTTTCTCTCTCTTTCTCTCTCTTTCTTTCTCTTTCCCTCTCTTTCCCTCTCTTTCTCTCTCCTCCCTCTCTTTCTCTCTCTTTCTCTCTCTTTCCCTCTCTTTCTCTCTTTCAATGTGGCTTTTTCGATTTGTATGTTATTTTTATTAATACCCTTATTGTGTGTTATGTACTTTGGTCAAAATAACGAGTTGTTCTGTCCTGTTCTGTTCCGAGAGTTGATTCAGAATGACTTTAATGTAAAAACAATGTTCTTTATATTTCAGGTTTGTTCCGGCCCATATATTGCTGTGTATCGGAATGACAGGACTACCCATCACGATGTTCCTGATCCCGGCATGCTCCGTGCTCTGGCAGCTGCTCATCAATCTGATGGTCATGGGTTGGTTCATGGGCTGTGTGGACTGTGTGGCAAACCTGCGTATGATCCTCCGGTTCGGCCCAAATGTCACACCGTTCTTACAGGTAACGTACTCCGCATTATGTAGGACAAGGGTGTCAGCCGCATTGTGTATGTTAAGGAGGCTCGTTGTTCAATGTACAAGCAGGTCATATATATGGCCAAAGAGCAAAGGTAGTTTCAATCAAACTAAATTAGTCTTGCTTTTAACGAATAAGTGAACGAATGTGCATGTGGTATCATTCTTATTATAGAAGTAATGGCTTTCCTACATGTTTAAGATATTTGTTTTACATCGATTGTGAAGGATGGTTAAAGCTTGTTCAAAAACACCCTCGATGACTGCTTTCTGGATACTGCACCAGTACTCGCGCCGATTTGTGTGTTAGTCCCAGAATTTCACCTCGCTTAACGGGAATTCGAACCCGGGACCCTCCGTACATGAGGCCGACACGAAAGATGTTTTATATTGAACTATTGCTTTATCAGTATTGAAATAAGAGTGATTGTGATCATAAACTACTACAAATTCTTATCATAAGCTGCTTAGTACAGCGCTATCCTGCACCACTCACTACACGTGTACTACCTTGATAGCAAGTTATGACAAGACCATATATATTCATTTCCTATCTTCCATTACAGGCAATGCATTTCTTCTACGGTCTGGGCGCCTTTGTGAGCCCGATGATCGCCTCGCCATTCCTACTGAACCTGGACTGCTCGCCGTTCATAGACGGCTATACCGCTGTCCCAGCGGTTGAGAGTTCGAGTAACGAGTCCGTCACGATCGCTCCCCAGCCAAAGGTCGTCAACCGGGCCACGCACCTGTCCCATTCCCAGGAGGCGTTCTTCATTCTCGGGGCGATACAGGTATGTTATTGGGCAATACAGGTACGTTATTGAGCGATACAGGAATGTTATTGAGCGATACAGGTATATTATTGAGCCATACATGTATATTATTGAGCTATACAGGTATGTTATTGGGAAATTCAGGTATGTTATTTGGCGATACAGGTATGTTATTGGGCGATACAGGTATGTTATTGGGTGATACAGGTATTTTATTGAGCGATACAGGTATGTTATTGGGCGATACAGGTATGTTATTGGGCAATTCAGGTCTGTTATTGGGCGATACAGATACGATATTGTAATCAGTTATCAGGTGTTGAGATTGTCAGTGTCTTTTGACCAGTCGTTCAAACGCCGCTATATGATATTCATATCGGTTAAACCCATAACCAACCAATAATGAACATTTGACTCGTGTGTTGCCGACGACTCTGGAAAATATTGTGAAAAAAAGAGAAACACCCTGAAACCTTTGTTTTGTTAAATAACCTCTGACGAATGTTAGGACGGTGTTTTACTTACTGGTTGGTTGTTAGACGTCCATGGCCAAGTGGTTGGATAAAAGTACGAGACCTCCGCGTTGGTTTGATAACCGACACGTGTCAATTTGGAATGTTATAAGATGTTGACTAGCGGAAATACAGGTTGACATACACAGCACTCTGGCTAAAATCTTATACATAGGATATCATTTTTCTTTATTAATATTTTTTGGGAGGGGGTCTTCCTCAATCACTTGTAAGGCAGACTCTGAAATGCAACTGATAAACTATTGACATCAAACAAAGGCCACTTTTGTAGGGAATAATTGTACTAAACAACTTACGGAAAATGTTTGCGTAAGTCATAATTGATAAACATGGATAGTATCTTCAATGAAAGTACAATGTTGCAATGTGACACGTCCAATATTGAAATAAGAGGAATTGTTGTTTTAGACTTACGCAAATCTTAAGCGTAAACTGTTTAGTAAAACGGTACCCAACTGAAGAGCAGCTGACCATGGACGCGTCGTTTGCCTAACCAATTTGCAGGAAAACCAGTCAATACCAATGTCTATACTGTCTATCCATCTAAATGTACATACAAGTTAATTCCGTCTCTGATCGATCGTTGTCATGTGGGATCAGCACCACTGTTAAGGTTTACGTGTAGTGATGGTAAGGAAGTACCAGAAACAAAGATTGGTATGATGAATGTCGTGAACAGAATCATCTAAACGAACAAAGCGAACTTACCATCGTGTAACGTGTACGCCATCTTTGAAAAGGTAATATGTATGAACTGTTCAGAAAACAAGGATGTTTTTGCATGACGCTTGTGTTCTGTAATACTAGTCGTCCAATTAACAAGCCGATACCTCCCCCAATGTCCATATGACGAGGAGTGTCAGTTGAAACTTGATACTGTCTCCATAGACGTCATAAAGTCTGTAGGAGTAGATGGTTTTATTATTACAAGGGAATGGCGATCGGAAATGTACACCTTGGACACGTGTCTTCGAAGTCCGCCCTTTACAATGTCTTTCATATGTGATCATCTGAACGCGCCTGCATCGGGCATTGGGTAGCCACCTGGCTTTCAGGACACGGGGTTGTGGGTTTGATATCTGCGAGACCCTTAGCCAACCTGTGGCTACTTCACCAATCCAAATACGTCTTTATAGCTATAAAATATGTAGGGCCGGGGTGAATGATATAAGTTGTAAGAACTTATTCAGTATAAAATGAATAAGCGTTTACATAAAATACAACAGAAGATTTTACAATTGTGAACAACGGCATTCTTTTAATACTTTGGAACTGTAATAATCATCTACTTTAGATTTGAACTAGCCATAAATGCAGACTTGATATCATAAATCCTTTTTGAAACTATTTTCCGTTTGGTTTTTAAGATTGTTAAATGTCAAACTGTGTAGCCAATTAACGGACAAAAACGCATGAGATTGATTGATTGGTCTTCATGCCCAATATTCTCCACTTGTCTTGTTTTCTAAATGTCTTCCCCAATCTCCTCCTACCACCATAGCATCAAATATCATCTGTTTAAGGAGGAGTGCAAGTCTATCAGACCGGTTATATGATAAATTGGTGACGTAAATAACACTGTAAACAGTTCGATTTACGTCTCCCATGTACCTTCCTTAATGTCTGGACGAAAATACCAGCGATCGCTTAGCCACATTAATGTTTGGTTGTTTATATTAGTCTTACCTTATTTAATTTACATTGAATGTAAATCAAGCTTTTACAAGTCTTGATTCTTTTTTCCTGGATATATAACCGGTACTAGCGCCGAAGGTCGGATAATGAAAGGTCGCAAGGCAGATCAAGCTACACACGGGATTCGAACCCACGACCCTCTTGTCCCGAGGCCGACGCTCTACTCCTAGCTTAACTCTGTAGTTTCTTGCCCATGGACACTCCTACGAAAATCTTAGAACCGCTGGTTATGGTTGAACCCAGGGTCCCCGTCACAAATGTCATGAACGTGAAGGGGTAGACGAAAATACCGTCTCCATATAACGAATAATCATTTTGTCAGTGAGATAGTTTGGTTGCTGTTTAATTTGGGGATGCTTATTATTACGACAAGTAACAAAACCATGTTAAATCCTTCATTTGCAATAAATCATGTACATACACCAACATTAACCCTTTGAATGCTGGGCAATTTTGTGTCGTCTGGTTTCCAAAACCTTAAATATCTGCTTAGTATTGATGATGAAACATACTCAGAGCAGCAAAAATTAGCAAACAGGTAAGATCATAGGCCAGTCGCCAATTTACTTGGCAGCTGGCCTTGATCTAATCTGTTTGCATAAGCATGAAGTCGGTTCCACCAATATAAGGGTTAAAACAGTTGGGAGACAACATTGCCATAGGGGTTTGTAAATTTGGAAGCAACCCCTCTTTTGTGACAACGGCTTCAACCCAATTGCTAATAGAAATGGTATAGTTTTTGTCTACGAGTGTCGTCTGTGACCTTTTAAATCTGGGGCGGTTGTAGATTTCTAAATGTTAGAACAGGATATAAGATCAAGACTCAATACAACCAATGTAAGATATTTAGACACAAATACCATGGACACAACACATGGTGTGAGTGCCCGGTTAAAGGTCTCAGTTGTGTTATACAGAGAGTATCGGCTTGATCCAAACCCCCTGTATACGTAACGTGTTTATTGTGATAAAAGTCCAAGTTCAAAGCGGCAGAAAACTGTTGGAAAAAAAAAAAGAAAAATTGATGTCGTAATGAGTTAACCCTTTACGGTATATAGCGCCGTTCGCCGTCTTATCGATTACCGCATAAAACGCTTTTCGCCGGTATACCTATTACCGTATAAAACCTATTTTGACGGGCTATCGATTACTGCATAGAACGCTTTTTGACAGCTGAAAAATTGATTCAACTTCAACCCTTAATTACACAAATAAACACACACGTCATTTTCTCCAAAGTTTATTTTCCTATTAAACAAATATGTTTTCTTTCATATACGATGATAAAATCATGGGGTCAAAGTTTAAACTTTTGCTCTAGAGCGAATCTTTTGATAGTGGTCACGCGGCACACTTCAAAAAGAGACGCTATGGGATTGAGATGAAGGGAAATGAAATACCCACCCCCAATAAAACTGAAAGCGGCCTTCGATATCCTGTCATAAAGATCAAAACAATGCCGATTTGTAAAGACTTGATAAGGATTTCCTGCAATTCTTTACAAACTAACACTTTTCTAAAAATATTATCCAATTAAAAAGAACATAGGGCACGCGACCCGTAGACTATTTAATGAGAAGTCTTCCGGTCATAAAAGATCAAAACACTGCCGATTTGTAAAGACTCGATAAGGATTTCATGCAATTCTTTAGTAACTTAACACATTTCTAAAAATACTATCCAATTAAAACCAGAGCATACGGCACGCGACCTGTAAAGGATGTTTATGACAAGGAGCTATTGTTCAAAGTTTAAAGGCGCTTGAAAATCGAGCCGTCAAATAATTGACGTTATAAAGACGGCCTTTTTAAAATATTTAGCCAATTTGGTGTGTCCGATCGCAAGTCGGACATCAATGTAGATTCAGAGCAGTAATTTGATCGTTTTTTATTAAGCCTGAAGATGATGAAATGTTGATAAATATTACCAATTCACGGACAAGCAAATTAGATCATTCCTCCGACTTTGACTACAACTACGAGCTTTTGGTAAATTCATCACCCATGGACACGTATTTTACGGAAATATAAGCATGTTTCGTTGCCAAAATGAGTTGATTTTTACTGTTTTACATTTATAAGAAGGACTAGGTTTTACTCCTTTACAAAGCAATATTGCGCTGAAAAACATTCTTTTATATATTTTGGAAACGGTTTGAATGGGAATTGAAGTAAAACGATTCAGCTTTGTTGAGAAATATGCAAAAACAAAGTATGTATCTCGAGTCATGAACGGTATTTTTCGGCAACAAAATTCCCTGCAATTGATGACAAACGGAAAACAAATTACGGATCTCTCAGGGAGAACACATAAGTCATATTATTAATTTTGATTTTGTATAATTCACACCGTAATATACATTTTCATTGTTTGTTTAATTTTCTACAACTTAATCCTGATATGAATGTATCACTAAATAAAGAAAAAAAACATCAACTTAAAGGAAATTTTGTTCTCGTCGTCTTTTATTCTTTGAAAAAATCTATTAGATGAATGTAAAATGCATTAATTTAGGTTTGATTAACAGTACCCCAATCAATAACAATTATCGGAGATAATCCTGTGCAAATAGGTACCCAGGGTGACTAGTTATGTATGCGTTAATGGTCTTCGATAATCGGATGGTTTATACCTATAGTGTCACTGATAAGCCTTATCTCTATACCTTAAAGGGTTAAAGAAAAATTGACCATAGGGGCGATTGGTCGTCACGAAAAGAGTCTTTGTTTGTAACAATGGCATTTTAAAACATTCCCACCAACATGTTACATTTTTGCATATTGAAGCAGACGACTTTCAATGAGTATTATGGCAAAAGGAGAAATTGTTTGTCACAAGCAATATCCCTTTTGCCACAATGCTTTTGTAATCTGTCCACATCTCACAAAAGTAGAACTGAAAGATTGTTAGGGTGTTTAGAAAGCTTCCCTAATGTCTTCTGTTTCAAGTAAAAAAATGTCGTCTACAGGTTGTACGGAGATCTATTTAGCGATAGTTGGGCTTTCATGGCCCAGTGGTTGGAGTATGAAATTTGAAATCATATGGCCCCCATCTGTGTAGATTCAAACTCCGGGCACGGCATTTGTATTTCCAATAGAGCTTTTACCGTTTGATAAACGAAATTGCGATGGCTCTTCACGGCTTGACACGTCCTCATAGACTGTCAGGTGTGGGGTATTCCTCCACCATCATGGTACAGGTGTGGGGTATTCCTCCATCATCATGGTACAGGTGTGGGGTATTCCTCCACCATCATGGTACAGGCATCGCAAACCACACTGAAACAATTTTGATGCGATTTGAAAATTGCGTGATTCTGAAATAAAATTGTAAATAATTTTTTTTTTTGAAGATCATGAAGAAGATGGGGGTAGTTTAGCTATACAACTACCCTACCGTATATCAGTTGTCTTTTTTGTTTTACAGTTTGTGATCATGCTGATTGTGTACTTTGTGATCGCACTAGAACGGAAGTGGGGAATCCTGTACAGTCCTTCTACCACGCCCACTGGTTTCCATGGCAGCCCACAATTCACTGGTAAGTCACATACTTAAAGAAACAGCCCGAGACAAATAGGAGTGATTCCAAGTCAATATTCTTTAAGAAACGGTACTTAACGAAAGAAATTGTTCAATAACACCATAAGCTTCCAAGCAAACACTCGGATGCTTAATGCAGTGACACACAATCTTTAACAGGTTTGCGTACAATAGTTGCGTACTTTGGATTCAAACCGTTTCTTCAAGTTACCTCTTGCTGATATTGGACGTGTTTTCTATGTTTTGTGTGTGTTTTGTGGCTTCAATGCGATGCCAGTAATTTCTCAGTTTTATTTCGACTTTCCTTCTGGCTATTTAGGCCCGTAGTATCTTTTCCTTGTCGTATTTCTGACCCATATACCAAGGGTCTGATAGATGGACACCGTAACTACAACGGTTTTGGTATTTGGTATTCAAAGCAGCTTGGTGAACGAGTATTTGACAAGACATCACAATGAAGAGAGATCATTAATGGAGCGAGTTTAAGTAATTCCTTCTTCATAAAAACAAGAAACCTGACCAATGGGTTAATTGATTAGTCAGTGAATGTGTTGATTTATTGGATAGTGTGTTGGTAGAATGCTCGATTAACTGCAATTGTTATTACTTTGCATCAACAGTAAATCCGTTTTTATGTGATGCTCAGCTAAAGACAAATTGAGGGATGCCCAAATGCTTAATGATAACGGTCTTAATCAAGGTTTGGTATATAACCATCATTCGTCTACAACTCAAACGGTATATCCCACAGAACAGAGATTCGAACCTAGACCGTGCGGCCTAAATGTGTGTGGGGAATTTACGATTGCCACTGGGCGATTTATACCCAAATCTCAATATAGAAATTGTATGTTTTCTGAAAAGCTATGAATTCAAACTTGTTCAAGTAAATGGGAAGATACAACAGGGAATGAAAGTAAAGTACATTGAAAAATGTGTATACCGAAGTTTAGCGCCTGTATCCTTCCTTAGCCTATTCAGATTTTGAAAAAAGAAAGATTTGCTCATTCTCGTTTAAATCATTCATTGAATTGGTTTTACGAACAACGACGACACCATTTTCCGGTTCCAATGTTCATTGTCTTATCGATTTGAAACTTGCCTTTCAAAAATGTAATACATTTGCGAAATGGGATTAAAAACATGAATGTCAATTATAAGAAGATCATTTGAAATAAAAATGTCAAAATGTATGAATTCGTTCCAACTATCTTTTGGATAATGAACTCAAACAATGATTTTTTTCTTCGTCTTTCGTTTGTTTCACTTTTGGCTATTTTGATTTGACATGTCACAGCAAGTTGCTTTAGAGAAAAATTCAATTAACCCTTTACCCAAAACACCAAATATATTACTGTCCCAAAATGAAATAGTTTGCAGACGATATTTCAAAATGTAATGAAATTGGGGAAAATATTTTTCCGATAGATCCAAAAACATTGTGGGATAAGGAGAAATTGCTCGCTTAGGGCAATTTCTCTTTAACCAACACTGTTTTCCAGAGTCATCTGCAATAAACCGGTCGAATTTCGTTTCTGTTTGGTAATGGGTTAACGTTTTTTTTTTAAATAAATGCACATTCAACAAAAGTAATTAGCGAAAAATCGACTGCTAGTAACATAAGTTTAATTCCGCACTACTTTTTGTCCTACAGATGACGCCGGTCGGTTTAGAGAGTACTCCGGTTCCTCCGCGTTCACACGCTGTCTGGGTTGTGGTACTAAAGAAATAGTCCTGATTACCGGACTGACGTCTGCATCTCTCTTCATATACGACGGTTTACAGGTAAGCTTAAGGATTGTGTGCTTCATAGTATACACCCACCCATATACGAGAAGAGTACATGTATCATTATATTGAAAGAGCAAATGAACATGTTTCAAAATGGATTATATCACTTTGCTTTTATTGATAATTTACTTGTACGATAAACGTTACAATGAGACTATTAACCCTTTCCCAATCGCCAAATTTTCGACTGTCCAAAATTGAAAGAGTTTGCAGACGACTTTTCAAAATGTGATAAAATTGGAAAATAATCCTCTGATAGGGCAGAAAACATTGTGAGAAAGGGAAAATTGCTCGTTACGAGCAATTTCTCCTTTTCCCACAAAGTTTTCTAAAGTCGTCTGCAACAAAGAGGTCAAATGTCGTTATTAATTGGGAAAGGTTTAATCAGTTGTCTTAACCCTCAAAATGTATAATCATAGCGATTGAAGTCATGCTATTGTATACAAACCTCCGACAAAGAAATGAACGAGGACACTGTCTTAAATAGTTCCTATACGATTGTTCAGTTCAATACTATAGTAAGTACTTCAAAAAGGTTAAGGACTTACTATTAGCTTGCATTGAACGCTCATGTTGTGAAATAATCCCCGGAAACCTTTGGGCGATTTTTTGTCGACTAGCCGGTTATCACACAAACGAACACGATGATGTGTCTTATAGCTCTTGAAACACGGACTCTAATATGCTAATACATTATCAAGGTTCTTTGAGAAATGAAAAATGGTGGATCTTCAATCAGACGATATACAATGTTATTGATTTATTTTTCTTTGATAAAAAACACATTTACTATGAAAATCATTCAATGGCGTTCAATGCGAGTCTTCAATCAAGTTGTGGGTGGTCCTTACTTGATACGGCCTCTCTCTGAGATAGGGGCCATTGTTCTCGACATTAACGACTTCACACTCAAACCTTACTTAGCACGGTTACCGTACTCAGCTTAGTAAGAAATATTAGTCATGTTCTTGGTGTCGCTCTATAGTGCATATATCAAATCAAGAGACAGCATTTATCTTGCATCAAAATCATTCCTTTAACTTAAGTTCAAACTTTAACTGAAGTTTAGTGCGAATTCATTTCAGATCACCATTTAACTTCGATGCTTGTAATCAAAGCAAAATGTGTTGTTCTAAGAAAGATGTGATACTTAAGTACATTTCTAGAACATGGGATCGGACACTGGTGGGACGTTTCGAATTGTCCAGAGGGAAAATCTCTCGACTATGTTATCGAAGAAGAATGGTTACACCAAATCACCAAACGGTCATTGCAACTTTCAATGTTATCTGTTATTTTCTTTTCATGTTGCCAATATTCAAACACAGTTTGCTAAATGGTCTAGTTTAGACACATTTGGGAAAACAAATTGATCCTTTTAAACGTACTTCATTCGTTTTGGTTTCGAAATAAAACGATGTATTATCAGTTTCCCAAAGCGATATGTGTTTTCTTGTTCCACGCCATAGTGTTAAGGTTACAAGAAAGAAGAATGAGAAGAATAAAGAGAATTCTACGAAAGAGAAACCCAACACACACTAAACGAATAGCCTAAAAACTCCGCGTATTGAGATTGGAACAACTTTGTACCGAAATAGCTTGACAATAATGTTAAAACAATAAAAACGGCTCACCGTCAAAATTAAATGTTTGAAAGTTAATGAAATCAAACTCCTCGGGGAGTCGTCCTTCCATGCAATATTCGCGGAATACAAACTACCCTCGAAACTCAATTGTTGAAATACCGTAATAACACAAAAACAAAGACATTGTGGGGGTCGATATAAATTTACTTGGGGTGAAGTTGGGCGAGAGATTTTACTTCATGGTTATTGTAAAGTATCGCCGAAGTTGCAGGTGTACTTTTTATCACAGCTGCATCCTCTACGAAACTACACAATTAACGTGATTTCTCCAAAGCGGTACCAAAATGTCGAAAAAAGTCATAATTTCTTCTGTTTTGTGTATCTGTTTTATATAGGCCTTACACAGTAAAAACGAAAATCACCACATACTCGTTTCGACTATAATTCTGTAGATAGAAAGGTCGAGAATAGCACATAATAGTTGGACGTATACTCTTGAACAGGAATATTAAGGGTTTTTTTTCACATCGAAAAATAAATACATGTATTGTCTAAATTTGCTGAACTATATCTTCTGTTCGTATTTCAGTCTTCCTACGCAGACTATATTTATTCATACGCCGAGAAGAATGTGGAAGATTTGGACAGACGGGAAGGTGCCGTTCTGAACTCCTGTTTCTGGGTAAGCATTGCTAAAAGGACGTATACATTGGGGGGGGGGGGGGGGGGGGGGGGGGGAGCAAGATTAGCCTTGTGTTTATCTCTATTCAGATATCTTTCTTAACCCTTTACGAAACGCAAAATTTTCGACTCTCCCTAATTGAAAGAGTTTACAGATTTACAGATAACATCATTTCAAACTGTGATGATATTGGAAAGTAATCTTCTGATATGGCAGCAAACATTGAGGGAAAAGAAGAAATTGCTCGTTATGAGCAATTTCTCCTTTTCCCACAATGTTTTCAAGAGTTGTCTGCAACAAACTGGTCAAATGTCGTAATAGTTTGATAATGGGTTAAAGGGTTTCATAAACAAGTACATTTCATAAATATTATTTATTTATTTTTCATGTAGCTCTAATCTTTATGAACTTGTTGCACGATTAAAACTTGATGCTAAAAACAGTACCAATACATGAACATACTACAATATAAAAAGACAGTTATGTAGCAGACACAATGTACTCTAAAAAAAAAAGCAATATATATAAAGACAATACAGTTTCCTTCATGTCTGCTGTACGAGGTGGCTTTCAATGTGGTCCAGTAAAATTCTCCAAAATATTCTCCAATACTGGCGGAAGGTATACAAATCGTTCAAATTGGAGTATGATATGGTCAAAATACACGCTGTCAAATCTTATACGTTGTACAGAATTTATGAGTGGGTTATATAAAAATTTCCAACCCTTGGAATGCTGGGTAATTTTCTAATGTGTCGTCTACTTTCCAAACACTTAACTATTGGCTTAATTTTGATGATGAAAGATACTTAGAGTAGCAAACAGGTTTGATCACAGGCCAGACGCCAATTTATTTGGCGGCTGGTCTGTAATCTAACCTGTTTGCATAAGCATGAAGTCGGTTCCAGCACTATGAGGGCTAAGATGTTTATACTGTAAATCCTTTTAGAACAAAGAACCCTGAAATAAGAATAATTCTCTATTAGCCTTAAGACAGATTGTTTTTATTGCATTAATGTGCTTTTAGGAAATCTTGTAATCGACACCAGAGAAGAAAACCCCCGGATCCTGTGATTGCATTTCCGGGAAACTACTTTTTGTTTTCTCTCTCAGTAGTATTGTTTCCCTGCGATATCTGCACATGAACTGCGTCATTTAAAAACACGTTTATTCATCTGCATGAATCATCGTCTTTTATATTACACATTTAGAGTTATTGTGCAGGGATCGATATGTGTCTTTTTGTTCAATAACTGGGTTCCAAACGTAAAACGCATCGATAAGAGACAATTGTTGCGGGTTTTTTTCACATTTGAAACTGAATTAAAGTCACCGTGATTGATAGAGATACGTTATATGTTTGTGAACTGTGATGTGCGAAAGAAAAGTGCGTGGTGAAAACAATTCCTAATGTTGTCATTTGCAGATTGGTGAAAATGAATATCAAAAGGTAGCAACGAGAGCTTTTATAAAACGGAAATTATGCAGACTGCGAACAGAAGCATTCCAAATCAGTATGGGCACGCATGCGCATAGACTATTCTTGTACGCCATTTTATCTTGGCGTACCAGAAGCCTGCATTTGGCCTGACGCCGTTGACAGTTACATTTGTCACCAGTATCTTACTAAGCCGATTATCGCGTTTTTCTCGTTATTTGTTATTTTCTCCCCGAATGTATCACGGAGGTAGGGTAAGCCGAAGACTCGGGCTAAACCCCTCAGATTGTTTGCATTATTTGTTTGTTTTATTGGGGTTTGTTTTTTACAATGCGTCAAGACTATCCCAGCCCTTTTGCGATGTTTGGTCAATGTCTAATTTGTAAAGAATAACTTGTCCCTAAAGATTGGTTCAAGCAGGGTAGAAAATAGGAACACTTTTATAATGAACAATCCATGAGTTGTTACTTTGTTCCATCAGTGTTATGTTGAAGTACTGCTATATTGATAGAGACGATATTGAGGATTCGATGTAGGACAATAGTAAAGGTTCTTCCCTTTTCAAGACTATGAATATAATTATATTGAGCCTCGATATGTAAACCAATTCGCTCATAGAATGTGAATCGACATTGGTGACAAAACATCAAATTATCAAACTGACAAAAATGGTATAACAACAAGATACGAATATTGAAATAAACTAACGAAAGGAGACTTTTCTGTCTGCAAATTATTCTTCATGAGCAAATTTTTCCTCCGTCACAATACTGAAAGACTCCAATTACTGGAAGTACACTCCAAAGCAAACGGTAAATGTTGAATATTTTACAAACGGTTTACAGCCTGAGTCTATTCATCGATGATATACAGTGAACAGCACCAATCAATGCTATCCCAAGTAACGCATGATTTCTCTGTATGCCTTTAGACAATATAAAGACCTGAATTGCGTTCTATTCATCCCACATAAACTTTAATAGTGTGTGATGTGTCATGCGAGAACCCAGGCCATGGGTAAGGTCACTGCGAAAATGAGACTTTATAGTATCCTCTTTAAGGAATACAGTTAATCATTTGAACAGGATTTTTTTAAAAACTAAATTAACGGGTTTTAAAGGCACATCAAAGGAGAGGAGTACAAATAAATTACTGAAAAAATATATGGAGTTCTTTTATTACGTTCATTAAAGTAATGAGAATTAGTTTAGGAATGCATTAAGACCCTTTTAAATAGACTCATTTAGAATAAGGTATTTTGTGCTTGAAATATAGTTGTCTCCAATTCAATCATGTTTATGAACAACCTGTTTGTTTACATATTCAAAATAACGAAATCTGATTGGTCGGTTAAAAAATGTGTGTATCAACTGTCAAGGTCAGAGGTGAAGAATCAGGAAATCTGAATTATAAAACTTGCTTATCTGGGTTATTTCTGGTTTACTTTCACATTTAAGTTGTGCTGATGGTGTTTTCTGGTGATAACTATTTGAATCTGTGCAAAAGTTTACAAAATAATATAGTTTGATATAGCATTAATCTCCTTTAATGGGCCTTTAAACTACCAAGACCTACGAAACAATCATGTTTCTTTATTTCTAATGGACGTTTTACATTATGTTAATGGGTTTGTAAGTCGTATTGTCAGGGGAATATGATCCATAGTCAATATCTTGCCGTTTTAATATGAGATTAGCTGACCATGGTTTAATATCACTATTAGTACTATTTGAAAAAGGGTTAATGTATTGACATATTTCATGCTATATTTGTCTTTCTCTCTTTATTGCAGGGTTCCTTTGCTCTCGGTAGACTTATGGCCGTGGTTTTGTCAACCAAGTTCTCGGCGGCATTCATGTTAGCTTGTAATATGGTAAGTAGGTGTGATTTTACATTGAACGGAGACACCAGTTAACATTAACTTTGTTGTGCCTGTTATTTTAAGTTACCAGGACCATAGGTGGTGAAGGAAGACTCGAACATTTATCCGCCCACATTTTTCATGAAAATCTCCTATAGCAATGAGTGATACAACCTATATTGACCAAAAGAGGAATTGCTTGTGGCGAGCGAGTGCTGCTGTTACAGAACTATACCATCTGAACACCTCAAAGGCAATATTGTTCGCAAACCTTATTTGTTGTTTAGTTCATTTTGACACAATAAAGAAATCCCTTGAAAATCGAACATTATAGCAAGATACACCAATGGCAAGTTCCCAACGAAAGTAAATAGAGGTATTGTAACTGATGAACATGTACTCCACAGATCCTACATAACATTAAGGCGCTCTACAGACATGTCCTTAACCTTGAGAATGTTGGGTAATTTTCTAAATCGTCTGCTTTTCAAATCCTTAGATATCTGCTCAATTTTCATGAAGAAAGATACCCCAAGCAACAAACAAGTTTGATCATAGGTCAGCCGCCAATTTACTTGGCGGCAGGCCTGGATCTAACCTGTTTGCATACAAGTGAAGTCGGTTCCAGCACTATAAGGGTTAAGAAAGCACTGGCCCAATTGTTTTAAGACTGGAGCCAATTCATAACCCAAAATGCTGAGAAGCGCAGTGTTTTTGTCATCTTGGAATAGAATAGCAGCGGGAGACATCACGTGATTACACATTCTCGACTTAAGAGTGTGATGATTCTGAAACATACCCTCAGGGATTTGTTTATCAGGTCTCGATATTGCTGAAATTAAAACAAGACTTTCTGCTTAACCGTTTTCCAAACAATAACGACATTTGACCACTTTGTTGCAGACGATTTTAGAAAGCATTGTGGGAAAAGGTGAAATTGCTCGTAACGAGCATTTTTTCCTTATCCCGCAATGTTTTCCACACTATGAGAAGAATATTTTTCAATTTCATCACATTTTGAAATGTCGTCTGCAAACACTTTCAATTTGGAACAGTCGAAAATTTGTGGTTCGGGTAAGGGTTAAACATAGTAAAAGGTTCAGATCTCGATCAGTATTCTATGGTGTCAGACCAACGTCAAGGACACGATGGTATAAATTGCTTTCCTCGGTGGCATTCTGGTTAACGCTGATAGCTTCCGGTCTAGACAACCAGATTCAGACCGGAAGTAGGTTTTTACATGATCTGTGGAATGGATCTCCGCTTAAAAACTGAAAGGGTTTTGAACTTAGGGTTAAAACTTCAATCAAATAAATTAATGATGGTTGTCATTCTGGGTTTAATTGGTCAATATTCGACTCAATAGAAAATTTGCCACTGAAAATCTAAAATGACTGGCATCAACCATGAAGTTAGCACGTTATGGTTAATGTAGAATACTCATAATCCGCAATTTTTAAACCCCTCTCATCGGATTACTTTGTTCTCTCTCGATAAACATCGGGCGGGGCCGGAACTATTCGGTGCAAAGCGAATATTTCCGGCTCAGGCCAATGTATACCGAGAACGACCGAAGTAATCCGACAAAGGAAAGAAATGCATGCGTATTATAGGAATTATACATTAAACATGTTACAACATCGGAACTATGTATATATGTTTGTTTTTGAATTACAGAGTGGATGTGCGTTCGCCTTACTGGTCACGTTGCTATGGCATTCGAGTCGCACGGTAATCTATTTCGGGACTGTTACACTCGGCATCTTTCTGTCCAGCATGTCACCAACAGTTATGGCTCTGACTGAACAATATATCAATGTTAATGGTACGTATGTGTAACTTATAGAGGAAGATATGTTGATATGTTCCTTCTCGTAGTTGTCACCAACCTTAGAGAATAGTTCTTTGACAATGTTTGCTGGCCAAGCCCTGTAATAGTTTTCGGTCCACCACGACGAATACTCATTCATAAAGAAATCTACTTATTCTCTGAAGAGAACAGTTTTTTTCTATTCCATCCGATGTGATCCATTGTCAAATTGTGATTTGCGTCAACGCAACAATGATTAACCGGGCGTCCATAGGTCCGAGCCCGTTTCAGGCTAAGTTTAAACTAATTTATTTTACATCGATTGTGAAACAAGTTCTTACAACTTAGATAAATCCCTCTCGATTTTGCTTCTTGGATACATAACCAGTACACGCGCCGGATGTGAATTAATGAAAGTTTGCAAGGCACATCCTGCTACTCACAAAATTTGAGCCCACGACCTTCGCGCCCTAACTATCAATGGAAAAAGTAACTTAACCCATTACCTAACAATAACGAGATTTTACCTCTTTATTGCAGACGACTCTGGAAAACGTAGTGGGAAAAGAGAAATTGCTCATAACGAGCATCTTCTCTTTTTCCCACGATGTTTTCTGCCATATCAGAATATTACTTTCCAATTCCATCACATTTTGAAATGTCGTCTGCAAACTCTTTCAATTTGGGACAGTCGAAAATTTTGCGTTTGGTAACGGGTTAAGGTTATTTATGATACAGGTCCCAGTGCCTTACCAACGATGTTTCAGTTTTTAATCCACCAGTACTAGGCTAGGGCTTTGATGTGACTTGCCATAGGCCACTCCCATGAAAACACAGTGGGGGTCAAATCCGGGATCTCAGAGTTCTGAGACAGCCACCTTAGCCGCTGAGTCCGTGATCTTTGACAATGTTCGTTGTCAAAACCATATACTAGTTTTTGAAAATGTGACGCTCGGATCGGCTGTTATCAGGGTGTAAATACTCGTTTATAGGCTTATTGGTAGCGTGGGTACTCTACACTACATTCTATCCCGTTATTTTGCAGACTGCCACATTGTATTATACCCATCGTAAATGATTCGATAGCTGTCTCATTTACGCTGAGGTTGATAAAACGCTTTTGTGAGAATCGTATACACTTTCGTAAATGTGGATCGTATTGTAAATTTATGAACCCATCGTAAATGTTGATAGAACGCAGTCCAGGACGATAAACAAGTGTGCTAAAAAGATTTTTTGCGAATCAGTGTATATACGTATAATGATTATTTAGACGTTTCTTACGTTGTATCAGATGTTCTTTCCACGGACAAGGAAATGGAAAGCTGTACCGCTTTATTACTGAATAGTTTCTTTTTACATCTACATCAACATGTTACGTCATCGAGTAAAATTCGACTATAATATGACGGGTAGTTACTTGGTCATAGACAGAAAAGAAATGATAGGAAAGAAAGAAATTAGCTTGATAGTCAAAGGAGGGAAAAGGAAAGTACGAAGTAAAATCTTTAGAATGACTCAAAACGTTATTTAAAAAGAAGGACAAATGCGTGTACATAATTGATTGCTACTTGGCCAATGGGATCTATGTGCCAAATGCGTATTTCTGCAAACATATTACTTTGTAACATAACCCAAATTCGCTCCACTAAGAGAGCAACTCAATAAATGATTAACCGGAAGCAAGTGTTTATTTGATCCGAGCGTTCTTTATCCTTCTTGTGTCATTGGTGCTATTTCTGACATGCAGCTTGCTGACAAACAGTTTTAGCCCATTCAAGATTGTGTCAACGCAACTATAATTAACCGGGCCTTCAAAGCTCGGTGCCCGTTTGCGGCTATTTCGTTGTCGAGTGACTTTAAAACAATCGTTTTTTCAATAACTCACCAATGGTAGAAGAAAGTAAAGGATGTTGAATCAAAATCACTCATACAACACTTTTTGTGTTTCAGCTCCAATCACCTCGAGTATGGTGGTGTTTGCGGCCTTGGGAGAGACGATATGTCCTGTTATAGTGGGAAATGTAAGTATAGCTGTGCAAGGGGTTCCGTGCAGCTACGTCACACTCCAATATGTAATGAGTAGTCTTTAAAGGAGAGTAAAATTAGTCTGTCATACAGTTATGTTAGACTAGATTTACCTTTATCGCCGAATTCTTCTTTAATAAATGCTCATGGAACATATCGGAGTAAACAGAAAGTGTCGTAACTACACGGAATTTGCTTGTACAGCTGTACACCAAATGTAGCTCATTAATGTTGTGCCAAACCGTGTTTGTTGATTTGTTTGTTTTGAAAGTGCTTGTTCACGATGTAAGGAAATCTGGAAGTTGAGATTTAATTTCTTTAAAACAACTGTACTTATATAGAACTCAGACAAGCACTATAGAATAGTCTTTGGAAGCAAATCCAGACTGTTTTTAATTTTTTAAAGTGTGAATACAGCGAATTAACATGTTTTAATCTAAAAGCTAGATTTTTTATTGTATAAAGCATTTGTACAAATAGGCTCTTAACTCATTTGACGTAACCGCAATTGAAGACGGGAAAATCAATATTGTAAAATCGTATTTCATATGATAATTGGTTGAAAACATTGTGGAAAAAGGGAAGTGCTATCGTCGCGGTCCATTTCTCCTTTTACAAACTTTGCTTGAAAGTCTTTTTTCACTGAATTAGCCTCAAAGTGGGCCTTTGACAAATAACGATTAAAGAGTAACGAATGTCAGTTATCCAGACTCTAAAACCACCGTCTTCGACCAACCAATCCGACTTGGCTTCGCAATAGAGTCAAACAGCACCATATGGTTAAAGGTTGGTTGTTCACACATGGCTATGAATATACAGAGAAAACCCAGTTCTGAATACGTGGCTTTGTAACAGTGAAACATAGTGCCAGACAGCCTGTGCTTTTATATGTTAGTTGTACGGATTTAGAAATATACAATGAATCCGCCCTGCGATTAACCCTTTACCAAACAATAACGACATTTGACCATTTTGTTGCAGACGATTTTGGAAACGAATGTGGGAAAAGGAAAATTTGCTCTAAACGAGCAATTTCACCTTTCCCCACAATGTTTTCTGTCCAATTTGGGACAGTCTAAAATTTGGCGTTTGGTAAAGGGTTAAGACATATGTCTTTGATACATTAAAGCATTGTCACAAATCATTTTGTGCAACTTACACAAGCTGGTTTGTGATTTCTACTTTATACGTAGATCTAGAAGTCCAAATATCTTACCCTTTTATACATGTATGTGGCTTTAATTAATAAATATTTGTTTGTTTCAGCTATTTACCAACGTGGGACCTGTTAGTTTCCTGGCGTTCTGTTTCACCATAGTGATGGTTGCTGTCATAATATATTTCATACTTATCTTCACGGGGCGGGATACGTCCAAATACAGAGGTAGGTTGGCGTGTCAGTTTATTCCTTTTTATGCGTTTGATGGTTTATTCTAAATTTCGGCAAGAGTACGCTGTAGTATAACGATATCCAGCTTCAGGATTATGGAGGAGGAGCCAAAATGCAGATACACATAAAGGCTTGTATGGGTCAAGTTGGATAAAACAATCGGCATTGTATCCACCAAACTGGACTCCGTCTCGTATAATAAAAAGGTCTATTGGTACCAGTATTCAAACCTACGTAGATATTGTGTTTATTTACGTGCTTAATTTGTATTTATACGTGGCATTGACAAAAAATCGTATTCCATCTTAATTATTTATGTGTAAATGCGAGACTAGACAAAATCTTTCAAGAGCGTTATTGGTTTGCAGAATAGCTTTAACCAATACATCTTCTATACCAAAGAAAACAATGTTTATTAAAATAAGATTTTGAAATTGACGTTTTTCCAATGAATTCTAATCGGGTGCATCTGTTATCAATTTGCTTGAACTATAGTTACTGGTCTAGGGGAGTCCTTTAGCAGATAAATGTGTAATCATTTTAAGCTGAGGCAGCCCTTATGTTGAGATTTTAACGCCCAGTAATTTGCATAGAACGCCATGACATCTGGATCAATCGCCATCCTTTTGTAATCCTTACATGTAAAAGACGGAACATACTGCAAAACAAACTGCGCTCTGTCACAGTACTTTCAGAAGTATAGGGCACTCGTTTATAATATTTATATCTCTTTTTTTCTGTTACAGAAACACAGGGCACTCATTTATATTATTATTAAATATTTTCTTTATTATATAACACGCAGTGCACTCGTTTATAACATTGTTATCTCTGTTATCCATTACAGAAAACACAGGACACTCGTTCGTTTTCCTTTCGAAGCCTCCACAGAGGTTCGGAGAAAGCATGGAGATCAACTCGACCGCCGTGAAATATTACAGTCAATCCGAGGACAATCCTACAGACACAACTAGTCAACACAAGGACGATTCGAACGATACTCGTCCTCCTAATGGTTATACGGCCAACTACAAGTGAATGAAACGCGGGAATATGCTGAATTTCCCCCAGCCTACTTGTTTTACTAAACAGTTTACGCTTAAGATTTGCGTACGTTCAAAACAACATTCCATCTTATTCCATTGTTGGGCTAAGCAATATTGCAGAGTAACACATCATTGGAATCGTCTCTCCGAGACGCTTCCAATGACTTCTCACATTGCAATATTGTATTTTCATCTAAGATACTATCAATGTTATCGATTTTGAATTACGCAAATATTTTCCGCAAATCGTTTAGTAAAACGGTACCCCGGTCCGTGCATATAACCTACTGTGGGGTAAACGCAAGGGCCGGGACCCCAGGTTCGCTTTTTTCAAGGATGGAAATGATGTATTCCGAACAACCAAATGATAGATCGTTATGTAATAACAGTTCATGATTTGCAAACGGACACTTGACACAATACCCAATAAACTACTATATTCAAACGAAAAACTAAATATACTAGTTTGAAGTTATATCGAGTTACACACAATTTTAAGAACTCGATTGATGAAATGTGTCAATAGCTACAATCAAGTTCAATGATGAGTTTCTTTGGAATCACTCGGTAATTGCTAAATTAACTAGAAGTTGTGGTCAAATGAAGTAATGAATGAAGCATTGAAATGACGATTGTATGAATTCAAAAAGCGATTGCGCATTCACGATTTCAGTTAGCAATAGAATCTAGAAGAACCTGAGAAAAAGAGGTAAGGTGCTCATAAAAGTTGAATAGGAAGGACATACATTACCAAAGAAACTCCATTTCTTAAAAAATAACTGATAACAAAATTCAAACAATACGTGTTTCACTCTTTATTTCATAAGTTGTTGTGATGTCGGCTTCGTGTACCAATACGTCTCTCAGCAAATAACTTGTACTTCTGTCACTATATAGGTAATGTACTATTTTTTATAAGTAAGCAAGGTTTTTAAACGATTGGCAGCTGGCCTGTGATCTAACCTGTTTGCTTATCTGGGTATCTTTCTTCAGTGAAATTAAGCAGATATTGAAGGTTTGCGAATGCAGACGACATAAAGATCTTTTCTTTTTTAGAAAAGTACCCAACACTCTAAGGGTTTAGTCATATGTAAACCAATTTACGTTTTGGTTTGATGTATATTGGAAAGTATGAAATTATAGGAAAAGGCTAACATGTTCGTTTATGAACTAATCTAGGCTCAACAAAGGACTACACTAATAGTCGTCGATGTATGTTTGAGTTGTATCATGGTACAAGTGCGCTATTCGTTATTTTATATTTATTATCACGTTTAATGTAACCATTTTACGATGCCCTGTGATTTTGTTTAAATTCTTATATATTTATAAGTATATATTCATGATGATTATGTTTATCGTTTCGTTATATTGTGTTTTAATTGTGATTCAAAATAGTGTAATATAAAAAAGTATTTAGTGTCTCTTTTGATCTGTACAATCAGACTTGAATTTACTGACCACATACAGTTGTTTTCATGGACATGAAATAAACATTTTCAGAAATAAATCAATGCAACAAAAGTAAAATTGGCCCGTCATCAGCAATCTCTCTTTATTTCATGTTTGTTTCTACGCAATATCACAAAGGGAAGGCAAATTGCCTTTCTTTATTTTTGTTTTGCTTACGATCTGGACCGCACACAAAATGGTTTTTGAAAAAAAAATGTTAAAAATCGTAAGGCGTGTCAAACACAGCATATAAAGCACATCTACACTTCTCCTGTTTGGAAATATGTGACTGGTCCAAATGTCAAACACAGCATATATAGCATATTTACACTTCTCCTGTTTGAAATATGTGACTGGTCCAAATTCCAAGCAAGAGCAGACGATATATATAGCGTGAAAAAAGCATTTCCATAATGATGATTTTGGGAAAACCATTGTGAAAAAGAGACAAAATGTTTTCTAAAGCATATCGCAGTAAAAAGATACCCATATGGGGAATGTCAAAAAATAAAGATACTTATAACTTGTCCACATGCTGGCAACTATTAATGTTCGATACGACGTGTAGCATCAAACCGGGACAACTTCCGGTTTGAGTTTAATTTAATCTTTTATGATCAATACAAGTTAGATGGTTTAATCTTTGTTTGTGAAATTTTGTGCAAAGATTTTTAGAAAAATGAAACTTTTACAGGGATGGAAACGGTTCAGATGAATTAGAGTAACAGATATATTGCATTTCATTCTTTTTCTTATTTCGCCACAATGCATTCTAAGGATCAGAATACGAAATAAGACTTGTTAATTTATAAAATGGGTTTTTATTTACCAATATTCTTTGTGTTGTATTTTAAGAGAGGATGTTTCAGTTTTCTGTCTTCCTTTACTTTTATTTTCTCATCTTTACTCGTGTTTAATGAATCCTTTCAATCATGAAAATTCGAAAATAAGGATACTAGAGAAAAAGTCAACGTCACATGTCAATGGTACATATAATCAGAGACATAGATCTATGTCTCTGATATAATCAATATCTTGGGTAAAGTCTTCATTAATGTATTTTCATGATAAAACATGGATGGTTTATAAGGAATATATTTACTCCTGTTATTTTCTGTATTTGTTGTTATTTTATGTATATCGAAAGGGAAATAAAATGTATGTGTTGAATTTAGTTTTGTCAAGCATTTATTTCATTTTCACACCTTTTCCGAGAATCCATTACCAGTTAGTCATTCTTAAAATTTACAAAGGCAGAGCACTCCAAACGTACTTTTGTAATAGCCATGAAATCTGGCGTCACTGAATAAACAGTAGTGAAGAGTATATTGGTCAGGGTACCGGCCAACTTTATAATTGTTATCTAATCTCACACTCTTATGAGCTCTTATAGGCATAAACACTTTCACAAAGTGTGATCAAAATTTGATAATTATTGGGAGGTAAGATGGTGAACAGATTGTTGACCATTGTTGAACAACAACAACTTTCATTTGGGGTAAATGGCTGCAGATGAGAAAGTCTCAAGGACAAATGTCATTTGTACAAACCAATAAAACCCTTCTGGATATAATAATAATTAGTATGAATATGATATGCAAGTATTTATTTGTGCATTGGCAGAAAGCAGGGTTTACATATCTCAGATTATGTGTATCATTTTTTCTTGTTATACATTAAAAGGCCAATGTCCTTTATAGCCAACGTCATTTGCGCAAACCAATAAATCCCTACTGGAAACATATAAACAACGTTGTTTGAATATAAAATACAAGTCTTTATTTGTGCACTGGCAAAAAGCAGGGTTTACAAATCTGAGTGTCTGTATACAATAATAGGTTTCCTTTATTCTGGTTATACTTTGAAGTAGACCTCATGTGACATAAAAACAAAATGGTTAAGTGGGTCCGTTTTTCTGAAGCATTAAAACCAATCTGGCAACTGTTTGGCAGATTAATGTCAATGCCTCAGAAAAGACAACT
This sequence comes from Cerastoderma edule, assembly GCA_947846245.1. NCBI lineage: Eukaryota > Metazoa > Mollusca > Bivalvia > Cardiida > Cardiidae > Cerastoderma > Cerastoderma edule. The sequence goes on along the minus strand of OX401413.1, from coordinate 28,769,733 downwards.
CTCTGTAACCATTTTGGCAAGACAGATGTTACAGTACTTCATAGTGAGCATAATCCCCTTAACTTACGTGTCTTACTTATGTTATAGATTTCCACAAAGGTTAAAAAACAAAACAAGAAGGTTCATGTAACAGGGTACTGGAAATCACTTTTTAATTTGTTTCACTCATTTGTATTCATATTCAGCTGAGAAGCCAACTATTAAAATTTGAAATGGATTCCATCCTTAAATGGCTAAGGAATTCATTTTACTTATAGTTTGGAAATTAGACAAAATAAGATTCAATTCTCATGGAGTTTAATCTTGATCCGATTAACAAACAAACAGCAAATATCTGCATTTCCCTTATAAGAGCAGAGACATAGATAACATGTTATCTATGTCTCTGATAAGAGTAACTAACAGCACATAATATTCTGATTAACTGCAATATATTCAAAAATTGATTCCATAATTATTCAAATACCCATTGAAATCAATAGAGCATTTTGGAAATCATCAACAGTAAGTTTTCACATATTTTGGATAAAGTTCTTGCAAGAAATCTACATGATATATATGCTATGTAACGCATACTTTGTCTTTGAGTATAAAAATTTGCACGGCATCACTTTGTCATTTTGGACATGTACACCAAAGCTTGTTTACTAATGAAAGCAAGCGCATTTAAATTAAGATGTATTGAAACGGAAAAAGTGTTTTTTATTCTCAAGTTAACCTACATAATATTTGAGATGTGTAAGTAAACTGAGTCAAAAGTTTTGTTCTGCCAGTAAGAGCTGTGTAAAACCTTTGTAAATGTTGATACAGTTTTATTCTGCTGGCAAGTGCTCTATAAACCATTTGTAGATGTTAATAAAGGCATCTGCTTCTGAATCAACCTTTATAATGGGATGTCCATTCTCTGGGTAGGCTATGTACCTGTGGTAAATTATATAAAGGCAATGTAAATGGGTATATCAAGAAGGTTTGATTGATTGAACTTCAGTTTTACGCCCTTCTCAACAGAAATTAAGTCATTTCTCCAATGTCGGCAAACCTTTCAATGTTAATGATATTTCCTGACTATTAAATCAAATTTTGTTTTCCCACACTAACATACCTGAACACTGTGATGAGAAACATATAAACAATGCCATTACTTATATCTAACTTCGGAAAAAATGGTTTCGTCAGCTCTAAAAGTCAGGCCCCCTGCATTCAAAGTTGAAAGTACTACATACTGGGCTGGTAAGAAGTTTTATGTCTGATTAAACCAGCATGATGGTAGCTTGTGAAAGATATTTAATATTTTTGATGAAAATGAACTGTTAAAATTCAAAACATTTAACACTTTACTTGGCTGGGTTAAAAAACATTTTACCATAATATCCTCTACTACTGATTAATGGATAAGTGAAATACCACAATAAATCAAGTTCGAAAAGAGATATGTTGTAAGTGGCTGTTCCTTGACATTTAACCCTAAGAATGCTGGGTAATTTTCGAAAATTACATTTTGTGTCTTCTGCTTTTCAAAGCCTTAAATATTTCCCTGATTTTGATAAGGAAAAATACTCTAGCATGAAAATTGTGTTTGACACAAAGTCGTTGTGACAGCATAATAAAAATCCTTTACTAAGAAAAGTGTTGTTTCACAAACTTTTCCAGATATGCCGACAAACACACTCCACAATAACCAACTTTCAAATTTCGGTAATCCTTCAAATGATATCATTACAGCACTTAATGACAAAGAAGTATTCAAAGCAATGTTTCAGTTGTTGTCAACTGCATATTAATAAGGAAAGGGATGTAGCTATGTAGCTTTCCAACCAATGTTCTCTATTTCAAATTCTAGTAGTTAATGAGTTTACAGGGCCCTTTTACAGGCAGCATCCTGCTACAATGTATCTAAAACAATAGATACCTGACTGGCTTGTTCCTGGCTTTAAGCGCTTTGTAAAGTTCATAGCCCTGCTTGACTGGTACCCTTTTGTCGTCGAGACCAATCATTAACATGACAGGACTAGTAATCTAAATAAAAAAACCCAGCTCTTAACAAGATGATCATAGATTCTCCTGCAGAATTCCTTTTTAAAATATTGTTGAAAAAAAACCCGCAAAAAATATAGATGGATAATGCAAAAAAAAGTACTGTTGAATAATGCAGCAAATGCTCATATGAGTAAATCCTTCTTATCCAAACAATAAGTCCTTTTCTACTGAGAGAAATGTATTTTTTCAATAACCTTGTGCATTTGTTTTCAATTTTGATCATGGATTAAAACAGACTTTTGTTAGCTTAAAGGTCAATAAATATTAGAATACATGTATAATAAAACTGTTTAAAATGCTTTTTACACAGCTGCATCACACAACTTCAGATAAAATGTTAGACACCTAAAAGAATATGTTTGCTTGTTTTAATTGAGGTACTTTATTTTAACATCCCAGCAGTCAGTGAACCTTATAATGCTCATTGCATTTTTGATTAAGTACTTGATATTAACCCTTAGAATGCTGGGTAATTTTCTAGAATAGATTTTTTTTGTTGTTTGCCTTCCAAAATCTTAAATAGCTGCTTAATTTCGTAGAGGAAAGTTTCTCAGAGTAGCAAAATAGTTTGATCACAGGCAAGCTGCCAATTGACTTGGCGGCTGGCGATGTAACATGTTTTGCATTAGCATGAAGTCGGTTCCACACTATAAGGGTTAAAAAAGGCACACTTGAGATATATATGTAAAACCTTTCAAGGTTTAAATGCAAGATTATTACAACTCCTTCACAAAAGGGAAAGTATTACCATACACTCACAATATCAAAATGACTTCTCAGATAAGCAATTTCTTACATACAGTGAAATGCTAAAATTAATATACAGGGCTGCTGTAGATATTTAGGATTTGAAGAGAAAAGGGCATTTATTTCCTTTATTTGTGGTGTATTAGTTCTTGAAAAGTGCTAAAAAAATTACCTGATCCACATACTGTAATGGGGAGGCCTTCCACATCTTCTCACAGGCTGAGCTATCAGGCAATGTTGTGAAATCAAAGTCCATCCCAGATTCAACAAATGTCCTGCCATAAAATAGAGTTAACCCATTTCAATTCATTTTTCCCCTTCTACATATGACTTTTATTCTTATAAACTGTGACTGGGAGACTGTTGGTTCATAAAGCATTGAATTTCCTTTTGTCAAAATGATTTCAATGTTTATTAGAATGGCTTCAGAGGTTTTAAATTAATTGTGAAGTAATGATTTTTCTCTCAAAGCTTTTGGTGCAAATTAATCAGATATTTGGTGGAATATTGTCTAACTGATACCGCCTTGAGATCTTTAAATTTAGATATGACCTAAAGGTTGTCACCTTACTATAACCCTTTCCCAAACTATAACATCTGACCACTTTGTTACAGGCGACTTTAGAAAACATGATGGAAAAAGGATAAATTGCTCTTAACGAGCAATTTCTCCTATTCCCACAATGTTTTCTGCCCTATCACAAGATTATTTGCCAAAATCGTCACCTTTTTAAATGTTGTCTGCAAACTCTTTCAATTTGGAACAGTTGAAAATTTGTTGTTTGGGAAAGGGTTAAGCATTCATCACTTATCAATTTTCATTATCATACAGCAGATTTCTTATGGATTGGTGCACCTTGAATGTCTCTGCTTGAATTAAAATGTTTTGTTTTGAATTATGTGAATAAATACATAAAAGGTGATTTGGTTAAGTAGCCTCATTTGAATAGTTCTACAACAACAGATATAATTATGTTTTAATAAACAAAAACATAATAATTTCATTTCACTTACAAAGTGTAAGACATGTTATAACCGATTATCATGATTCAATTTTCTATTTCATAATTTATGTTGTCAATACAATTATATTATAAAGCAATTTGCAACAATAAAATGCATTCTTTGTATTGCCACTACTGTTGGAAATGCATATAACGGATTGACGAAGCATAGGGTACATACCAATCAGGAATGTCTGTAGCACCAAACATTGCTGAAAGCATACAGTTCATTATCAAATGTACCGGGTATATATACAGTTCATAAATACAGTGTACATGTATACAAATTCATAACACACTTAGCACAATATAATTTTAAAATGTTTTTAACAGAAATAAAATGTGTTCGAACAAGCACCTTCTCCTAAGATTTGTTCACTTTTTGAAAGATTCTGCTCACTTAAATGTACCCTTTTAATGCCATATTATGTGCAAAAAAAAAAGGGTTTGAATAATGAAAAAATTAGTTTGACTTGTAGTTCCAATAATTTATTATAAGTGCTAATGTTAGGTCTTTCTTAGAATTTGTATGAATTATTCTACACTCCCATTTAAAGTTCCCTTTTTGATTGACAATCTGAAATCTTTAATATTAACCCTTAGAAAGCTGGATAATTATCTAAAAAAAGATTTTTGCGTCGTCTGCTTTCCAAAACCTTGAATATCTGCTAAATTTTGTTGACGAGAGATACTCAAAGTAGCTAGCAGGTAAGATCACAGGCCAGTCACCAATTGACTTGACAGCTGGCCTGGATCTTAACTGTTTGCATAAGCATGAAGTCAGTTCCAGCACTTAAAGCCTTAAAAAATCTGAATTTTTAAGATCAAAAATATGAATTTCTGGAATGGAGGCAGGTATTATCATCAACTGTACAAAATCTAGGAGACAGTTCTCAGATAGGATGGCATGCATCTCATGATAGGAAAATTCTTTTCTCCAAAAGTATTCAATTGTCAATGATTTCAAATATATTTTAAATCACCAGGGTACTGTTTTACTAAACAACTTACGAACAATATTTCTGTGAGTCAAAACTGTTGGACATTGGTAAAATCTTAAATGAAAGTGCAAATGTGACATGTCATTGGAAGTGTCTCGGAGAGAAATATTGAAATAAGAGGGTTTGTTGTTTTGAACTTACACAAATTTAAAACATAAAATATTTAGTAAAACGGTACCAGTTGCGGGGAAACAATAATGTTTACATACTTGTCATATTGATGACTGGATTCCTACAAACTGCCGATGTGTAAAATCCCTGTTGAAAGTAAGAGTGATTTAAACAACCATGAATGATCCCATAACAAAAATTAGATTCAATGCAAGAGCTAAAACAAAATAATCAGAAGACAAAAAATTAAAACAGACAAACAACAATTTGTATCTGAGAGGATATTTTAATCACAATCTAACTATTTCAATTAGTGGTAAAAGTTTGCAGCTTCCCTCTATAAATAATGAAGGCTAACATTAAAAAGGCAAAAAAAGCTTGTCTCTTCAATTCAGTAATTTTCTAACTGACCTGCAGAACCAGGTCTGCAGAATAAATGGTAGGAGTTTAAATAAAATTTGATAATAAAAATGCAAAATTAACAGCACTTTGTCACTCTTTCAAATTGTTATAATACATTACTATACAATAATGACATTTGACAAGTTTGTTGACCAGTTTGTTGCAGATGACTCTGGAAAACATTGTGGGAAAAAGGAGGAACTGCCCTGTACAAGCAATTTCTCCTTTTCCCACAATGCTTTCTGCCAAGCAGAAGATTGCTTTTTAATTTGATCACTTTTTGAAATGTTGCCTGCAAATTCTTTCAATTTGGGACAGTCGTAAATTTGGCGTTTGGTGAAGGGATAAACCCACATAGCAACGGGCTGTACAATTTCAAGTCGAATCCTCTAACTACATGGTCACAGATAACATGTATTTTTTATCAAAATGTTTTTTAAAACCGTTTGCAGGAGTGTGGTTCTATGAGGTAGCTTGAGGGTTAAAACAATGCTTAAAAACCATTGAGAAGATAACTAGATGTAGATGGTTACTCACTGGATACTGGCCAACTAGATGACAAGATAGAAACCCCCCATGGGAACCTCCAAAAACACAAATTCTGCTTTTATCAAAACCCTCCTTCTCAATGACTTCCTCAGCAGCTGCCTGAAAATAAACAGACAGGGTACTGTTTTAATAATCATCTTATGCTAAAAGATTTAGCACAACACTCCCTCTCATTTCAATATTGGACTAAGCAATATAGCAAAGTACCAGTAATTTTGAGACGCTTCCAATGATATGTAACATTGCAATATTGTACTTTCATTCAAGATTCTATCCATGTTTATCCATTTTCACTTATGCAAATATTTTCCTTAAGTGTTTTATTAAACTTTACCATGGACATAAAATGGTTTCTAATCTTTATAAATATATCTAAAGTTCTGACCAAATGAACTACAAGTCAACATAATCATAAGTGGCTACCGGTAATAACATTTGACACTGAAAAAAGAACTTTATGAAACGTCTGTGAAAAAAGAGAAACTTCTTAAGTTGGTAATTTTTCTCCTTTTCAAAAAGTATTCAATATTTGTCTTCAAGAGTTGTTAATTATATTCAAGAATATACTTCCTAAAATAATAGATAATCATAAATATTTCAATGATGTTGTAATTGTTTGATCAACAAAAAGTCTCAAAATGAATATCAAATTTTACCCATGAAAAGTGTCTCTAAACCTTGGACAAACAAATGCATGTGTGCTCATGATAATTGCTTCCTATAGAAAACAACCCCATTTTTTTATATGGGTTTTACATCACATCAACATTATTTCAGTTATGTAGCAATGCCAGACTCTTAATTATGGAGGAAGACCCCTTACTCAACTGTCCATAAGGGCTGGTCAATGCGGGTAGAACCATCGGCATTCCGTAAGCCAGTCGGGAGACAGCCTCTCATGAAAAATCATATCCCTCTCAGGATTTGAACCCACCCCAAGAAACATTGGGGCAAAGTTTGGTCAACTGTCAGAACCATTAGTTGTCCATTTGTTAGCTAGGTGGCTACAACAAATGAAAATTTTCAGATTCCCACTGCGAGAATGACTTTGCAGTTTGGAGTTAAGTTCTCTTACACCTATGGGTTAAGGCTCACACTTTACGTTATAATTGATATGTTAAAGAAGGAAACATTATGTTTGCTTTTTACCCTTACAATGCTTGGCACTTTACTGTGATTTTTGTGTCATCTGCTTTCCAAAACCTTAAATATGTGCTTAATCTTGTTGTGGAAAGATACTCAAGAGTAGTAACAAACAGTTAGATCACAGGCCAGCCACCAATTTACTTGGCTGCTGGCCTGGATCTAACCTCTTTGCATAAGAATGAAGTCTGTTCTAGCACTAAAGGGGTTAAAATTCAACAAAAACCTTTAAGTTTTTTTCAAAATCCTGGTAAATTCTGAGATTGATGTTGTAATGTAAAGTATTGTAAGCAGTTTTCAGTAGACAGAACCCTGTATTACACATACTCACTTTGATTGATTTAATGAGACGATACTGATGAGTTATCGTAATAATTATGATGAAGAGTTAGTAAGAACAATATGCTTATTTATCAAACGTTAAGTAAATGCCTTGAATGGATGTTACCTGTACATCTTTAACATCCTGGTCCCCACATTTCGTCGGTAAAGATAGAATCGAGTCCATACCATAGCCTGCAGACCCACGATAATTCACTGCACAGACAAAATTAAAACATAACAAATATAATCAACTTTTACTCTTCCAAACATATGTAAACACACATGTAAATATGTCATTGCCTTAATCATTTCCTAACAAGGGATTTTAGTGGCTGGGGGGAAAAGAAAGCATAAGCAGACAGTATTTAACAAGTATAAACAATGTGATTGTGACAAAAGAAAGAGATCTCTTGAGACAGATGCATTGAACAGAGTAAATATGAAGGAAAAAGTAAAGAAATCATCTAGTAAGAGTCATTTTTTCTAATGGGTAAAGTCTACTTTTGTAAAAACATTTTTAACAGCTGCAAAGATTGCAACTCCTACCTACAGACCACTCTGCCTACTTACTTAGTAGACATCACATTCAATGAGATATTTCTAACACCACATTGTATTTCAGTAAGAAATAAAGAAGCAAAAATGGCTATATTGTGTACCTACCCATGAGTACGGAGAACCCCAGTTCACACAGCAATGCCACATACAACATGAAATCTGTGGTGAACACAGAATGGGGGCCACCTAGACAAATAGAATACAGTCAAACTTTTAACCCATTACCAAACAGTAATAACATTTAACCATTTTGTTGCAGACGACTCTGGAAAACATTGTGGGAAAAGGAGAGATTGCTCTTACAAGCAATTTCTCTTTTTCCCACAATGTTTTCTGCCCTATCAGACTATCATTTTCAGACTTCATCACGTTTCTGCAAATTCTTTGAATATGGGACGTTCGAAAATTTGGCGTTAATCCTTCATCCATGAACAAACATGTATAAACCAGGTACATTTCAACTCGCTTGCAGTAGAAACTAAAAGAAACCAATATGACAAAATGAGCGAATTTTTCCTCTTCTCAAAATGGTTTATCCTTTTAAAACTAAACATTTCATAAACAAAATGATATTATTTTGCATAGAGTTTAAGTTGATCTACCTGGTAAAGTTTCATCTTATAGTGGAGACCATCAATAAAGAAGCAATTCTACAAATACGCTTTTTAGATGGGATTTTACATTTGTCAACATTATTTCAGTAATGTTTGGATGCCCAACTCTTAATGATGGAGGAAGACTCCATACTCAACTGCCCATAAGGAATGGTCAAGCCGGTGTAACGGTAATTTCTTCCCCCGCTAATTTTCCTTCCCAGGGGAAGAACTGGGCCGGCTAGAACCATTGGCATTCCGTAAGTCAGTTTGGAGACTAGCTGTCATGAAAATCCAAATGTTGTCACTGGGATATGAGCCCACATGTAGTGGAAGACTTAACAGTTTGTTATCATCATCATTAGATATAGCATTACATCATAATGGATGAAAAGAAAATTAAGCAACACAACAGCACCATTGTATAACTGCAGAGCTTCTTAAAATAGACTTAAGCTGGGACCACAATCTGTGAGTTTAAATTTCAATTCATAAATTTCCCTCAATTAACCTCTTTCTTCAATTCAACTGACATTGAACCACTTGCAGCCAAAAACTATGAAAAACATTGTGACATAAGCAAAAAAAAACTGCTCAAAGTAAGACATTTGTCTTTATTTCAGTGCCTTACACCTAATATCAGAGAAGATGTAGAATTTTCCAAAATCTATAACTGTCATCTGCTTTTGCTTTTTAGTTAAGATTATTCACAAAAAGACACACAGACAGGTCTAAACAAAAGGCACCTTATAACCTACCATGAGGAAATACAGCTAGAGTTTTCTGGCCAACTTGATCCGCTGAAGCTGGATAAACCAGAATGCTTTCATAGTCAAGGGAGGCTAAAATAAACAAACTACCGTATATAGATTCACCAATGACTGAACAATACCAAAATAATACAGACATATAACTGGCTGCAGATTACAAACATGCAGAGACATAGATAATGTGACTTATTCAAACAGATATATAAATGGTTATAAGTAACCTTATTAGAAAAATATATCAACAGCAATAAAAAAAAAAATACCCGGTACATCAAATTTACAAATGGCAATAAACAACTGAATACAACAGAATGTTCAAACATTATTTCTTTAGTTAAGTTCTTTTAGCGCTAATTAAAATAGTGTTGAAGCCAAATGGTTTGTAATGTATAAAGACAGTAATAAAAGTGTGCAAACTATCTTTTGTTCTTCAGATAGTTCTGTCAGTGGCATAAAAAAGGATTAGTAAATTTTATATACAAGTATCATACTCAATAGCCGATTTATTGTAAACATCAAAATGTCAGTATAAAAGAATTGTGACCCATGACTCCGCTTGTCCAATATGATGTTAAATCATAGAAACTATATTCATTTGCTTCAATGGGGTTAAATGATGTGTCAAATATTTCTTAGTTATGGTTTTCCAGAGTTCATGAGTAAAAGGCTAGGGCTCGGAAATGTCTTGCCAAAAGACACTTCCACAAAACTAGAGATATATGTGGGGCTCAAGCCCAAGACCCACGAGTTCTAAGACAAGCACATTAAGCACTTGGTAATACATGAGCCTCAGTAATTTATGTTATCATGATATCAGTACAACAAACCGTCAAATGTAGCTAAACTTACCATATGCTTGGTTGACCCTATCTTTTGAAGGTAGATGCTTGATCAATTTCCAAGAAACATTATCTAAAACAACAGACTTGACTTCTAGTTTTGTCCACACTATGTTACCTTCATCACCTGAAACTGGCAATTTGCCAGCTACCTGGAAGTAAAACAAAGATACCAGCATAATATCATACAGGAGTGGCAAATTTTGTAAAGCATAGTCAGCAAGTCATGATAAATGACAACGATCCAAAGTAAATTGGCGGCTGGCCTGTGATATAACCTGTTTGCTAATCTGAGAATCTTTCCTTAAAATTAAGCATATATTTTAGGTTTTGGAAAGCTTTAACCCTTCACAAAACAATAACGACATTTGACCAGTTTGTTGCAGACGACTCTGGAAAACATTGTGGGAAAAGGGGAAATTGCTTGTGACAAGCAATTTCTCCTTTTCCCACAATATTTTCTGTCCTTTAAGAAGATTATATTTCAATTTCATCACTGTTTGAAATAAAGTTTAAAAACTCAATTTGGAACAGTGGAATATTTGGCGTTTGGTAAAGGGTTAAGACAATAAAGAACCTACCAAGTAATGTGGCTGTTTCGGGGAAGAGCATTGTGCTACAAGCAGGTCATTTACTATACATAATACTGTAAGGTCACCGCCACATTCTGAAATAAAAACAAAAGTAAATTTATGTCCTAGATGCTCAAACACATTTTAATATTTGCGGAAAATAAACAAAACATCATTGTTAACAAAACAAACCGTTTAAACAGTTATATTATCTCCAAGATAAATATTTAATATCTTTACCAAATAGTTATGACAGAGATGAGATGTCTACCAATAATCTGGTTGAACACATTACCAAACAATAATGACATTTGACCAGTTTGTTGTAGATGACTTTAGAAATCATTGTTGGAAAAGGAGAAATTGCTCGTAACAAGAAATTTTCCTTTTCCCATGTTTTGTGCCCTATCAGAAGATTGTTTTCCAATTTAATCACATTTTGAAATGTGGTCTGCAAACTCTTTCAATTTGAGACAGTCAATAATTTGGCGTTTGGGAAAGGGTTAAATAAATACATGGATCTGTTATTTCATTTCATCCAAATCAAAGTTAAAATCATGATAATTTGTCCTTTTCCCAACTAATTTCAAAAGTTATGTAAGCATTTTCACAATATCTACCCAAATCCAGCATCTGTTGTGCTTTAAAGGTAAATGGTTCAGGAAGTGGTCAATTATCATCAGTGTTCATTCTGGCATGCGTTTTGTGGGGGATCCCCCATCAGAATAGCAAAATCCCCCATCACCAAATCTGACAATTCCTTCACTTGAATTGTAAATCCCCCATCAAACATATGGTACTGGGGGTCAAATTTATGCAATAGTTATTCCTAAGCATGGCTGCAACAGGTAATAATTAGCTCTGACTGTCCACAAGACCATGCAGGAAGGAATTCAAGCCTATAATTGTATGTAAAAAAACATGTCTTCAAAATTAATATTGGTTGACCCTCAAATATCAATTGGCCAACCATTTTTTAAGTTAATGGGCCAATGGTCCATCAGCAACCCGATTCACAATGATCACTGTATTATGATGATAAATTTAATCTGATAATATCAGATGTGATATGAAACGTTACAGTCGGATAAAAAAAAGGATAAGGGATCTGATATGCTACAATACGATACCAACGATAAACGTTGTTTTCTGGAACTCATATGATAGCACTACTGTACCTGAAGGTAATCTGGTTACTTCTCTCGTATCAGTATCAATAACAACGGCTGTAACATTTCTTTTCCAAAATGTATTCACAATGACCCTTTTATTGTCTGCGGCCCAGCGTTTACCAGAAAGTGCCACGCAGTACAACCCTGGAAATTCTTCCCCTATAACAAAGTAAAAGAGACAAAAATTAACTCATCTAATCGTTTAGCAAAATGCTCTTGGCCAAAATTAAAACAGGCAAAGTAAAATGGAAAAGAAAATTAACCCTTATAGTGCTGGAACAAACTTCATGCTTATGCAACCAGGTTAGATCCAGGCCAGCCGCCAAGTTAACTGGCGGCTGACCTGTGATCTAATCTGTTTGCTTCTCTGAGTATTTTTCCTCATCAAAATTAAGGAGATATTTATGGTTTGGGAAAGCGAAAATCTTTTTTCAGAAAATTACCCAGCATTCTAAGGGTAAAGATGTTCTTTCACACAGATTGTATGTAAACGGTCGGTATCAAAAGCATAAGCAAGCAGCAGACAATCTCAATAAACAAAATTCATATCTCTTAATTCACAAATTGGTGTTGCTATCATTGCATCAAAATGAATTTGGAATGATTTCTTTAGAAGAATACTTTCTTATTCTACCAAACTGTCAAAGGAAAATAGCAGATTTGATTAAAGTCTAATTATGAAAGACTTGCTGTCCTGCACTGATCCCATTAAAATGTCTTTTGCATCAAATAAATTCCAAATCTTAATTTTGCATCTAGAAACTGTCAGAAGATTGTGATAAATGTAGTCCGATACTCTATTGCACATATCCCTTACTCACAATCACAAAATCAAATATATGAAAGCTTTGGGTAAATGAAATAAAAGACACTTGCTAATAACTTGTATAATGCTTTTATGCTCCTTTTTACTTCTTTTATCAAAAGTTCTGTACTATGTAGCAGACAGCATTTAATAAATTATCAAAATCTTAAAATTTATCAATGTATTTCTTAATGAACATTGAAACAAAGGTCACAGAGAGGAAGTTTGCGATTTAAGAGGAAATCCTCCGTTCTTCACAAAGATTTTAAATGTCATCTGCAAATGTTGCGCTGTCAAAGTATAAATGATATATAAAACATTTATTCTTCATAGCTCTATGAGTACTAGTTTAAGTATTTTGCGCTGAATTGTATTTGACCACAAACCACATTTGCTTGGTGATTGACAGTCATTTTTTTTTACCCATTACCAAACAATAAAGACATTTTACCAGTTTGTTGGAGACAAATTTGGAAAACATTGTTGGAAAAGGAAAAATTACTTTTAAGGAGCAATTTTTCCTTAACACACAATGTTTTCTGTCCTGTTAAAGATTAGTTTTCAATTTCATCACATTTTGAAATGTCGTCTGCAAACTTTTTCAATTTGGGACAGTCAAAACTTTGGTGTTTGGTAAAGAGTTGAGAGAACACTTCCAGTAAACATTTCTTGTAATTTGGAGGCATTTAAAGATATCAACAGTACAGGTGATTTGCAATATGTCACATATCATCTGCCATATCATGATACCAATTATCAAGAAATATGCAAACTAACCTCCAACTGTTTGTATTTCCTCAGTTATAATTGTTGTTATTTCTGTTTCTATATCATACTGCAAAGGAAAATCAGGAGTTATTAACTGAATTGATACAAAATAAAAAAACCTCTGTATAAATCAGCAAGTCACAATCAACAGACTCTTTTCAGAAAAATAGCAGATATTTAAGTGTTCTTTTTCATGATTTGGGATAAGTTTGGTAATCAAGCCGTAACAACTTATTGATGGTTCAGTGCAATACTATAGTAAGTGCTTCATGTTTGTGAAGCACTTACTATAGTCTTTCGTTGAACCCTCCAAATATGAAGCTTTATTCTAAATTCTTACTTGAATAAAAGAAATAATTTTGAATACTTCTGAGTTTGTTTAAGAAAGCATCAGTAGGTGACAGGGCCCAAAGAAAGGCGTCAATATCAAAGCTTATATCTTCACCCAATCACTCATAAATGGTTTTGAAACTGGTTTTAATTCATAGCAACAACAAAACACATTTATTCAAGAATAAAACGAAATGCATTTTTCTTTTTGATAAGGGATAGAAACATTGGTGACAAAATAAGAAATTGCTTATATTGAGTAATTTCTTATTTTGTAACAATTGTTTCTTGAGATACTTCTATAGGTCAACTTAAAGAAGTAATCAAGATAGAAAGGTTTAACCCTTTACCAAATGCCAAATTTTCAACTGTCCCAAATTGAAAGAGTTTGCAGACGACAATTCAAAATATGATGAAATTGAAAAACAATCTTCTGATAGGGTAGAAAACATTGTGGAAAAAGGACAAATTGCTCGTCACAAGCAATTTCTCCTTTTCCTTCAATGTTTTCCAGAGTCTTCCGGTGGAATGTTGTTATCATTTGGTAATGGGTTAATGTCTACAATCATGGAAAATAAGTTAAAGCTATAACATACCTTAAGCAGACGGCTACATTGTAAATGGGGCCCGCCAATATTAGTGTCTAAGAACACAAAACTTTTATTGTCTGGTGACAGAACAGGGCATTTGGAAGCTCGGTCTGATGGAGTAATTGGCGCTGAAAAAAAAACAAGGTTTGTTTTATTTGTTTGATGTATTGGGAATCTACATCATGTCATTACCATTTTTCTTTTCTTTTTATCTCCATCTCTGCAATATCATTCAATTTGACAGATATATTTGCTAATGAAAAGCAAATACAATTAAGATTTTGATAAATATGCACTAAATATTTAAAGATAGTCAACACAAAATTGCTACAAAAGCATTTAAGTTGTTTACAAGGAATACGTATATATATAGTTCTTTCATTACCGCAATATAAGGCTGCAAGGAAAGTTATTTTGGGAATTATCAGAATGAAACTCTTGACATTGTGACTTTCTTCTTGCTGTATATTGAATTATGTATTTATGGTTTTATTCTAAATTGTAGTTTCTCATCAAATGAAATGGCGTGTAAATAATAGACAATGCTTTATTGTTGGTGACGTTTGAAAACTTGAGAAACGTGGGAACCTTTTAATTTGTAATATTTTCCTAAAATCAAAATTCTTTATAAGATCTGATGTGTCAATTGTATTATATCAAGTACCTGAAAGACATGTTACAAGGTCTTTGATTGTATTTATATGCTGTCCACTCTTTGTGTGAAAAAATGTGTCAGAGCAGAAATTGCTCATGATCTCAAGGAAGATGGCTCCAATGTGACAGGTCTCTTGTCATCAGCCTCTTTTACCAAGGATCCCGGGTTTGATCACTATTAGGCACTGTGAAAATTGCCAGGACTAACCCACATATTGCCGTGAGTACTGGTTTAGTTTCAAGTAAGCAGTCACTGTGAGTGATTTATATTAGCTTCATGCTTCTTTCAGAATCAATGCAATACAAATAAGTTTAATTCATATAGGCTTGCACTGAACTCTTGATTTACCAACCATAATATCATACTTACTGCAGGTTCCTGTACTCAAATTGAGGATGAACAGGGTACTCCTAGAAATAGAAAAATATTCAAATCAACCCTATGCAAACATTCACACTTGAATTATGTTTTGTATGCATAACCTATAGCATTTTTTTTGCAGTAGACAACACTAGCATGGCAGTAAGAGATGTGCTAAAACATTCAGCAAAAAAAATAAACGTTACAAAGATTGGGCCTAAAGAAGAACTGTTCACTCTGGATGTGTGGCAACGTTTAACACTTTATCACCTGCAGACAAGATTTTTGTATTTGAAGCAGACAACTTTAGGAAAGCTTTGTAAACATATAAACCTTACAGTTCTGCTGTTGTGATATGTGAATAGATTGAAACAGCATTGTGGCAAAAGGAGAAATTGCTTGTTTCACATTACTTTTTGAAAGTAAACTGTCACAAGAGGCAAAAATGTGCCATCATTCTTTTTCACATTTGCTCATCCATTCCTCATTTAATTTGAATCAGTCCAAAAACGTACTTGAGAGTAATATAACAATATATATGGTAGAACTAAACTTACTTTCTGATTGGGCAGTAGATAATGCCCAGCCTATATGGTTCATGATCAAATCCAGTAAATACAATCCTATCATCACCAGGCAACCACCGACCCTACAAGTATATATATGTAATCATAGAACAAATGGTTTAACAGTCAGAAATTTGTGCTCTGGAAGTAATACATGTCAAACATTTGATATTATCAATCACAGTTACTAAACCGAAGACCATTTTCAATATCTTTATTTTTTTATGTTGCTGAAACCCAGTGATTTCATTGAATAATGTAAAGTGAGCCTTCATGCTTGTCAGCGCGTCTTTGAAAAGCCAGCTAACATATAAGAGCAGGAATTCCTTCAAGCGCCCCTTGCTCACATCACATCATAACATCAGTAAAACATTTCTGAAGACCCATATGATAATGATAGCTAAAAATAGCACCTCTTATTCTAGGTTTAGCTCCTTGTTTATGAAACAAACCTGAAAAAGGGTTTGCATTACCTGCAGTACAAATGGTATATGTCATATGTATAAATTATAAAAGGGGTTGAAAAGCTGTCAATAAGCTAGTCTTATTTTACTTTAGAAATCTTTGTCTTCATTTGATAGGTAGAAGACAATTTATTTTAAAAAGTTAAAATCCCATTCTGTGAGATAGCCCTGTAAACATGCCATTTCTATTTCTGTCACAGCCAGAGAATCCACAAAGGCACATCATCAATTGGGCCGCGTCACGCGAAAAGGGGCACTCGGACATCAATAAAAACCGCTGACTCAGTTCTTTCTTAGTGCTATTATTCCAGCATCTAGTCACTAAAGTTATCATTTGTATTTATTTAAAGGTATAATTGGATGTCCTCTAAGATGGCAAACAGTGTAGCCCCAGACCAGCCGCCACGTCAGTGACGTGGCGGCTGGTCTGGGGCTACACTGTTTGCTATGTCCGAGTGCCCCTTTTCGCGTGACGTGGCCTAATTATAGTACATTTACCTCTCATAATAATGATGTAGATAAAAATCATACTTTGTAAAGATGTCAGCTGCTTCTTTCAATTTTGACTGTTCACATATCATATCTCTTTATGATTGTCATCTGCTTATGCTTACATCAAGTCAGACAATGGAAGTGAAAAGATTAGATGTTTTATCCAAAACAAAATAAAAACACCTCATCAAAACAACCATATTAGTCTATCATTTACATACAGAAGGTATTTTACATCCCTTCCATGATGTAACTGATAATCATACAAAAACAAGGTACAATGTTTCAATTCCTTGGATTCAGAACATACAGAAATAAAAATTTACAGGCAAAAAGGCATTATTTTCATTGAGCCACATATTCTCTTATTTGGTTTCAGAGATGCCACATTTAGATTTAACACTGGAATGCTGATGCAAACATGTTGAGTGCACTAGATGTTCTTATTTGTCAAGTTGCCAATCTAAAAATGATCTCTTTTACAAATCTACAAAAAACTCAACAACTTAAAAATTAACTTTTTTTTGGTAAAATTCTCATCATCCCTGCTTAGTTCATTTTATCAGCACTTGGATGGGTCAAAATTACTTGTTTCTGGGCATATGGTATAAATGACAAAACTTTACTCACTAGTCCAGCGGATATATGTTCTGGTACTCCTTCTAGCACAGTGATCTCCCCTGTTTTAATGGTTAACACGCACAGGACAGGGATATGTTTACCCACAAACCCTTCTCCCCATTCCTCCTTCACCACATACTCTTCTCCCTGTATGATAAAACATTCTGGTTAACACACACAGTACAGGGATATGTTTACCCACAAACCCTTCTCCCCATTCCTCCTTCACCACATACTCTTCTCCCTGTATGATAAAACATTCTGGTTAACGCACACAGTACAGGGATATGTTTACCCACAAACCCTTCTCCCCATTCCTCCTTCACCACATACTCTTCTCCCTGTATGATAAAACAGTCTGGTTATACAGACAGCCTTGTCATTAACTTTGTATTTGAGAAGGCCAATGAAGCAAACATCCAACAAAAATAAGGTGTTCTAACTACTACTTATGACCACATATCATTTTCTGTTTTTTGTTTTTTGAGCCGACCAAAAAGTCATTTAAAGCGCTTGAATTGGCCAGCAACTGGCTTTTAATGACAATCCTGACAGACAAATAAAAAAAAATGTTCTAATTAAATGTATATGGGTCTTAAAACTGTGTTAACAGTATTTCAGTTATCGAATGGTTTTTCTTGATTTTACCAGTACTAGACAGGGCTCTACAGTGTCCTGCCCAAGGATACTGCCCCAAATACATCTGAGTGACACTGCTGAAGATTAAGCCTGAGATCATTGTGTCACAAGTCTTACATCTTACCAGTAACCCCTGGGCCACACAGGATCCTGCAGAACTCTAAATCTAATCCTTATAGTGTGGGAAGCAACTTCATACTAATGCAACCAGGTTAGATCCAGGCCAGCTGCCAAGTAAATTAGGGGCTGGCCTGTGATCTAACCTGTTTACTACTCTAAGTATCTTTCCTTGTCAAAAAAAAGCAGATATTTAAGGTTTTGAAGGCCGACTCGTCAAAAATCAATTTTTAGAAAATTACCCAGAACTCTTAGGGTTAAATAGCTTGTCCTTTCCCTGTTCTGTTCAGAGTGAATGACATCTACAAGCAATAAAATTTTAAAGGAGAATGAACTTAGAACCGCTTCTCAATGTGTCCAGAAGATAGCTATGAATACTACATATCTATTTCTTTAACCATAGTCACAATTATGAGAAAATGAGAAATTACCCATCATGAACCAGTTCTATCAAGTTATCCAAAAGCCAGGTTATCTGCAAAAACCTTTTTTAAATTTCTGTTGAACCCTTTACTTCATAAGACCTCTCTTTGCAGATTCTGCTACAGAAGTATTTAAAAACAAGAGTAAACAAAATTTAAAATTGCTTATTGCACAAAATTTCATATTCAGTCACAGTTGACCAGTTGTCAAATCTATGACAATTTTAAGGGTCACAGGGTAAACCCTTTACCAAACGCCAAATTTAAGACTGTTCCAAATTGAAAGAGTTTGCAGACGACATTTCAAAACTGAAAAATAATCTTCAAATAGGGTAGAAAACATTGTGGGAAAAGGAGAAATTGCTCGTTTAGTGCAATTTCTCCTTTTCCTACAATGTTTTCCAGCGTAGTCTGCAACACGCTGGTCATATGTCGTTATTGTTTGGTAACGGGATAAGCCATCTTTACCGGTTCAGTTTTTCCCTTCTCTGTGTCCTCCTCTCTGGTCGTTGCAAAATAGGAGACTGCCTTTTTATACTTCTTTTCAGCTACATAGAGAAGTTTGTCTTCATTATTGGACCACTCCAGACAGCCAAAAAACACTGAAATAAAAAATATTATTAGAGAATTACATAAACTTTTTTCTTTAATCCTTTACCAAATGCAAAATGTTTGCCTGTCCCAATATCAAAGAGTTTGCAGACGATATTTCAAAATGTGATGAAATTGAAAAATCATCTTTTGATAGGGCAGAAAACATTGTGGGAAAGGCGGTTAATTTTCCTGGTTAAATTCCTTTTCCCACAATGTTTTCCCACGATGTTTTCCCAAGTCGGTTGCAACAAACTGGTCAAACGCCATTATTGTTTGGTAATGGGTTAAATGATATCTAATGGCTTATGATTAAAGTTGACTACAATGATAAAGCATGAACATTAGGGTATTTCATGAGATTTTAGATAGAATCATTGTGACTGGAATAGAAATTCCTTGTTATGAGCAATATCACCTGTATTCACAAAGGTTTCTTGAATCATAATATGCTACATGAAAAATTGCTTACAAAAACAAACTTAACATTATTATTATCAGTCCAAAATGGGGTCGGAATTCTGTCTTTATCAATATTAGATTCATGTCACTTGAGTTAAACAATCACTTTATGATATCAGACAAATTGATAAAGTTTGAATGCATTAGCTTTAAAACTTCGTAAAATGAACTTAATTCACATCTAAAAGTGATCAAGAGCTTTGTTACTTGGTCCTTGTGCAAAGTTAGAAAGCAATAACTTTCATTCTTTGTGGAATAAATGAACCTTGATATTCTACTTAGCAGCCAGTTAACACCAACACAAGGTTGGAAGTATATCAGGTTAGAATAAAATAAACCTGTAAATGATTGAGGAATGATATTTCTTACCATCTGGATCATACAGCTTGCCATGTTTCTCTGCAGCTCCTATGTCAAAGTTCTCAATCTTCGTGTTACCCTCCCAAATCTGAAACAAAGCTGGTTCTAGTAATGTGCTTCTTTAGATATGACAACACTATCACTACAAAAATCTAATCTATTAGAACCTGCAGTAGGTAACTGAATAAACGCTTAAAGCGCTGGAACCGATTTCATGCTTGTGCAAACAGGTTGGATCCAGGCCAGCTGCCAAGTAAATTGGCAGCTGGCCTGTGATCTAACCTGTTTGCTACTCTGAGAATCTTTCCTCATCAAAATCAAGAAGATATTTAAGATTTTGGAAAGCAGACAACACAAAAATCTATTTTTAGAAAATTACCCAACATTCTAAGGTTTAACTCTTTTCAAGATTCAGTAGTATACAGTGATGTCTCGTTAATCCGAACACGTCCGGACTGATGAAGCAGATCATGTTCTTATACACATTAAGACATAAACGGTATGTATGCACATGTGTACTTATAGCCCTTTAGCAAACGGCAAATTGTCGACCGTCCCAAATTGAAAGAGTTTGCAGACGACATTTCAGAACGTGGTGAAATTCAAAAATAATCTTCTGATATGGCAGAAAACATTGTGGGTAAAGGAGAAATTGCTCGTCACGAGCAATTTCTCCTTTACCCACAATGTTTTCAAAATTCGTCTGCATAATTCCGTTCCCTTACAATTTCGTTCGGATTGCGAGACATCCGGATTATCGGTGTCCGGATAAACGAGGCTTCACTGTAATTGTTAATTGTTGACATACATAAAAGGACGATCTCACAGACTGGGATTTTAAATTTTAACGTTAATTGTCTTCATGATAAAACAAGAAAGATATCTTAAGTAACAGACCACAACATTATTGGCAGCTTTCTGACCCCATTCATAAATATACAGAAAAGATATAAAACATTTATATCACAGTTATTGAATACCGTTTCAACACAATAAGTAGTGGAATTATTAGAAAACATGACAACGTGGGTCTTCAGAAACAATCACTCTTGTCACATGATGCTAGTAAGGAGGGTGAGAAGGAATTCCTGCATTTATGATAAACTGGCTATCCAATAGAAGCCCTGGGGGTGTGAAAGGTCATTTCACATCATTTAATGAAAGCAGAGGACTTAAGCAACTGAAATGAATAGAAAATGGAAATGGTGTTTGATTTAGTGACAATGATTGTTGATATCACTTTCTAATATTGATTACTCCTAGAGCACATGACAAGTACATTTCCTTACATCTTCACATTTTAAAAGCTCAACACTCAGTTTTTATTATCGGCTGTTTTTATCATTTATAGCAAAAAAAAACATAGTCTGTATAAATATTCAAGCGTAACGTTCAAATGAGTAATTTCTTCTCTCTCAAACAATTACTTTTCAGACAAAAACAAAATGAACAAATTAGGGAAAAATAATCAAATTCTTGTTACCTCAATGTATTGTTTCTCCTCTTTTTTCTTGTCGGTCACTTTTCGCACTACAGCTCTAAATCTTCCAGAATGTGATTCTCTATTCCAGATCCTACAATGGTAGAAAATGGTAAATGTGATTGCCAGGGTTTTAGGCATGATTTTGATTGAGTCAATCAGTGTTCTCCAAAAAAATAATGATTGAAAGTGTCAAAATATGTAATTCTTGTAGAACGATCATGTAAATTTGGAGCCTATGCCAAACCGTTAAATGATTAACAGTAATTGAGTTTTGATCTGAATGATAAATGCATTACTTTGACCAGACAATTATGAACAGGGTTGATAGTTGGTCAATAATCTAGTTTTCTGTAAATTTAAACATCTGTAATGTAATTTTATCCATAGAAGACATTTCATTTTAAAAAAAATAAAACTTCAATATGAGATGGTGCTTTTAATTTATTTCTTCTTTTCTCTTCTTCTTAACAAACCGCCAGCAGAGCATTTAAGAAACTATTGTAGAACAGGAGCACCAGACGAATTATACTCACAAAAAGAATTTTATCCATTCAAACAATTAAAAGTTAGATATGCTTTTGATATAGAAAATTCTCATCTTACAGTGATTTCTTTTTTGAAGACAGAAAATTTGAACAATGAAAGACTATATAGATCTGCATGAAGTAAAACTTCAAGGACCTACTCATTTGCGATTTCCTGTGGTTCTGTACGATGAAGAACGTCAAACTTTCCATCTCCACTTTGCTTGACAAAGTAGGATCGGGAAAATTTCACTTTTTCAGCCCGTTCCAAATCTCTCTGTGTTTGCACAGTGTTGATTATTTCATAGTCTTTGTTGGTTGACAGGGAAACGGTAGCACTGAGAGCCTGTGGAAATTTGGCATAATGTTTGTAGAGACCTATTGCTTTCTTAACCTGAAAAAGATGTGATTTGTGATCAGAACAAACGAGCCAGGAGAGTCTGGTGGACTTAACTAAGGTTTAAAACTGTTTTCAACAAAAAGAAATCAGTTATATCAGGGTGGTATTCCATTGAATTCAACCAGTATTTCATTTTTTTGTTCTGTAACCCGTTACCAAACAATATTGACAGTTCAACAGTTCGTTGAAGACCACTCTTTAAAAAAAATGGTGGGAAAAGGAGAAACTGCTCTTAATGAGCAATTTCTCATTTTATCGATGTTTTCTGCCCTATCAGATTATTTTTCATTTTCACATTTTGAAATGTCCTCTGCAAACTCTTTAAATTTGGGATGGTCGCATATTTGGCGTATTGTAAAGTGTTAATTGGCTTTTTGTCATAATCATGCTATCTACTTTACCCACAATGCCACAAACGGACCCTACCCTTAAAAGCTGCATAATCACAGATTTGAGGAAAATTGAACATTAAATCTTTATTTCTGTAAAACTGTACCAACTTTTGTATAACCTGCTAGAGAATATTAATGTTATAGAATCTTCAGCAGAATGCATTAGAAAGCATTAATATAAATAAGATTTGTATCTGTTGTTGTAATATAATGTGGGGATAAGCAACTTCTCTCTGATTGTAATAAACTTTTGATTTCAAATGAGATCAATCAAAAATTCTTGTGGAGGACAGTGGCCCAGGGGTAGAGTGTCGACCTCGTTGCACGAGGATAGTAGGTTCAAATCCTGAGTAGAGGTATCTTTCATTCAACCTTTCACTAATCCACTGTCAGTGCGAGTACTGGTTATGTATTCAGAAAGCAAAATCGAGAGGGATTTATCTCAGTTGTAAGAACTTGTTTTACAATTCATGTAAAGTAGAAAAAAAGTTACAGCTAAAAGAGAAAGGGTTGACAAGGAAATGATATATACCAATAAAATACTGCCTTATTTAGCAACTTTTATTACCTGAGCCATCCCAAAAATAACTTTTTACATGATTTCAGAAGAAAAAATCACTATAAAAGTCGTTTTGAAGAGAAGTTGACATATAAAAAGCTGTCGACATGGTACCTTCAAAGATGTCAACCACAAGACACAGTCAACCTTGGGCAACCAAGAAGGTGAAGGGTCTGTCTAACCGCAAACAGAGAGCGTACAACAGAGCCCGAAGTACCCGTTCTCCCTCAGACATGGACACATACAAGCATCTCCAGAAAGAACAACATCGCGAATGTCGCAAAGCAACCCACACCTATGTAAGGGATATGGTTACTGAGAACCCGAAAAAGTTATATTCCTATGTCAAAGGCAAGCGCATGGATGGAAGCGGAATCTACCCACTCAAAGCTGATGGTGTTACTCACAACGACCCCGGCAAAAAAGCCTCCATACTGAATGACCAATTCACAGGGGTCTTCACAACAGAGGAGCTATCAGACATTCGTTCTTTGGGAGAGAGCAACTATCCAGACATGCCTAGTTTCACTGTCGGGATGGAAGGGATTAGGAAACTGCTTGAAGACCTGAACCCACACAAGGCCTCTGGCCCAGATAATGTACCAACCCACTTCTTGAAGGAGTATTCTCAAGATATTACCCCTGCATTAACGTTGATCTTTAATGCCTCTTTGAAACAGGGTGAAGTTCCATCAGACTGGAGGACGGCCAATGTATCACCTGTCTTCAAAAAAGGAGATCGCAGCAATCCAGCCAACTACAGACCTATCTCGTTGACGTCTGTATGTTGTAAAACCCTAGAGCATGTGCTACACAGCCAGATAATGAAACACCTGGATTCTCATGGCATATTATCTGACCAACAACATGGATTTAGGAAGCGAAGATCCACAGAAAGCCAACTTCTCCTTGCCCTCCAGGACCTGGCCTCAGCACTTGACGAAGGTGGACAAGTTGACGCTATACTCCTCGACTTCAGCAAGGCTTTTGATGTTGTTCCTCACCAACGCCTACTTGCCAAGGCCCATTTCTATGGAATCGAGGTACAACACTGCACTGGATTCGAAGTTTCCTGACAAACCGCTCACAGAAGGTTGTAGTAGAAGGTCAATCCTCGTCCTCCTCTCCAGTCACGTCCGGTGTTCCTCAGGGATCTGTGCTTGGTCCTCTGTTGTTCCTCTTGTACATCAATGACCTCCCTTCGAATGTTTCATCCACCAGCCGCTTATTTGCTGACAACTCCCTTGTTTATCGTAAGATCTGGTCATCATCAGATTCTCTCTTACTACAAGAAGACCTGGACCGGTTGCAGGACTGGGAAAAGAAGTGGATGATGTCATTCAACCCTAGCAAATGCAAGGTGATACGCATTACACGCAAGAGGAACCCGGTAAACCACACATACCGTATTCATGGGCAGGACTTACGTGAAGTGAAAGGTGGCAGATATCTTGGCGTTACACTGACCCACAACTTATCTTGGAACTGTCACATGGAGAATACAGTGAAAAAGGCCAACAACAGTCTTGCATTCCTGCGAAGAAATCTGACAAGCTGCCCTCAGGAGATCAAGGCCCAGTCATACAAAATGCTTGTCAGACCAATCTTGGAATACGCCAGTCCTGTATGGGATCCCTACAAACAGACCAACATATCGCAGATTGAGGCAGTCCAAGGACGAGCAGCTCGTTTTGTGAAGAGCGATTACAGGTGCACAAGCAGCACTAGCCACATGATCAACCAACTTGGATGGAGCACGCTACAGCAGCGCCGGTCAAATGCCAAGCTGGTTATGGTTTACCGCATCACAAATGACTTAATCGACATCCCACCAATGAGATTCTTCCATCACCTTACTCTTGGTGGGCATGGTTATGGACACAGATTCCTTGTACCTTTCTGTAGAACAGATGTCCTTAAGTACTCCTTCTTCCCCTCGGCAATCAAACTGTGGAACCAGCTACCGGTTCACCAAACCACAGCAGACAGCCTGGAGGCCTTCAAGAGGGGTCTTACAGGGACACCATAGACACAGACTGAGCTGTTTTTATTGTTTTAACCCGCACTCTACACTCCGCACAACGTTTTTGTATATACACCCCTGTACAAAAATGCCCGAGAGAGGGATTACTGTACAGTAATGGAAGAAGAAGAAAGATAAAGTGGGAGGGGCTAAAAAGGGGCGTGGCTTTACTCGTCCCGGGACAAAGTTCATAAAATGTGTCCATAACGTATTTACTACGAATTCCCAAGATTTGGCCTTGAGCCGGTTAAATATAATACATTATCAATGGAGCGTAGGGTAGATTCTTTGACAAATGAATATCGTTACTACAATCTGACATTGTGATGACCTGTCATTGCAAACGGACAAAGCAAAATACTAAAACTGTCCTAGTGTCTAGCGGTTCAGCGGTTGGTGTTATGCTGATTGATTCCTTCAAGTCTATGCATTCATTATGAAATGTCCTCATGCAAATTCCTAGACTAGTAGCGGTCGATAGTTCAGGGAATGTTGACCATAAAGCTGAGGACTAAGCCTGTTCATTCGAATTGAAGAAAGATATATCTACCGTCATTTCTGCCGATGTCCTAGATCTATCAGAACTGGTCGGTACTGAAAAGTGGGCGGGGTCAATATTAAAAAGACACTCAAAAAAGAAAACCCCTAAAACATACTACAATCATTGGAATGCATTTACTGTTCGAAAAATAAAAGTATTAACAGAATGTCTCATCGTGTTTCTGATAGACGGTAAGGGCTACGAAAACCTTTATTGCATAGCTAATTGATTATAATAGAAAGCTTACTTTGACAACAAAATGGTTAGTAAAAAGAGATTGCCAGCAGTGATCAGCAAGACGAAACACAGGATTGAATAGAAAAACTTAGAATACATGAAAAAGGACCGAATCAACAGACAAATGTGGCCGAATTGTAATTGATCTTTTTCAGCCTAACTCAACATGAGTGGTCATTGTATAACATATGTTCATAAACAAAAACATTAAATTTAGCTTTAATTGACAAATATAACAAAGGCTGTTTTTTTTAATCTTACAAGGGCTCAAGTCCATTCATAATCTCAAAATCCATAAGAATACATGGATTTGGCGAATATGGACTGAATGAGCCCCTGGACCATAACCGGCTCATATGATTTTAGAATCTTGTAAAATTTTGTGGCTCGTAGGCCTACATTACACAATTGTTTTTTGTGTTACTGGTACCTGTGGTTCTTGGAGTCGTGTTTTGTATATGTAGATCTTTAGGCCAGTTATTTATCATGTATGTTATATGTGTTTTATTTGTATTGTAGTAAACATCATGTTATGTGTTTCTCTCTTGACATTTATCTTATACAGCCATCTCTTTTTTTTCTATTACCGATATGTACTACATATACATGGAAGTGCATGAACCTTTAAACTGCTTTATCAATTACATGTAGAAGTTCTTTTTCTATTGTACAATAAATGAATTACCTGCTGATGGACCCAACCTCACAGAGTTTGATTTCCGATGGGTTATTGAATATGTTTGCTAAGGCATTAATAAGTGTGTTGAACTGTGTTTGTACACAAGGCATGCTCCCCATCAATCATTTACCAAATGATGATTTTTTCTTATCCCAGGTGGAAACGTTTACAGATAACAACAATTTGTCAAAATAAAATGACAAAATACTTCTTCATAGCAAGAGACTGATTTAGTAAGAAAAGTGTCTTTGATATATATTTCATTTTGTCCAACATTTCATTTAAAAATTTGTCTTTCAATATAAAAATGTGTTAAAGGGTCACACCAAAGCCCTAATAATTAGGTTTTTGGTTAAAATATATGTTAGCATTGTTTTCGTAGAAATAATTTCGTATAAATGTACTTTTAACATCACTTAATTATACGAATCATCAAAACCTGTCTTTGTGTTGTTTGTTTGTTTGTCCTTCAAAAAAGAATGCTCCTTCCTGCATGATACTTGTTTGGAAAAAAACAAAAATCATTGTTTTGTCAAAAATGCGAACATTATGGAGGCAAGACGTTTTCGGTCTTGCAGCAGACGTGTTTCAAACAGAATCAATCTGATAAAGTGAGAAATCTTTCCTTACATAATTCTCCATTTTGAAAAAAGATACTGAAAACAACAATGGAACTTGCTGCAGACACATTTTTAGAAAGCATTTTGAGATCTGATTGTCAGCTGGTCAGCAGAGAAAAATCTGCAGAATATATCTATGCCTGATTTAGGCTACATAGGGGTTTATTCATATCAACAGTTTGATTAAGTTTTATCTTATCTATTTTACATCGATTGTGAAACAAGTTCGTACAACTTAGATAAATCACTCTCGATTCTGCTTCCTGGATACATAACCAGTACTCTCTCCCAATGCGGATTAATGAAGGGTCGCAAGGCAACGCACGGCCCACGTATCCAGAAGCCGATGCTCTTCCCCTGGGTATCGTTTTACTAAACAGTTTATGCTAAATATTTATGTAAATTAAAAACAACATTCAGTCTTATTTCAATGTTGGGCCAAGCAATTTTGCTAAGTAACACATCATTGGAAACGTCTCTCCGAGGCGCTTCAAATGACGTATCACATTGCAATAATGTATGATCTTTTAAGATACTGTACATGCTTGTCAGTTTTGACTTGCAAAAATATTTTCCTTAAGTTGTTTAGTTAACCAGTACCTCTGGACTACTGCCCTCCACGACCGCAGAGACATAAATAACACATTATATGTGTCTCTGATATCAGGGATAAAACAAAACTGATTGTCTGAGTAATAACGATACCATAACGATTGGAAAGTCGGTTTCAGACATAACAGTTTTTATTACGATCCCGAATACGCAATGAAACTAAAACAATCTCAATACCCACACCCTACAGGGTCTTCCCTAGGATTTTTTTTTTATGTCGGAGGAGGGGTGTTCGGCATGATAACGGGTACACCCTCCCTTCTTTTTAAAGGAACATGAAAGGAGATAAATGCTATAAAACTATATTAATTGGTAAATAAATTAACGGGGAAATTCTTTCTCACACACATTGAAAGGTTTTCCACCCATGATGTTGCAACTCTCCTGAAGTCGAAAAATCAGAAAAAGTGTAAAGTAATAAAATTAAAGATTAAACAGAACAAATGCCATTTTAAGATTAAGTTTCATACTAAAAACATATTTCCGGGATTGGAATGTTTCATAGGCGTAGGAGCAGGGCAGGGGCCCTATATCGAACTGGGGGCCAGAGTATACTTTGGGCCCCAATATTCACAATGGCAAATGAAGATATTTGAAAAGAAAAATGAAAGAAACGAAATTTAACAGCAGAATAAAAATAAATATGTTTTTTTTTGTGCTTTATCTAATACCAATTCGCCTTTTCTTACGAACAATAACCATAATCTTTTTGACGTCATCATCGCAAATGGCAATCTGAACACATTAGATAAGATGAAACTTTAAGATTGATTACCTTCTATTCGTTGAAGCCGTGGCTGTGACAGCCTAGTTGCTAGTAGGCCTACTTTTTGTTTAGATCAATACATTTGATGTCCGCGTGAGTTCGAGACCTGGCATATCCTTTTTTTTTTTATTAAAGATACACATTTTCATACGCTTTCTTTTAATTTAATTCCCCATTGTTGAAAACGCTCCTACGCCTATGTGTTTTAGTTTATGATTCGTCGTTTTTCCCATCTTCATGGGCCGACATTTTTCTAAATTCGTCCGTGAAACTAAGACAAAAAAAGAAATGGCCTTACTTATATACACATGTGTATTAGGGTCCCGAGCACGTGTTGCATGGAATTCGCATGTGGACGAGTGTGTATAAAAAGTTCATATCAAATGAATGGAATTAAATATATGTTTAGTGATTCGTAAATGATTGAAGAAATCACTTTAGTGCGTGTTCATAAAGTATTCAAATGAGGGAATTCATTAAATGTTAAGTGATTAATAAATAAGTTTATTCAGTTATATGGTTTTTACATCGCGTCAACATTATTTCAGTTATGTTGTAATGTCCGACTCAAAAACATCGTTGCCTTTTAAAGGCCTTATGCAAATTAGAATATTTGGAAATATGTGCTATAATTCCTCTATTTTTCCTATCCTTCTGAGCCGACATTTTTTTCTAAAATTGTCCGAGAAACTGAATTACAAAAGAAGTGGCCTTACTTATGTACACGTGTGTATTCGGGTCCCGAGCACGTGTTGCATGCACTTTGCGTGTAGACGAGTGTACCTAAAAAGTTCATATTAAAAAGTAAATCGGTGCTTCTAGGTGTGTTCATTTGAATGGAATTAAATATGTGTTTATTGTTTCGTAAATGATTGAGGAAATCATTTAAGCGTGTGAATAAAGCGTTAAAATAAGGAAATTAATTATTTGTTAAGTGATTCATAATTAAGTTCATTCAATTATATGGATTTTACATTGCGTCAACATTATTTCAATTATGTTGTGATGCCCGACTCATAATGATGGAGGAAAACCACATACATAACTGCTCATAAGGGCTGGTCAATCCGGATAGAAACATCGGCATTCCGTAAGTCATTTCGGAGACTGTCTCCCAAAGATATCCAAATTCTGTCACCGGAATGCGTAGTTTAAAGATGTAGAAAAAAGCATGTCTGTGTGTGTGCATAGAGTGTTCAAATGAATGGAATTGGTGTGTTTAGTGATTCGTGATTAAAGAAATCTTAATATGTGCATAAAATATTCGAGTGAATGGAATCGATTATGTGTTAAGTGATTAGTGATTACAGAAAGTATTTGGGATCCGAAAATACTTCACATACCTTACAGATGAATGAAAGAAAAGAAAAAAAGTAAGTGTACAAATGCATGCATATTTTATTTATGGTTCAACGGTGTTACATTCCTTTTAGTTTTGACAATCAACCGTTGTAAGTGAACATAGATTTGTTTTAGGATATTGAAATGATTTTTACTTTCTCTAAGTAGCGTCGGGCACGCATTTGTCGTTTAAAATATATGCATCAGGATCGATGCTTTAAATATTCTAAAGCAATACACCAGGAGCCCTGCCATTGCAAGTTGTCCAACAGATCTTGAAGTGTACCAGGGTTCATTACAAATTTTTAACTATGTGTGATTCACGTGTATAAAAGGACTTACTATTGTCTTGTGTATAAACCCCAGTATCTTCAAAAGTCTTTACTTCTTATACTGATAGATGAAACTAAGCATTAACAATTTCTTAACCCATAGGCCAATATTAATTATATTGTGGCATTTTATAACACGAACACTAATCGTCTACAGTGTTATGAGAAGACAAGCTTATGGTCTACAGTAATTATGAGCAGACACTATCGCCTGACATCTAATGGAAATTGTATACATGTACATACATGCAGAGTTCTTGTATTGTCTGAATTGGTCTAACATAGGAGATATGAGTTCGATTAACGTTGGTCCACAGTCTTTGGTTCTAAGTAAGCATTCAGATATCATATTCCAGATGACTGGTCTCGAAGGCTATGACTATTTTGACTCAATGACTGACGCCTTCGGTAGCGAAGCACGATACATGTCAAAATGATGAAAAAAACTTCGTTCACGGATCATTATTGAGACTATCAGATATCACAGCTGTGATATTTTTATCAATAGACACTTTCCCCCTTAAAGAAGAATTCTGGGTTCAATCCTAGTTACATCATTACATGTATATCATTGAATTCTCAAACTTTGGTCCCAACACTTGGTTTTCGTGCCTTTAACCTACACAATAAATTAAAACGGAAAATACGTAGAATCTATACAGTTCTTTATGGAAAGGAATCGTATTTTGGAAGATAAAGTAAAGCTTGGATAAAACTATTTCTGTCTTTCCTTCTTAAAGTCAAGAGTTATTTAGAGAAGTAAAACTGTCAGTTCTAAAAGCCTGTGCACACTGTTTGACAGAAGGTTCAATGAAATGAGCACACAGACACCTCCACTATATTTCAGCGTCCATAATTTATGTAGGATAACATTCTTATCGCTTATAGTGCTGGAACCGACCTTATGCTTATGCACAGGTAAGATCAAGGCCAGCCACCAATTCAATTTGCGGCTTGCCTGTGATCTAATCTGTTTGCTACTCTGAGTATCTTTCCTCATCAAAATCAAGTAGATATTCACGATTTTTTTTGAAAAGCAGACAACCCATTATTATATTATAAAGCTTCTCTTGAGACAGGCGTGTAGCGCGAGCGTAACTAAATAAGTTTATACTTTATCCAGGTCACCCGCACGTGCTGTATATGGTTAAGATTGCGGTTATAGAATAAATAGACTTGCCTAACATATTTGTTTCTTAATTGGTACGCAATGAAGATGTTTTAGTATACATGTATTTTCATATATTCTTGTGTGAACATGGAATTATTATATCTGGACATTATACAGCATTTGTGAAATGGTTATGTAGTTAAAGTAATTACAAACGAATTGTTGCAGAAGATGCGTCACATGTGTGTGTATGTGTGTGTGTTCATGAATAAAAATTACACCGTTATAATTCATTTTTCACAAAACATGGAGGTTATATAGTGAAGCTCCTGGCCAAATGTGGCTGTTATGTAAAGTTTTTTCTCTTTTCTGTTTCTGATGAATGTTTATGTCTTGAATAGGAAAAGGTGGACTCATTAAGCATTGCCTATGATGTCAAGTCAGTTATCACAAGTTTGGAAATAGAGAATTATGAAAAAATCAATAGGAATCATAATATGGGTATAGTTTATGGAGGTATTTATGTTTATCATGACGTGATGCCGTCTACGATATACCCATGAATAATACATTCTTCACGAAATACATATGTATCGAAGATGACTACATTGATTTCAATGTTCTCCATTTTGCATATATTTATCGTTTTTGGGAAATTTAGAAATAAGTACTTCCAGAGTACTTTCAGACTACTTCCGGGTCGTAGTACCCAAAAATAGTCCTTCAAACAAATGTAATTTGGTAATATTAATTAGATTGAAATGATAATATAAGCCATATTTGAACATATGCTAACTTATTCATTGGAATGTATCACTAGAAGCTGTGCATTCATTATCGTTTGATTTTTGCTAAGAATGTCTGATTATAACCGAACTACTTTGTATGATGCTGTTTGATTGACATGGTGTAGTTAGGTCCATTGGAATGTTGACAATGATTAACCTGTTCCCCCTTAAATGCCCAATTGACTGGTCCTAATGGAGATATTAAGCATACATAATTGTTGAAAAATTAAATGGAATGAGAATTAAGGAGGAATATTTCAGTAAAATGGGGAAGGGGGTAGGCTATGGTGGTGTGGATTCATGGTTTGACTTGGAAGACTGGAGTCTGATTATTATGTGCCTGATTGCTAACCCTTTACCCATAATCTGGCAAGACTGTTAGTGTATATGTTCATATCCGCACAGAGTAACTTCCCCCCAGAAACCCGACCCCCACACCCGTCTCCACCCAAAGCGTTGAAATCCTCCTTATGAATGGGCAATTTCTTTATCCACGCTGCTGCTTAGAATAGTATGCCGTGAAAGTCAGAGTAAGGGGATCAACAGCAAGTTTACTCATGGGGGAAAGATGGGCAAAGTTGTCTCCCTTTTGTCTTTGTTATTGTTTGACATACATGTATAAAGAGTTCACACTACTCATTACACAAGTCCTTTTCCACACACTGTTTTCAATGTATGCTAACTTGTTCATTGGATTGTCCCATTCATGACTTGGAAGACTGGAGTCTGAAGTTTGAGACCTGGCCAGATCAAACTTTTGTTTGTTTAACCCTTTACCAAAAATAGTTGAGAAATAGTTTAGAGAGTCCCTAACTGGAAGAGTTTCAGGCGCCATTTCTAAATGCGATGCATTTGAAAAATAATCTTGGGATAGAGCAGAAAACATTGTGGGAAAAGGAGAAATTGCTGGTGAAGAGCTATTTCTCATTTCCCCACAACGTTTTTCCAGAGTCGCCTCCAACAAACTGGTCAAATGTCGTTATTGTTTGGTAATGGTATAAGAAGTCAATGCGACATGTCTCATTGGACAAACCCACCAAATTGCTCTACGTGGAAAATAAAACAGATGGAAAAGTCATCAAAATGACTAGAATACTGTTGACATCAGCGTTAAGTCCAAAACAAACCGAGCGACAGAATGAAATACTTTGAAACGTGTCGGTACTTTATGATAGTAAAATAGGGTAATTAGGGATTCAGTCTTTCAAGGCAATCTATTCTAAAGAAGTATGCAGACGATGTTTCTGATTTTACCACGTTAACCAGAATGTCGTTTGCTCGAGACCCCGTCCGATCAATATTTCCATATGGAGAAAATCAAATAAGTCATTGTCCCTTTTCCTACAGTGTTTCATTGAGTAATTCTACTGATTATTATGTGCCTGATTGCTAACCCTTTACCCATAATCTGGCAAGACTGTTAGTGTATATGTTCATATCCGCACAGAGTAACTTCCCCCCAGAAACCCGACCCCCACACCCGTCTCCACCCAAAGCGTTGAAATCCTCCTTATGAATGGGCAATTTCTTTATCCACGCTGCTGCTTAGAATAGTATGCCGTGAAAGTCAGAGTAAGGGGATCAACAGCAAGTTTACTCATGGGGGAAAGATGGGCAAAGTTGTCTCCCTTTTGTCTTTGTTATTGTTTGACATACATGTATAAAGAGTTCACACTACTCATTACACAAGTCCTTTTCCACACACTGTTTTCAATGTATGCTAACTTGTTCATTGGATTGTCCCATTCATGACTTGGAAGACTGGAGTCTGAAGTTTGAGACCTGGCCAGATCAAACTTTTGTTTGTTTAACCCTTTACCAAAAATAGTTGAGAAATAAATAGTTTAGAGAGTCCCTAACTGGAAGAGTTTCAGACGCCATTTCTAAATGCGATGAATTTGAAAAATAATCTTGGGATAGAGCAGAAAACATTGTGGGAAAAGGAGAAATTGCTGGTGAAAAGCAAGTTCTCATTTTCCCACAACGTTTTTCCAAAGTCGCCTCCAACAAACTGGTCAAATGTCGTTATTGTTTGGTAATGGTACAAGAAGTCAATGCGACATGTCTCATTGGACAAACCCACCAAATTGCTCTACGTGGAAAATAAAACAGATGGAAAAGTCATCAAAATGACTAGAATACTGTTGACATCAGCGTTAAGTCAAAAACAAACCGAGCGACAGAATAAAATACTTTGAAGCGTATCGGTACTTTATGATAGTAAACTAGGGTAATTAGGGATTCAGTCTTTCAAGGCAATCTATTCTAAAGAAGTATGCAGACGATGTTTCTGACTTTACCACGTTAACAAGAATGTCGTTTGTTCGAGACCCCGTCCGATCAATATTTCTATATGGAGATAATCAAATAAGTCATTGTCCTTTTCCTACAGTGTTTCATTGAGTAATTCTACTGATTATTATGTTTCTGATTGCTAACCCTTTACCCATAATCTGGCAAGACTGTTAGTGTATATGTTCATATCCGCACAGAGTAACTTCCCCCCAGAAACCGACCCCCACACCCGACTCCACCCAAAGCATTGAAATCCTCCTTATGAATGGGCAATTTCTTTATCCACGCTGCTGCTTAGAATAGTATGCCGTGAAAGTCAGAGTAAGGGGATCAACAGCAAGTTTACTCATGGGGGGAAGATGGGCAAAGTTGTCTCCCTTTTGTCTTTGTTATTGTTTGACATACATGTATAAAGAGTTCACACTACTCATTACACAAGTCCTTTTCCACACACTGTTTTCAATGTATGCTAACTTGTTCGTTGGATTGTCCCATTCATGACTTGGAAGACTGGAGTGTGAAGTTTGAGACCTGGCCAGATCAAACTTTTGTTTGTTTAACCCTTTACCAAAAATAGTTGAGAAATAGTTTAGAGAGTCCCTAACTGGAAGAGTTTCAGACGCCATTTCTAAATGCGATGAATTTGAAAAATAAACTTGGGATAGAGCAGAAGACATTGTGGGAAAAGGAGAAATTGCTGGTGGAGAGCAATTTCTCATTTTCCCACAACGTTTTTCCAAAGTCGCCTCCAACAAGCTGGTCAAATGTCGTTATTGTTTGGTAATGGTATAAGAAGTCAATGCGACATGTCTCATTGGACAAACCCACCAAATTGCTCTACGTGGAAAATAAAACAGATGGAAAAGTCATCAAAATGACTAGAATACTATTGACATCGGCGTTAAGTCCAAAACAAACCGAGCGACAGAATAAAATACTTTGAAACGTATCGGTACTTTATGAAAGTAAAATAGGGTAATTAGGGATTCAGTCTTTCAAGGCAATCTATTCTAAAGAAGTATGCAGGCGATGTTTCTGATTTTACCACGTTAACAAAAGAATGTCGTTTGTTGAGACCCGTCCGATCAATATTTCCATATGGAGATAATCAAATAAGTCATTGTCCCTTTTCCTACAGTGTTTTATTGAGTAATTCTACTGATTATTATGTTTCTGATTGCTAACCCTTTACCCATAATCTGGCAAGACTGTTAGTGTATATGTTCATATCCGCACAGAGTAACTTCCCCCCAAAAACCCGACCCCCACACCCGACCTCGTCCAAAGCGTAGAAATGCTCCTTGTGAATGGGCAATTTCTTTATCCACGCTGCTGCTTAGAATAGTATGCTTTGAAAGTCAGAGTAGGGGGATCAACAGCAAGTTTACTCAAGTGGGAAAGATGGGCAAAGTTGTCTCCCTTTTTTCTTTGTTATTGTGTGAATTCATGCATATAGAGTTCACATTACTCATTACACAAGTCCTTTTCCACACACTGTTTTCAATGTATGCTAACTTGTTCATTGGATTGTCCCATTCATGACTTGGAAGACTGGAGTCTGAAGTTTGAGACCCGGCCAGATCAAACTTTTGTTTGTTTAACCCTTTACCAAAAAAAAATGAAAAAAAGTTTAGACAGTCCCTAACTGGAGGAGTTTCAGACGCCATTTCTGAATGCGATGAATTTGAAAACTGATCTTCGGATAGTGGAGAAAACATTGTGGGAAAAGGAGAAATTGCTGGTGAAGAGCAATTTCTCATTTTCCCACAACGTTTTCCAAAGTCGCCTCCAACATACTGGTCAATTGTCGTTATTGTTTGGTAATGGTATAAGAAGTCAATGCGACATGTCTCATTGGACAAACCCACCAAATTGCTCT